>CM051262.1:18064287-18481787 GCA_027921565.1 Artemia sinica
AAAAAGATCTAGATAGGTCCCGACTTTGGGAAAATTCGTTTAGGACCTTAATTTTGAAAAAAAAAAAAAAAAAAATTATATGATCATACCAGTATATTCAATTAACCCCAGTAATTTGAGATTAGCGGATTTAATTTTTCTTTAAACTGATATCCTTATGCTACATGGTATTCTTCTTGGGCTAAGATTTAAAGATTATAGATTGATTGCCAGAGGTACTCGCCCCTCAAGTTACTTAAGTTACTTAACATTACTTCAATAATGTTTAGTTATAGCTACCAAACACGTATCGTAACCGACGGTACTTGGAATAGTAGTTCTTGGAATAGTTATGATTGCGCAAAATAATTTAAGAGGCACAGTACAATTTAATGTGGTTGTTGATAGTATAGAGTAATTTGTCCGTAGAAACATACAAAAAGGTTTGCCGAATAAAATATAAGCAAGATAAAGTTGTTTTACGAAAGAAATAAAAAAAAAACTGTTGTTTCTTTTCACCGAGCGAAGCTCGGTCTTTTGGTACTAATGGAATAAAAACAGAAAGTGTAAAATATGAGAATTCACAAAGGGACAATATTAAATATCGATAAAGTAAAATCTATACGAAAAAAACTACGAACGACAAAGAAAACTTAATAAGCTGAAAAGTCCAGTCAAAGATGAATATCAACTATGTTATAAGATAGCACGTGGGATTAAAGGCGGTGAAACAGGTTAACGTCGGCTTAAGTATTAAAACAAGAAACAAAAGGGTAGTGTATAACTTCTCTTACACCCTTTGGTTGTAGTATAAATATGAGTGGCCATAGGGACCTTTTTGGTCTTCCTCCCCTGGGAGACGACTCCTGATAGGGATAAGGGAGGGAATATTACCTTTGTCTAGGAATTAATTACGTTTTTTGGGCCAAGGTTAATACCAATGCCCTGTTCTGCCATTTAGGTTGACCAAACATGCCTTCTTTGAAGGGTGGGCATTGCGATTTTGGGGTTCTAAAATAATCTCTAGAATTTTCTTCTGAATTGCTTCGATTCTACGTTAATTTTTCTTCGTTTCCTCTCGTCTTTCCTCTATGTCTATGATTAAATTTATCTACCATCATCAACTGTTTACATATTTCACTTGCTTATTCCCTTTTATGTTTCTAATAATTCTATAATCGGTTCGGTTCTCACCCCATACAATTATTTTAACCTCGTACACATAAATTAATTCCCAATTGGAAAAAATTTAAACTGAAATTCTGTTTCTTTTATACATATTAATTTAATAAGATGTAGAAGCTTCAAATCTTAGCGCGGTGGTGCCAACTAGGAGGGGGATAGGGGGTATTTTTCTTAGCCCCCCCTAGATTTTTTTAAATCTTTCCCAAGATTTCGAAAAATATCTTTTTGGGATTTTCTATTAAAAAATACCGTTTTTGGTATTTTCATTGAAATAAATGGAAAAGGCTAAACTGAATCCCTAGATTCGGAAAGTACATTTGACCCTCCCCCGACATTTTGTGAATTGCGCCACAGTCCGAATGTTCAAAAGTGTAAGTGAGCTAATCTTCCACGACGAGAGGAAAATTCGTGGGGAAAACCCGGCCTATTATTTTTACAAATAATAGCTTTCTTGTATGTTTTATGTTTTTCTGAATAGAATGATCACTAACATTTCCATTACTTTGCCCCCCCCCCCCCCAGCCAAGAAAAGAAGATTTGAGTCATTGTAAAAGGTTATTTTTCTTCTAAAGTATGTGAACACAAATATAATACCTTGTGACAGCGCAGGGGAAGAGACTGAGTTTCTCAATTGTTGGTTTCTGGGTTCAATCCCGCCTGTCGCAAGTAAATCGTGCTTGAAAACAATTTGGTAAATAATTTGTCTTCTTTTAGAATCAGTTTATTATATCTGTTTATATTTAGCTCGAGACGATTTTTATTATGGAAATAAATAAAACAAAATCTTATACACTACCATTTAAAATTTTGTATTTGTTTTCTTTGCATTTTCGTTTTTCTTCATTATACCAAACGTGAGGTGTATATTTTCATAAAAGCTATGTGAATGCGGGCCATCGAAATTTTTGAAGAAACTTAAATAGAGCATGGGTGGGTTAGCCTGTTTCATAATGACTTCAACGGGGATGCCCAATTATGATTGGATTACAAGAATGCTAAGAAGCCTTGTATAAGAAGCACTCAAAGCCGTGGTATTTGGCCAAAGGTTTTAATTAAGGGAAGGGGAGCTGGTATCTGTCCCCTTGTAATTCTTTTTCACAGCTAGATTTTGAAAAATACCCTTTTGTGGGTATTTTCATTGAAAAATATTCTTTTGTGGGTATTTTCATTGAAGAATGTATTTTTTTTGTAATTTCAATACAAATTTGCCCCCCCCCTAGCTTTTGAAAAACGCATTTTATGCCCCTAGCCTTTGAAAAGCCTAGGGGGATTTTCCCCCTCCCTTCTCTCAACATTTTCGGAAATTGACACCACTGTATTGGGGAGTAAAAAAAAAAGAGATGAATTATTCAGGAAACTAAATTGAGAACTGAGGATTTACTCTTGTTACCTTTTATAGTTTCACTGGAAATGTCAACAAAGGTCTCAAATGTAGAGCTTTTTATTGTTTTCGTCTTAGTCATATAGGCATATGTTGTCAAAGTATTCCCATTTATAGAGTGCACCTCGTTACAAAAAATAGGGAAGACTCCCCCCTTCTCTCTCTCTCTCTCTCTCTCTCTCTCTCTCTCTCTCCTCTCTCTCTCTCTCTCTCTCTCTCTCTCTCTCTCTCTCTCTCTCTCTCTCTCTCTCTCTCTCTCTCTCTCTCTCTCTCTCTCTCTCTCTCTCTCTCTCTCTCTCTTTTTCTTTGTCTCTTCTCAGTCGCTTTGCTCTAACTCTCTCTTCTTCAGTCTAGCGAAGTTTTTACAAAAGTAGGGGTTTTAGTATTACTTCAATTAAAAGCGAAGCGAAGGTATACGCCTTCGCCTTCAGTCGTTAGCAATAAGCCTTCTAAATAGAATTCTATTTGACAATTGACGGGCATAAAATATGTATAAAGATGTGTCAAAGCATAAGCAAAATCTTTAAAGTCAAACGCTTTATATAAATCACTGCGAATAAGGCAGGTTGCTGGCTCAGCTAATATCTGAAGACGCTTTCAAAAAGGTGCCTTATTTATTCTCTATGAATATATTTTAAATGAAACTAGTTATCTTGTAATTACTTTTTCTCTCGGCTAGGCTCCGGTGGATATATACAGGCGAGAAGTGACACATATGGATACCAAAGTGGGGGATCATATAATTCTTTATCTGGAGAAAGACAAAGTGGGCCACCATCCCGTGGAGGCTATGGAGGATCGAATCGAGGACGTCAATCACAGTCTAGGGTAAGTGTTTTTTTGTTTTTTAGATGAAACCTTAGCAAAAATAATCGTAGATGCCACTTGAGAGGGAGGGCAAACTTGAGTCTCGAGGGGGCCAGGCACGCACCCATGTAGGGTGCTAAAGGGGTTATAGCCCCCCTCCCCACCTCAAGAAAAAAATCAGCTGAAAATCTTAAAAGTTTTCTTTAAAACGCCAGTTTTTCTAGGAATTTTATAAAGTTTTCCGTTGGTTGGCCCAGGGACCCCCGTCAACCCCCCCCCCCCTCCCAAAATCATTTTCTTAGTGCACCACTGGAAAGGGAAGTTGCCCCCTCCATTTCTGGCCCATAGTAAATTACGCCCCTGCTCTTATTATAAAACACTGTAGATATTTTTCTTTTACATAGCCTAAGCCCTATTTTTTCTAACTTGTCTATATGACTCAATTTTTATTCTTCTTTTAATTATTTTTATCTCTATGAAAGTGATATATGTCGATTTTTAGCCTATTGTGCTTCTGATTCGCAAAAAAAACACTGTTCTATTCCTTCGTTTATGCCCAAGAAAAGAGGCCAAGGGATATTTTTGCGGAGTGGGGTAAGCCCAGTGAACGACTAAACCGGAGAGTTGCGAGGGTTCAGCCCTAAATGGGGCTGAAAATCGAGTTTGCAATGTGAGTCTTTCATAAGCTATTTTGTCCAAATTCATTTGACCGGTAACAAAAAGAAGTGAAGAGACACAAGCAGATGTTTTGGCACGCCTCCAAGTCTTTGGACCTCCGCCAAGCCGTCATTAATGCTAAAAAAAAAGCTAGCCTTTTGAAGTGAATTACTTTTTTTTTTAGGTTTAATGTTAAAGAACCAGAAAATAAAATCACTGAGTCTGTGGGCAATAGTCGAAAATAAATTACAGTAAGGGAAATACACAACTTGAGATGGGTGAACTGGCTTATTTTTTAAGAGGCAATCCGTTGCAGCAATTGCAGCGGTCCGTTGAAAGTTTTTAGCCTTATTAATAAATTTCAACTGAACCAATAATCTGTTACGATTTGGCTTGTCTACTTTGGCTTTTTTAGGAGGATAGGAGAAAAGTTTTCTTTACCCACTTCCAAGACACAATTTGAATTCCTCTTGCCAAAAAGATTCCCGGGAGTTCTAAATCGATTCTCCAACCGTGAAACGGGACATGATGACCTGTCAAAACTGTAAGTTCAGACAACAATACCCCTATCCCCTTTGACCGAACTCTTAAACCAGTTGCAGTATTAAGATGCTTGAGGCTGACACACTGGCGAACAGTTCTTGGTCCCAACCCATTTGAAGTGTCTATTTTCGCCACCTACATAAAAGCCCGAATATGTTCTAAATCATTTGCTATAGTTTTGTTCCGGTCTAATCTGGATCGTTCGGTCTTTCTCTTGCCCTGCTGTGGACTATCTCTGTAAAACAGTTCTTATTGACTCAAACCATTTTGTCCCTGACTATTGACATTTGTCATCTAAGCTTGAAGATTGCCCTTAAAGTTTATGGACATCAAAATAAACACATTTCCTGTCCTTTTGACACGTCTTAGGTCTGGCCTAAAAAACAAAGATTTAGACAAATTTTCTTTCAAAGGTTCTTTCAAACATATAAGGTTTTGGGGGCATTACCATATTTTCTCTCTGGTACTGGCCCTCCGGGGGGGGGAGATAATTTATTAGAAAAAATAAATGACAAAGTATGTAAAAATAGTTAGCCATTAAGCTATTGGGAGCTTGCGTGGCTAGCAAAAACTATGTTCCAAGCCTGGGAGGGGGTCAAGGGCTTGAACACCCCCCCCCCCGTGTCAATTTTTATCTGACTCATAAAAAAAGTACTAAAAATGCATATAAACATTACTCTTCCTAGAGAAGATTCTTTTGCACACCCATTTCGTAAAATTCATTAAATAGCTCTTTATGGTTTGTAATTAATTTGAAAAGAGTGTTTGATATTTTTTTTTTCTTTCCTTTACAGGAATCGGGCAATGGATTCCCGTATATTCCGAGAGGGTATCAAAGAAGGTAAACAGCTAAAAACATGGGTGCACGATCATCGTTGTTGATCCTCGCGACAGATGGGTGTGCAGTATATAGCAATTTAGATTTTTTGAATGGAAAAATAGTTTCGATCGTTTTTTTCTATTTCTTTGAATACGATTGTATTTTTGAATTTATGTTGGATATATTGAAAATACATGTGTATTTTTAGTGCCTATATTTCTCTTCTAAAAACTTTTTTGAGTTAGGGACAGCTCAATGAATGAATGAATTTATTGTAAACCCGTCAAGTTTAGACAAGAAACGCAGACGGAGCAAAAATAAGAAAATAAAAAACGAAAAGACGCTTCAACAGAAACAATAATGAAAAAGAAAGAAAAATGAAACAAGACACTTATGCTTAACCTAACAAGGAGGAAAGAAGATTCACATTACTAATGAAAACTACTGGGTTAGTATGGGGCACCACTGATGAGTTTGACGATTATTTTTGAATTTGACAATCTGTTTTTCTGCCGCTTTCAGTGGATCCGTGATATTGTAAATTCTGATTATTTTTGTACTCCTGGTCCAAGGTGGGAGTCTGAGTAAATATTTTGCAAACCGGAAAAAAGTGCTGCGGATTTTATTTTATCTGTTTGAGTAAATATTTTCCAAAAAGGTGTACAGTGTAGAATGTGAGGGGTTGCAATCGCATTGTACAATTTGGCAAGGATGGATCTATTGAAACGAAGTTTGGCCTTGATAAATGTCGCATAAGCAGTGCAAATGCGGCGTTGTGTATGTGAAAGTAGAAACTGACGTGTGTGTTTAAAAGAATTGCCAATCGGGAGTCCAAGGTAGGTTATGTGGTTATACGGTTTGATTGGCATGCTGTCAAGAAAGATACTAAGATTTTGGGTTTCATCTTTCCAATTAAAGGATACAACCTCCGATTTTTCAGGATTAAATTCAAGTCCAATCCTAGCATACACCTCGAACAGCACTCCAAAAATCTCTGAAATCCTTTACAGCGTGTGACTCACATTCAGGATGTCGTCTGCGTAGCTGACCAACGACAAGTTTATAGCCTGCAAAATACATGATGATGGGCATTATGCTTGAGCATCCAGGACGTAATTGTTAGATAATGTGGGGGATGTTACAGCTCCTTGTCTGGCTCCTTTTCTTACCGGGATCAGTCGTTCACGTGGTGTACGGGGTGAAAATTTATCTGGAGACAATTTCAGCCGAACTTTAAGACCCGAATACATATCACGCAGTGCCATGATAGTAGCGTGGTTCACCCCTCTTTTTGCTGCAAAAAGAAGCATTGCAGCGTGTATTAAAGAATCGAAAGCCCTGCGTATGTCATGTCCAGCTAGTTTTAGGCTAGTTTTTAGTCTCCACTTCTATCTATATCAATAAGGGCATTAGCCACAGCCGCAAGAGCATCCGTAAATCCCACACCAGGCTGGAAGCCAAACTGATTAGAGTCGGATAACATTTTTGCGTTAATTCATCAATCAAAATCAACTCGAACAGCTTGCCGAGAGTAGTGGAGACAGTAATAGGGCGAAAGGATGAGCACTGTATTGCCTTTCTTCGGTATTGGTGTTAGATCCCCAACTCGGAAAGTAGACGCTACAACTCCCTGAGTAAAGATCATATGCATTAGCAGTTGTATATGATTTCGGAGCTGAATTCCCCCATGCTTGAGATGCATTGCACTAATACGATCAATCCCGAAAGACGGTTTTTGCTTCAAGTGTGTAATAGCACGTTCAACAGCCTTAAGAAGGACGACAAAATCATTAGGAGGCATCCCAGCAAGAAATATGTCCAATTCCTGCTCAAACTTCCGCTCCAAGCCCGCATCTGGAGGCGAAAACTCCGACTCGAAGTGGGCATACCACTTCGACGCCGGGATATCATCCATGAACGCCGGTGATGTGGCGGAGGCTGCCGATCGGGGTACCAACTTCCACAGCTCATTTGGGTTCTGACTTATCTTTGTAGAAGTCTCCTCAACTATTTTTACGATGTTTAGTTAAGGTATCAGCGAACCCTTTCTTTGTTGATTTGCGAATCTGGTTTACGACACCCTACTTTGGCTGGCCACAATCCTTCCAAATATGAAACCAGAATTTAGCTCGCGAGCATGACTTGACCAGAGCCGCGTTTTTAGACCATTTTCGGATGATGCTGGTTCTAATACGAGTAAGTGGTACTGCAGCGTTCTCAGCAGTTAGAAGTGCGTGGCAAATTTCAGCGCATTAAACGTTCAGTGACGTTTTCACTTCCTCGCGTTGTAGTGAATTACGGCATAGTAGGTGAAATGGGGGATGAATTTTATGAAGAATAGCATCTGATGTGTCAATAAATTTAATTCTTTCTATTTTACTCCACTCCCTGCGTGAAGTTTCTTTGTGTGATTGTGTTGGGATACAATACAATACAATCTAAATAATTAATAAAGAGTTAAATTGACATTATTGTTAATAATTTATAATCACTAATCAAATTTATTTATTGTAATCACTTTATAATAATCACTAATAAAATAATAAGTAGCTAGTGGCTTCAAAATAAGTTATTGCAAAGAAAATACACTTGCCATTCAGGGTTTGATATCTGGTATAATTAGATGGCATTCAAGAATGCAGTTATCTGAAATATGTTAAATAGTCCAAATGTTTTTACATTCTAATATTATTGAATATTCTGAAAATTATAAATCTATTTCTCTTCTTCCCGTCATTTCTAAGGCTGTTGAAAAAGTAGTGTATAGTAGACTCTCTTCATTTGTATTTAACACTAATACGACTGCAGGGAATTCCCTTTTTACTAACCATCAGTAAGGTTTTCGTCCCACTTTCTCTACTTTGCATGCAGTCTCATATGCAACAGAGTTTGTGCGATTTAATCTGGACAAGGGCTTGTGTGTTTTGGGTCTATTTCTTGATTTTTCAAAGACATTTGATATGGTTGACCATTCTGTTCTTCTGTCTAAACTATTTTTATTTGGATTGCATGGAGTCCCACTAGAATGGTTGAGGTCTTACCTCTCATGGAGAACTCAGTATGTTTCGGTTAATAGTACTTCTTCCTCTATTTTGCCTATATTGCAACCCTGCCAAATGTGTCCTGAAAGTTTCACCACAATATACATAAACTCAGCAGAAGTAGTAGTCTTAGTAGTTGTAGTGGGGAGACGCAAATATTGTCTAATGATAATTTTAACATTCCCCTCATCATGCCCTTGGTCAATTGATCATCCCTGGGATCATTTGCAGTAATAGTAGCAGTAGCAGTAGTAGTAAAAGTAGCGTGGAAATCTTGTCTTTTTGGTCAAAAGATTATCCCTTTGATTATTTTCTGAAAGTTCTAAATTAATACACTCAGTCACTCCTCAGTTACGCTCTTTTGACAGCCCATATGCACGTAAAGTCTTTTGATTTAAATATAGTTACTGGACCTTTCAACTATACTGAACAAAATCGACTGACTTTGACTTAGTTTTCATGCTGACTTGGCGCCAGCGTCGAGAGAGAAGGCACTAACGTTCTACAGTAAACCCTGTCTTGAGCCGCCACGGGTGCATGTTCAGGTCTTATGATTGCCTTGCATTGGAAATGATTTAGACAATCGGACCATCTTGATCTTTGGCGACCGAGTGGTTGTTTCCATCCAGTGACCTTAGGGTTAAAATCATATACATTGCGACAAGGCGTTCCTTCTGGCATTCAGATAAGGTGGCCGTACCATCTCACTGTAAATCACGCAACTTGCAGGGAGAATGGAACCTGCATGGTACGAGAAAGAAAGTTGGTGTTGCTGATTAAGTCATACCAACGAAGTCCCTCTTTCTCCCGGAGCCCTTTGCTTTGGATTAAATCCAGCGGCCTCAAAGTCTTGATGGCTTCTGGCCAAGTTTCTGTGCCATATAATAGGACTGAGCCGACAGATGTATTTAATATCTGAACAAATAAACTTTCAAATGGGGATAAATCCATTTATTTAGACAGTGAAAAAATAGGTACAAAAGTCCAGATATTTTGGTCACATATACAGCGACCGTCTTCAGTAGAAATACTAAAATAATAAAATTAAAACTAGCATATTTATATACAACAAAATAAATAACTTTTCGGGTAAAATACAAATACGTCGTATATATGGGGAAATGAGACCAACCCAGTAAACATCTATAAACTCAACATTTGGTTTGCAATTAGAAGATACGAAAGGCTTTACCACTTTCATTGGAAATTTGTTTTACATTTGGGCAAGATTAAAGAAGAAAATTTACATCAGGAACTTTGAATGAACTTTGTCAATAAACTCTCTTTGAAAATAATCCAGTGAATAATCCGGAAGTTCATTATTTTGTGAATGACCAGGCTTTGAACTGGAAGGTCACAAACAAGTTTTAACTTCGAGCTTAATGAGGTTGAACAAAAAGTTCAGCAAGTGATTGTGAAACAATTCAAATAGGATTTTGTTTCGAAGATATTAATTGGTGAAAAAACATATGCAATAAAGAGAGATTCACATGATTTATTGTTCAATTCTTTTTGTTCAGCTTGGAACACTACTAAGGACAGTTTGGCTGACTTTTGCTATCCAGTTGCTATCAGGTGAACATCTAAAGCAAATTAAATATATAACGGAAACTAAGGATTATAAGTTGACGGAATTTAAATTATATTGTGAAAGTTATTGAAATTTATTTGAACTTGACATTTCACATGTGCAGAATTCCAGCTGTTAACATATTGATTGCGACTATGCGTTTGATTGATTAAGCCCTTGCTTGGGGTGCCTAGTGTTAATGACAAGTGGATTTACGATTTTCTAAGTGGCCCTTCGGATTGTTTTTTTCTATTTGAAATTTGGATTATTTGGAGCAGTTTTTTATGAAGAGGGGTGAAAGCCGTGCCCAAATTAACGCTGGCTTAGCAAATTGCACGTAATAGACCCATGTGAATAAAAAAAAATTGTCCTTAATGACGTAAGCAGATAATTAAATTTAATTTTGTTGTCTGGAAATAATCATGGGACGTAAAAGAAAGCAACCTCGTATTATTGGAGATGATACAGAAAACACTCGGAGGGGAGAAGGGGAATAAGATCTCAACGTTACTACTAGTAGCACTGATTCTACAAATAAATTAACGATTTCAGCAGTTGCGGAGAGTCTAAATACTGTTATCAGTTTGGTAACAGAAAATGGAAAAAAGCTAGATTCTTTAGAAAATAGGATTAAGGGAATTGAAGATAAAGTGGCAAATTTGGAGATATCACATGTGGGATTTGCAAGGCAGCTGACTGAAAATGATGAGCGAGTGAGGCAGCTTGAGCAAGTCAAAGAATCTCTAAAGAACCAAGTAAAAATAATTTCTGATGATTGTATAGCTCAGAGTAAAGAGTCAAATAATTTGAGTATGAGATTGGCCAGGCTGGAGTTTGATAAGCTGGAAAAGAATATTATTGTATGGAATGTCTCTTGTGAATCTGAAAAAAATGCGAAGGATATCTTCAAAAGTATTCTTACGGAAGGACTCGAAATGGCTCCAGTCCCACCATTCAAGGTAACCCAAGTGAGTGAGCAACAGAAATTTATTCGTGTTGAAGTATCTGATAAAAAATCGAAAATTGATATTTTGAAAAATGCCAAGAAATTAAAAGGTAAAGCAGTGTCGTCGTTCCGTGATATTTACCTCAGTGATGATGTCCCAGCTGAAGTTCGCAAAGCAAGAAATGATTTGTTGATTAAAAGGGTAAAATTACGCAAATTAGGAATAGACGCTTGGATCTCGAAAACTTTTCCGCCTGTGTTACTTTTCAATCGCCCCAACGGAACACGTGCTAAATACTCACCAGACGATTTGATTCCTGAACTTGATTATGCACCGAATAATCAATCATTTCGTAACCAATATAGCGGCAATTAGTGAAGCTTAAGAGGAAAAATAATTGTTCGAATTCATGTTCCCATTGATTAAGAAGTAGCTGGTGATTAATTGGTGATAAAAATAAATTTTGGCGGGAAATTGAGGGAGTTCATATAGTTCATAGTTGATTGTTTGTAGCGTAGAAGAAATGTAAATATGAGAAGGCACCCAATATGCAAGGTGTACCCTTTTGAGTCATTGTTGTTGTTTTTGTTTTTTTTGAATATTTCTTTTTCTGCTGTTGTTATTTTTTTTATCTCATTATTATTATTGGTGTTATTATTGTTATTGGGCAGCATGCAATAAATTTATATTTAGAGTGTATTGAATTGTGTCCTCTGTGGAGTCGTACTCAAATTTGTCTATTTGGCTTTGATGTTGGATGAAAGATTGGAGTCTCCTCCAGGACAAATTAACATATTGGGGCTGGCAAACAAGAAGGTAAATTTTGAAAGTAGGTATAATGAAATTTTTGATGGAAGTGGTGGGCCTGGTGGTTATTATAGGTTGGAGTTTGAAGATTCTAAATATTTATTCGTAAACCAAATGCAGATGGCATGTAGTAATGTTTCGGACAGATTTAATGTGTTCCATTTGAATTGCCAAGGATTGAATTCAAGTTTAGATTTTATAAATGAAATTTCCAGTTTATCTCTTTTTCAGGTAATTGGACTGACTGAAACTTGGTTAAATGATTATAATTCGGAACTTTTACATATTTCAGGTTATAATCTTTACACGGAAAATCGTCAACTTCGCCGACACGGGGGACTGGCAGCGTATATACGTTCTGATATACGGGCAAGTGTCCGAGAGGATATTTTAATATATAAAGAAATGGTTTTTGAGTCTTTTATTTTGCAGTTAGAGCTGTCTGGACGTTGTGGTTATGTTCTGGTTGCATATAGGCCACCGTCAGGATCTCTTATTGAGTTTTATGAATTACTTGAAGAACAATTGGAAAAGATCCCACATCGAAGTCCTATTTTTATAATGGGAGATTTTAACATTGATCTATTGGATAATAGATCAAATACAGACCGATTTTTAAACTTGATGATTTCATTTGGTTATATCCCTGCTATTAATATTAGTACTCGTGTTACGAGGACGTCATCGAAATGTCTGGATAATATATTTTCAAATTATATGTCGGGTGGTCCAAGTGTTCTTATAAGTGATACTTCTGATCATTTTGGTGTATTTGCAAGTTACTCAGTATGCGTTGATAATAAAAATTCCACAAAGAAGAGCAGTCTCAAGCTGAGGATGTTACTCGATAAAGATGCACTTCTGAAATGTAGAAATGACCTAGCCAACAAGGATTGGAATACAGAGTTTTCAATCTCTGCGGATATTGACTCTAAGTTCAGAGTCTTTTACCAAATAATTAAGCAATCCCTGGAAAAATGCTCTAAGAATATTAATAACAATAGAAGAAAACCTTCAAAGAAGCCTTGGATTACTCCGAGTTTATTGAGATCGATAAATAAGAAGAATAATTTGTATGAGAAAAAGGTACGTCATCCCTGCGATGTAAATGAGTGAATTTATAAGAGTTATCGTAATGCGCTAAACAGACTCCTGCGAAGAGCTAGACAAGATTATTATAAAATAGAATTTGAAAAAGCATCTGGAAATCCGTTGAAAACATGGAATGTGATAAGAAGCACTTTAGGACAATCATCTGGAGGAATCCCTCAGGAAATATTCCGTAAAGATGGAACCAGCCTTAAAAATCCAGAGGAAATTTGTGAAGAATTTGCTAACCATTTTTCGACAGTTGGAAGGAGAGTGAAAGAGTCGATTATAAGCAAACCAGGCGACCAGGCTTTTCAAAATTACCTTCATAAGGAGTTGGAAATCTCTTTAAATCTACTCCCAGTTCAAGAATCTGAAGTTCGAAACATTGTTTATGGTATGAAAGGTACCGCTTCTGGCTCTGATATTGTTTCAATTAGAGTAATAAAAATACTTTGGGATGTGATTGCTCAAACTTTTGTTTCATTAATTAATCAGTGTCTAAAAGAGGGAGTGTTTCCGAGTTGTTTTAAATCAGCGAAAGTAATACCAATACATAAAGGAGGGAATACTGGTGATGTTGAAAATTATAGACCAATTTCGATTTTACCCATTATGTCTAGGATACTAGAAAAATGCTTTTCGGTCAGAATGTATCAATATCTGGAAGACCAGAGAATATTTACTCCTACACAATTTGGATTCCGTCAAGATTGCACTACTGAGCAAGCAAACATATATTTGACTAGCATTATTAATATGGCGCTGGATAATGGGTATAAAGTGGCAACTGTATTTTTAGATATTGTAAAGGCTTTTGATACGGTCAGTCATGATATTCTGTTAATGAAGTGTGAAATTTATGGGATTAGGGGTCCAGCTCTTTCGTTTTTACGTTCTTTTTTGTCTTGTAGAAAACAATATGTTCAAATTGGTAATATGGATTCTCATGAAAATTGTATTGAGTGTGGAGTTCCACAGGGTTCGGTACTTGGACCCTTATTATTTTTAATCTTTGTGAATGATCTTCCACAGTCTGTTAGTAAACTGGAAACAAGAATGAGTGAGATCGTCAAAAAGGATAGCGCGGCTACAGTGCCTATGTTTGCTGATGATACTTCTTTATTGGTGATCGCAAAGTCAGAGAGATTGCTCCTAGAGAGTGTACGAAGATCGCTAAATGAGGTTTCAAGATGGCTGAGAGTGAATCAGCTAAAGGTGAAGATAAGGTGAAGATCAGCTAAGAGTAATTATCTTATATTTTCGAGGACATCGAATTATTATCCATGGATACAGCATATAGCATATGAAGATGGTATGATTGCTCGTCAAAAGGCAGTAAAGTATCTGGGCATTATTATAGATGAGACTCTCAGTTTCCGATCCCATATTGAAACTTTATCCTTGATTCTATCGCGTAATTTGGGGATGATTCGTAAACTTAAATATATGTTTCCAATTAGTATACTTAGGCTTCTCTATTTTTCGTTAATCCATCCCTATATTTTGTATTGTTCTTCTGTATACATGGGTACATTTTCTTCAATTGTTAGTCCTGTGCGAATTATCCAAAACAAGTCTATTAGAGTATTATCAGGAAAATCAGAAAGAGATTCGGTTCGAGAAGTCTATAGGGATTTTAGGATACTGCCAGCGGCGGGTCTTCATCATTTTTACATATTAGTATTTATGCATAGATATAATATGAAGCAGCTGCCGGAGTGCTTTAATGGTTGGTTTTACAGCCGATGGAATATACATAACCAAAATACTAGGGGTAAAAATGATTATTATACTCCACCTATAGTGTCTGCCAGGTCCATGTTTTCTTTTGTTATAAAGGGTATAAATTTATGGAACAATTTGGATAATGATATGAAGAAACTAGAAAATTTTAGTGGTTTTAAAGCAAAATTGAAAGAAAAATTATTAAGTAAGTATGAATTTTAGTTTTGTTTGTTTTGGAGGTGACTTGATTTGATTTAATTTAAATTAAGCTGTAATTGCTTGTTGGTTTGTGAGTGCGACCCCACAACATGAATATGGTATGTAGTTGCTGTCCCTGTACTATTATTATTATTCTTTATTTATTTTTTCTTTCTTTTCTTTTCTCTCTTTTTATCTTTCTTTCTTATTATAGTGTATTTAAATGATGTTACATGTATGTATTATTATTATTTTTTTTTTTACCTGTTTCACCCCACGTCAACCGTTTGGTTTTGGGTGAATCATATTGATTTTTGTATTTAAACCTTTTGTTAATTAAATATATCACTATCACTATGTACGTTTAATTTTTGACGTCACTCTACATTCATTTGAAAACGTCATTTTCCCTTCAGTTTCTTTTAGAAACTAATTTTTTCATCAATCAATCAATTTATTCAATTAATAAACACAACAAAATACACTTCAATATAAACTCCCCCGTAAGGCTCTATGGCCAGGAAAAAAACAGGGGAGAAACAAAAACGAAACAAATACAAGTATTTTCAATATAATGCATTGCATTTCAACCTTTCAAATACTCAATACACACACACACACAAAACAAAACAAAGAAGAGAAAAAAAAATAATTAAAAGACCCAAACAAAAAGCGATTTTATGAGACCCCCCCCCCCCCAAAAAAAAAAAAAAGGATGTAGGACAATCCAATAAAATAAACCAAATTCCAAATATATAATTGAAACCAAACCACAAAAAAAAACAAAATATTATACAAACTCAAAACCCCTCACAACAAATGTTTCCAACCCAGGCTAGTGTCACCCCCCCCCCCCAAATAATAATAGTACAAATTAACAAAAATATATTTAAACATGAAAAATCAAGACATTAAAAAATTTCTTAAGATTCTTTTGAAAGTACCAAACGAGTGACATTCTTGAGCTGACTCAGGTAGGCTATTCCAAACGATATGACAAACAGTTAATGGATTAAATTCAGACCTCACCGATGGAGTAAATAGAATATTAATATTCCTTGAATTGCGAAGATGATGCGAAGACCTATCAGTGACGAAAGACGGAGTAGTTTGAAGGGCTGTGGGAACATCACCATGAATTTGATGAAAAGTGAAAGACGCGCGCGAAAGAGTGTAGAGAGACTGCTAATCAAGTAATAGGCTAGTTGGGTTAGTTGTAGAACAATTTGTTTCCTGTGTAAGCCTTCTTGCCTTATCATATAACTTAGAAAGTGGTTTCAAAAAAGAAGAGAAAGTTGACATCCATATTGTAGGGCAATAAGAGACGTAGGACTGAACTAAGCAATGAAACAGAATTTTTAAAACTGATCCAGAAAAAATGTGTTTAGCTTCCTCAAAATTCCAAGACTCCTTGAGATCTTCATATTAAGTAGTCCAATACGATGCTTGAATGAAAAGTTTTCATCGAAAAGAATACCGAGAAATCGGACATATCGTTCCTTAGGTCTACTGAGAGAGCCCCTTGAAAGCTGGATTTTAGATAACTCAGGGCACGCCAGAGAAATACGGGAAAAAATTAAAAAACTTGATTTAGCAACATTTAGGGCAAGGCAATTTGCATCAAACCAAAGAACGACTCTCTCAAAAAGGTCAACTAATTTGGGAAGCATCTCAGACTCAGTTCCTACTACAGTACCAATGGTACTGTCATCAGCGAAAGCAACGAGAGTGTCCACATCCTGCGAAAACGGTCGATTTTTTTTAGCATTGAAAGATTCAGGATGACATAGGCGACAGCAAACTGTAGGTTTTTGATTCATAACCGCAACTATAAGGTCATTAACATAAATCAAAAACAAAAACGGTCCAAGAACAGAACCTTGAGGAACACCAAACTCAACTTCAGACGAAAAGTGGGAAAGGGAATCTACGGAGATAGTTCTACCTGACAAATAGGAATCAAACCAAGCATGAGCCTGTCCTCTTACACCATTGTGTGATAGCTTATACAGCCGAATCTCATGAGTTAAAGAGTCAAAAGCCTTACGGACATCTAGGAATATAGCTGCAGGAATCAAACCAGAGTCAAGCGCGGTGTGGAGAAAATTTAAAAGAGCTACACACGTATGCTCCATAGAATGTTTAGCTCGGAAGCCAAACTGAAAATCATGAAAAAATCTTTTAGCCTCTAGAAAAGCAAGTAGACGGGAAAGCATGGTCTTTTCAAAAACTTTGCTAAAAACAGACAGCAAAGATATAGAGCGATAATTGGCTGGGTTACTTCTTGGTCCACCTTTATATAAAACAATTACTCTAGCTCACTTAAGAGAACTGGAGAAAATCCTCTTTTCAAAAGAAAGATTTATAAGCTTTGTCAATGGAGAAATAATTGAAGGAAGAATGAACTTAACTACCATAGTTGGAATACAGTCAGGGCCAGACGACGAAGAACTCTTCAAGCTATTTACAATCCTGGCTACTTCAGCATCAGAAGCCGGATATAACACCATCGATTTGAGACAAGGCGGACCAATATAAGATTTGTAATCTGGTTGTGACTGTGAAGCTCTGACTGAAGAAGCAGTGGTTTTCCCAATATTGGCAAAATATGATGTAAATGCTTCTTGAACAGATGGAATACCCTCAACAACCACATCACCAACTACAAGACTTGGAGGGATATAAGGAGCCGGAGAAGAACGTTTGAGGACGGAATTGATCACTTGCCAAGTTTTTCGAATATCTTTCCGACAATCTGAGAATTTTTTGGAATAATAAAGGAATTTAGCCTTCCGGCATAAAGAATTGAAAACATTCCTGTAGAGTTTGAATTGCTGAAGACGTGCAGCATTCAAAGATGGCTTTGCTGACTTAAAAGCTTTCCAGAGATTATTTTTTCTTCTCCAACTCTTTAGAAGACCAGGGGTCATCCATGGGTTAAGAGGAATAGATGTTTTTGACCTTGAAGTAGAGGAGGACAGAGCACATACGTCAAAAATAGACTCCTTTACTGACTCATAAAAGGAATCAAACTTAGAACAAAAATCATTATCGTCACCAAAAATATTCCATGTCTTCTCAGCTAAATGGGATCTAAGGCGGATCAATTCATTCAAACCAAACCTAAAAGAAGCTGAAGCAGATGCTGGAGTGTCCCTATTCAATGTTTTTTCAAGGATAAAACTGGAAAATACAGGAAAATGGTCTGAAATATCACTCACTACAACAGAATTCCGAACCAAATTAAGAGACGAAAAAATGTTATCAATTAAAGAGGCTGATGTATCAGTTACACGTGTTGGAATACAAGTTGTTGGTAGAACCCCAGCAGTGAGCATATCTGAGAGAAAATCCATCGTAGTAGAGGAAGCCATGTCAATTAGATTTAAGTCAAAGTCTCCCATTATTACAAGTTCACATGGACGTCTGCCTATTAAATCCAAGACCTCATCAAGGACCTGAAGAAAAGAAGGGACGGATCCACTGGGAGATCTATAAACATTACCAATTATCAAAGCCTTATTTTTTAATTTGATTTCAATAAACTAGGATTCAAAAACCCCTTCGTCATTCCTTGACAGATCGCTTCGAACAGTATACGGAAAAATACCAGAAATCTACATTGCTAGTCCACCCTTTGCCATCTTTCTGCGATTTAGTCTCTCCATTTTGTAACCGGGTATATCTAAAAGCATTTCATTGCTAGAATTAAGAAAAGTCTCACATAATCCGATAATATCGGGTCGCCCATCAATAACTATCTGCCTCAACTGATCAATCAATGAGCATAGACCTTGAGTATTGAGTTGAAGGATCGAAAAATGATCATCTCGTCTAGTAGCCCACTTTAAATCAGAAACGTACTTACTATTAATTGATTGGGAAGTATTTAGGGAATTTCTTTTAATTTGACCAATGGAATTATTAATGATACTCAAAATATCTAAGGGGTTTCTTTGTAATTGAAGTAAACGCCCATCAAGGGAGTAAAAATCCCCAGAGCCTGAGTTAGAAAAATTCATAAAACTTAAGGAGACTGTGTATCAAATCTGCGCCGCAACACACACAAAATAAAATAAATAAAAAAATTAACCAAGAGGCTATAAATAACAACAAAAATAAACATAAATAAAAAAATAAAATCACAATGATCATACCAATAAGCAAGATACATATACATTTTATATTATTGAACAAATTAATAATAATAATTTCAGATAAATTTAGTGACTTCCTTAAATCATTAATCATACTACTCAGTTCCTGAAATAAAAAAAAATAAAAAAAATATAACGCTAAAGCTCCACTGCATTAATGTACCCATGAGACCAATACAAGTAAAATCATTTTCAAGATAACTAAGGATTAAAATCCCAA
The DNA here is from genome assembly GCA_027921565.1 of Artemia sinica. Lineage (NCBI taxonomy): Eukaryota > Metazoa > Arthropoda > Branchiopoda > Anostraca > Artemiidae > Artemia > Artemia sinica. The sequence continues at coordinate 18,083,417 of CM051262.1, forward strand.
ACTGACGCAATGACTTGTGAGAACAGGCATGTAACAAAAAAGAATAATTATTGAAATCCATAAATTTGATTGAAGTTAATTGGAACGAAAGTAAATCATTAGACAGCTACGCACAAAGAAAAAAAATAAGCAAAAGATAAATAAAATACGCTGAATATATAAATGGCAAGATACTAAACATATCTAATAAAAAAAAAAAAAAAAAAAAAAAAACACACAAGAAAACTTATTCTTAAACACAGTCGGCTAGAGTATGAATTTTTCTAGTGACACTTTCACCGTTAGGCCTTGCCAAAATTTGCCCACGATCAGTCCAAACATTTCTATGTCCAAATTTGTCCTTAGCGGCATATAGGATCTCACGTCGCCTCTTTGTCAATGCTTCCGATAGGAAAATTCCGCTTGAAGCTAACCTGGCTTTTGCTTTGAAGACTTTCTTCGCTATATCACTATTCACAAATTTAACTAAAACAGGAGGGACTTTGTCGTTTAGGGAGGCATCGGTTAAAGCAGCAGATATTTTGAATCTGTAGATATTCCTAATTTGGGCAACATTAATTTCAGTCAGGTTAATTTTGGTTACGAAAACTTGCAGGATTGTTGATTGGAGGTCAGATCCGGACTGTTGCTTAACACCACGCAAAATTAGCGAATCAAGCAGCACTTCTTTTTCAAATGAATCTAGTTTCATCTCAATTTTCATGATTTTCTCTTCTTGATTTATAATTTGGTTGCGAAGAGTTTTCAGCGATTGTTCAATTTTTTCAAATTTTGGTTGATAATCGAGAGTAATCGCGTCATATATTTGACAAATAATGTCGTGGGATGACTGGCAGAAAGAATCAGCACCCGAAAACCTTTCATTAACCTTCTTAGTTATATTTTGCATTAACTCTCGCTTAGTTTTTTCCAGGTCAAGTTCCGTAGAAGTGATTTTATCCATCAACGAAGCACATTCTCCTGTATTAGATTCCTTAATTGTTAATGCGTTATATGTCTTGGAAAGGGATTTTTAAATATCGGGCGAATTTTTCAATTCCTCAAACGCAGCCTTTACACCTGCAGTCTGTTTTGTTGAAGTTCGGCTAACGCTTGGATTATATTCTGCCAAGTTGGCTTCAACAAGTCTGTATTCATCATGTGTCCCATAGCAAAATACCAAATATGATGGCTTTCCTTTGCTATCCTTGGACACTTTTAGTATCTTTACTGGCCAATGAGGATAATTTTTGAAGTTAGCTAACGCGATATCAAACTCTTTAAATGCAGGCATTTCCTATTAAGGAGAGGACAAAAGTAAAAGCAACCTATCTTTATGTAAAATTCTGTTAAGTTTTTCACTTAGCCAAAGTGAAACAAAGCAATGGTCTACGGGTAGCTTTAAAGAGGAATAATACTTTGGGTAGTTTTCTAAATTCAGGGAAGGATCTAACTTCATTGGGGCAACAAAGTGGGGTTTATCAGATCCCATGTACTTGCGGAAGCTCATATGTTGGACGTACTAACAAGAGTTTGGAAATGAGATTATTACAACACAAAGATTCTATTTCTTCGGCTTTAAAGCAAGATTCTAAGTCTGAAGATTTTACTTCAGCCCTTTCGGAACATATTTTTAATTTTCCAGACCATTTTATTTTGTTCGAGAATGTCTCTTTGATTTCTAGGGATCGGGGTTTAAAGCAAAATTTTCGTGAAACTCTTGAAATAAAGAAAATCTTATTCAAGAATATTGCTTTGAATCGGGATACAGGTAAATATGGGCTGAACCCTATCTATGATAATTTATTGAAATCTGACAGAGTAAAGTTCAATTCACCCAATGTAGTTAACATTTGTCCAAATGTCATATCATTGAACGCTAATGAACCGAATCCAAGAAGGTCAAAGAGGCTAGCTTCCGCCTTTGCTTTGAAAAGAATTAGAGATTTAAACAATATGTAGTTTTATTTGATTTAGTATATAAACTTTTGTTCTAAATTGTTTTAGTTTAGTTTTACTACTGATGACGGTCACTGTATATGTAACCGAAATATCTGGTATTTTTTGTGAAATTTATTATACACTGTCTATTAAAAAGGATTTTATCCCTATTTTGAACTTTTATTTTAAAGCTTTAAATTTTTTTTTATTTGAATGTTTAATATGCAAGGTTTACAAAAGTAAACAATTACAATGTTTTTACTTTTATAACTTTAATAAATCAAATAATATTAACATTTTGATTACTAAATATCAGTATATGTATATTAAACTGACAATGCACATTCATTTGTATTTTTTCAGTAAAGTGCAAATTTTGTTCTGGCCTTGGGAAGGCATAGGGTTTTGCGCCGAACTTATGTTAATTTCTGCTCGTTTTGAGTTTGACTCGGTTATTTATTGTAATTTCTGTTCTTTTTGGGTTTCATTTATTTATCGATGCTGATTTGTGATAGTTTCACGCTTGGAAGATTATTTGATTTTATTTTTGTTCATTTTTTGTTTAATGGAGTTCTTTACTTTTCATTGAAAAACTTATTTTGTGGAAAAAGTTTTTTTTAATTAATTTCTGTTCGTTTTATATTGACATAGTCTTTTCATGGAAAAAGAAAATAAAACTTTAAATCTTTTCGCTTTTTAAGACTTTATAGTTTGGCCTGCTATTTGTATGCTGAAGACAAATTTTCAGCCATTTTTAACAACATACACCCTTTCAAAAATCTGGGCACAAATAGTACTGTAGAGAAAGACAGACACTTTAGAAATTCAAACCAACAAAGACAAATTCTTGGACTTGCAAACACCAACCCAGACATGCAAACAAATAGAATCAGACACACAAACAGAGAAAGACAGACACTTTAGACATTCAAACCAACAAAGACAAATACTTGGACTTGCAAACACCAGCCCAGACATGCAAACAAATAGAATTAGACACACAAATAGAGAAAGACAGATTCTTTAGACATTCAAACCAACAAAGACAAATACTTGGACTTGGAAACACCAATCCAGACATGCAAACAAATAGAATCAGACACACAAACAGAGAAAGAGAGACACTTTAGACATTCAAACCAACAACGACAAATTCTTGGGCTTGCAAACACCAGCCCAGACATGCAAACAAATAGAATCAAACACACAAACAGAGAAAGAGAGACACTTTAGACATTCAAACCAACAAATACAAATTCTTGGACTTGCAAACACCAACCCAGACGTGCAAACAAATAGAATCAGACACACAAACAGAGAAAGACAGACACTTTAGACATTCAAACCAACAAAGACAAATAGTTGGACTTGCCAACACCAACCCAAACATGCAAACAAATAGAATCAGACACACAAACAGAGAAAGACAGACACTTTAGACATTCAAACCAACAATGACAAATTCTTGGACTTGCAAACACCAACCCAGACATGCAAACAAATAGAATCAGACACACAAACAGAGAAAGACAGACACTTTAGACATTCAAACCAACAAAGACAAATACTTGGACTTGCAAACACCAACCCAGACATGCAAACAAATAGAATCAGACACACAAACAGAGAAAGACAGACACTTTAGACATTCAGACCAACAATGACAAATTCTTGGACTTGCAAACACCAACCCAGACATGCGAAAAATAGAATCAGACACACAAACAGAGAAAGACAGACACTTCAGACATTCAAACCAACAAATACAAATTCTTGGACTTGCAAACACCAACCCAGACATGTAAATAAATAGAATAAGCCACATAAACAGAGAAAGACAGATATTTCAGACATTCAAAACAACAAAGACAAATTCTTTGACTTGCAAACACCAACCCAGACATGCAAACAAATAGAATCAGACACACAAACAGTGAAAGACAGACACTTTAGACATTCAAACCAACAAAGAGAGATACTTGGACTTGCAAACACCAACCCAGACATGTAAACAAATAGAATCAGACACACAAACAGAGAAAGACAGACACTTTAGACATTCAAACCAACAAAGACAAATTCTTGGACTTGCAAACACCAACCCAGACATGCAAGCAAATAGAATCAGACACACAAACAGAGAAAGACAGACACTTTAGACATTCAATCCAACAAAAACAAATACTTGGACTTGCAAACACCAACCCAGACATGTAAACAAATAGAATCAGACACACAAACAGAGAAAGAGAGACACTTTAGACATTCAAACCAAAAAGACAAATTCTTGGACGTGCAAACACCAACCCAGACATGCAAACAAATAGAATCAGACACACAAACAGAAATAGACAGACACTTTAGACATTCAAACCAACAAAGACAAATTCTTGGACTTGCAAACACCAACCCAGACATGCAAACAAATAGAATCAGACAGACAAACAGAGAAAGACAGACACTTTAGACATTCAAACCAACAAAGACAAATACTTGGAGTTGCAAACACCAACCCAGAAACGCAAACAAATAGAATCAGACACACAAACAGAGAAAGACAGACACTTTAGACATTCAAACCAACAAAGACAAATACTTGGACGTGCAAACACCAACCGAGACATGCAAACAAATAGAATCAGACACGCAAACAGAGAAATACCGACACTTTAGACATTCAAACCAACATAGAAAAATTCTTGGACATGTAAACAACAACCCCGACATGCAAACAAATAGAATCAGACACACAAACAGAGAAAGACAGATTCCTTAGACATTCAAACCAACAAAGACAAATACTTGGACTTGAAAACACCCATCCAGACATGCAAACAAATAGAATCAGACACACAAACAGAGAAAGAGAGACACTTTAGACATTCAAACCAACAACGACAAATTCTTGGGCTTGCAAACACCAACCCTGACATGGAAACAAATAGAATCAAACACACAAACAGAGAAAGACAGACACTTTAGACATTCAAACCAACAAAGACAAGTACTTGGACTTAAAAACACCAACCCAGACATGCAAACAAATAGAATCAGACACACAAACAGAGAAAGACAGAGACTTTAGACATTCAAACCACCAAAGACAAATTCTTGGACTTGCAAACACCAACCCAGACATGCAAACAAATAGAATCAGACACACAAACAGAGACAGACAGATAATTTAGACATTCAAACCAACAAAGACAAATACTTGGACATGCAAACACCAACCCAGACATGCATACAAATAGAATCAGACACACAAACAGAGAAAGACAGACACTTTAGAAATTCAAACCAAAAAAGACAAATTCTTAGACTTGCAAGCACCAACCCAGACATGCAAACAAATAGAATCAGACACACAAACAGAGAAAGACCGACACTTTAGACATTCAAACCAACAAAGACAAATACTTGGACTTGCAAACACCAGCCCAGACATGCAAACAAATAGAATCAGACATGTAAACAGAGAAAGACAGATACTTTAGACATTCAAACCAACAAATACAAATTCTTGGACTTGCAAACACCAACCCAGACATGTAAATAAATAGAATCAGCCACATAAACAGAGAAAGACAGACATTTCAGACATTCAAACCAACAAAAAAAATTCTTGGACTTGCAAACACCAACCCAGACATGCAAACAAATAGAATCAGACACACAAACAGAGAAAGACAGACACTTTAGACATTCAAACCAACAAAGACAAATACTTGGACTTGCAAACACCAACCCAGACATGCAAACAAATAGAATCAGACACACAAACAGAGAAAGACAGACACTTTAGACATTCAAACCAACAAAGACAAATACTTGGACTTGAAAACACCAACCCAGACATGCAAACAAATAGAATCAGACACACAAACAGAGAAAGACAGACACTTTAGACATTCAAACCAACAAAGACAAATACTTGGACTTGCAAACACCAGCCCAGACATGCAAACAAATAGAATTAGACACACAAACAGAGAAAGACAGATTCTTTAGACATTCAAACCAACAAAGACAAATACTTGGACTTGAAAACACCAATCCAGACATGCAAACAAATAGAATCAGACACACAAACAGAGAAAGAGAGACACTTTAGACATTCAAACCAACAACGACAAATTCTTGGGCTTGCAAACACCAGCCCAGACATGCAAACAAATAGAATCAAACACAAAAGAGAGAAAGAGAGACACTTTAGGCATTCAAACCAACAAAGACAAATTCTTGGACTTGCAAACACCAACCCAGACGTGCAAACAAATAGAATCAGACACACAAACAGAGAAAGACAGACACTTTAGACATTCAAACCAACAAAGACAAATACTTGGACATGCAAACACCAACCCAGACATGCATACAAATAGAATCAGACACACAAACAGAGAAAGACAGACACTTTAGAAATTCAAACCAAAAAGACAAATTCTTAGACTTGCAAGCACCAACCCAGACATGCAAACAAATAGAATCAGACACACAAACAGAGAAAGACAGACACTTTAGACATTCAAACCAACAAAGACAAATACTTGGACTTGCAAACACCAGCCCAGACATGCAAACAAATAGAATCAGACATGTAAACAGAGAAAGACAGATACTTTAGACATTCAAACCAACAAATACAAATTCTTGGACTTGCAAACACCAACCCAGACATATAAATAAATAGAATCAGCCACATAAACAGAGAAAGACAGACATTTCAGACATTCAAACCAACAAAAAAAATTCTTGGACTTGCAAACACCAACCCAGACATGCAAACAAATAGAATCAGACACACAAACAGAGAAAGACAGACACTTTAGACATTCAAACCAACAAAGACAAATACTTGGACTTGCAAACACCAACCCAGACATGCAAACAAATAGAATCAGACACACAAACAGAGAAAGACAGACACTTTAGACATTCAAACCAACAAAGACAAATACTTGGACTTGAAAACACCAACCCAGACATGCAAACAAATAGAATCAGACACACAAACAGAGAAAGACAGACACTTTAGACATTCAAACCAACAAAAACAAATACTTGGACTTGCAAACACCAGCCCAGACATGCAAACAAATAGAATTAGACACACAAACAGAGAAAGACAGATTCTTTAGACATTCAAACCAACAAAGACAAATACTTGGACTTGGAAACACCAATCCAGACATGCAAACAAATAGAATCAGACACACAAACAGAGAAAGAGAGACACTTTAGACATTCAAACCAACAACGACAAATTCTTGGGCTTGCAAACACCAGCCCAGACATGCAAACAAATAGAATCAAACACACAAAGAGAGAAAGAGACATACTTTAGACATTCAAACCAACAAAGACAAATTCTTGGACTTGCAAACACCAACCCAGACGTGCAAACAAATAGAATCAGACACACAAACAGAGAAAGACAGACACTTTAGACATTCAAACCAACAAAGACAAATAGTTGGACTTGCCAACACCAACTCAAACATGCAAACAAATAGAATCAGACACACAAACAGAGAAAGACAGACACTTTAGACATTCAAACCAACAATGACAAATTCTTGGACTTGCAAACACCAACCCAGACATGCAAAAAATAGAATCAGACACACAAACAGAGAAAGACAGACACTTTAGACATTCAAACCAACAAAGACAAATACTTGGACTTGCAAACACCAACCCAGACATGCAAACAAATAGAATCAGACACACAAACAGAGAAAGACAGACACTTTAGACATTCAAACCAACAATGACAAATTCTTGGACTTGCAAACACCAACCCAGACAGCCGAAAAATGGAATCAGACACACAAACAGAGAAAGAGAGACACTTCAGACATTCAAACCAACAAATACAAATTCTTGGACTTGCAAACACCAACCCAGACATGTAAATAAATAGAATAAGCCACATAAACAGAGAAAGACAGATATTTCAGACATTCAAAACAACAAAGACAAATTCTTTGACTTGCAAACACCAACCCAGACATGCAAACAAATAGAATCAGACACACAAACAGTGAAAGACAGACACTTTAGACATTCAAACCAACAAAGACAGATACTTGGACTTGCAAACACCAACCCAGACATGCAAGCAAATAGAATCAGACACACAAACAGAAAAAGACATACACTTTAGACATTCAAACCAACAAAGACAAGTTCTTGGACTTGCAAACACCAACCCAGACATGCAAGCAAATAGAATCAGACACACAAACAGAGAAAGACAGACACTTTAGACATTCAATCCAACAAAAACAAATACTTGGACTTGCAAACACCAACCCAGACATGTAAACAAATAGAATCAGACACACAAACAGAAAAAGAGAGACACTTTAGACATTCAAACCAAAAAAGACAAATTCTTGGACGTGCAAACACCAACCCAGACATGCAAACAAATAGAATCAGACACACAAACAGAAATAGACAGACACTTTAGACATTCAAACCAACAAAGACAAATTCTTGGACTTGCAAACATCAACCCAGACATGCAAACAAATAGAATCAGACAGACAAACAGAGAAAGACAGACACTTTAGACATTCAAACCAACAAAGACAAATACTTGGAGTTGCAAACACCAACCCAGAAATGCAAACAAATAGAATCAGACACACAAACAGAGAAAGACAGACACTTTAGACATTCAAACCAACAAAGACAAATACTTGGACTTGCAAACACCAACCCAGACATGCATACAAATAGAATCAGACACGCAAACAGAGAAATACCGACACTTTAGACATTCAAACCAACATAGAAAAATTCTTGGACATGTAAACAACAACCCCGACATGCAAACAAATAGAATCAGACACACAAACAGAGAAAGACAGATTCCTTAGACATTCAAACCAACAAAGACAAATACTTGGACTTGAAAACACCAATCCAGACATGCAAACAAATAGAATCAGACACACAAACAGAGAAGGAGAAACACTTTAGACATTCAAACCAACAACGACAAATTCTTGGGCTTGCAAACACCAACCCTGACATGGAAACAAATAGAATCAAACACACAAACAGAGAAAGACAGACACTTTAGACATTCAAACCAACAAAGACAAGTACTTGGACTTAAAAACACCAACCAAGACATGCAAACAAATAGAATCAGACACACAAACAGAGAAAGACAGAGACTTTAGACATTCAAACCAACAAAGACAAATTCTTGGACTTGCAAACACCAACCCAGACATGCAAACAAATAGAATCAGACACACAAACAGAGACAGACAGATAATTTAGACATTCAAACCAACAAAGACAAATACTTGGACATGCAAACACCAAACCAGACATGCATACAAATAGAATCAGACACACAAACAGAGAAAGACAGACACTTTAGAAATTCAAACCAAAAAAGACAAATTCTTAGACTTGCAAGCACCAACCCAGACATGCAAACAAATAGAATCAGACACACAAACAGAGAAAGACAGACACTTTAGACATTCAAACCAACAAAGACAAATACTTGGACTTGCAAACACCAGCCCAGACATGCAAACAAATAGAATCAGACATGTAAACAGAGAAAGACAGATACTTTAGACATTCAAACCAACAAATACAAATTCTTGGACTTGCAAACACCAACCCAGACATGTAAATAAATAGAATCAGCCACATAAACAGAGAAAGACAGACATTTCAGACATTCAAACCAACAAAAAAAATTCTTGGACTTGCAAACACCAACCCAGACATGCAAACAAATAGAATCAGACACACAAACAGAGAAAGACAGACACTTTAGACATTCAAACCAACAAAGACAAATACTTGGACTTGCAAACACCAACCCAGACATGCAAACAAATAGAATCAGACACACAAACAGAGAAAGACAGACACTTTAGACATTCAAACCAACAAAGACAAATACTTGGACTTGAAAACACCAATCCAGACATGCAAACAAATAGAATCAGACACACAAACAGAGACAGACAGACACTTTAGACATTCAAACCAACAAAGACAAATACTTGGACATGCAAACACCAACCCAAACATGCATTAAATAGAATCAGACACACAAACAGAGAAAGACAGACACTTTAGACATTCAAAACAACAAAGACAGATACTTGGACCTGCAAACACCAACCCAAACATGCAAAGAAATAGAATCAGACACACAAAAAGAGAAAGACATACACTTTAGACATTCAAACCAACAAAGACAAATTCTTGGACTTGCAAACACCAACCCGGACATGCAAACAAATAGAATCAGACACACAAACAGAGAAAGACAGACACTTTAGACATTCAAACCAACAAAGACAAATACTTGGACTTGCAAACACCAACCCAGACATGCAAACAAATAAAATCAGACACACAAACAGAGAAAGACAGACACTTTAGACATTCAAACCAACAAAGACAAATACTTGGACTTGAAAACACCAATCCAGACATGCAAACAAATAGAATCTGACACACAAACAGAGACAGACAGACACTTTAGACCTTCAAACCAACAAAGACAAATACTTGGACATGCAAACACCAACCCAGACATGCATACAAATAGAATCAGACACACAAAAAGAGAAAGACAGACACTTTAGACATTCAAACAAAAAAGACAAATTCTTGGGCTTGCAAACACCAACCCAGACATGCAAACAAATAGAATCAAACACACAAAAAGAGAAAGACATACACTTTAGACATTCAAACCAACAAAGACAAATTCTTGGACTTGCAAACACCAACCCGGACATGCAAACAAATAGAATCAGACACACAAACAGAGAAAGAAAGACACTTTAGACATTCAAACCAACAAAGACAAGTACTTGGACTTGCAAACACCAACCCAGACATGCAAACAAATAGAATCAGACACACAAACAGAGAAAGACAGATACTTTAGACATTCAAACCCCAAAGACAAATTCTTGGACTTGCAAACACCAACCCAGACATGCAAACAAATAGAATCAGACAATCAAACAGAGACAGACAGACACTTTAGACATTCAAACCAACAAAGACAAATACTTGGACATGCAAACACCAACCCAGATATGTAAACAAATAGAATCAGACACACAAACAGAGAAAGATAGACACTTTAGACATTCAAACCAACAAAGACAAATACTTGGACTGAAAAAACCCATCCAGACATGCAAACAAATAGAATCAGACATGCAAACAGAGACAGACAGACACTTTAGACATTCAAACCAACAAAGACAAATACTTGGACATGCAAACACCAACCCGGACATGCATACAAATAGAATCAGACACACAAACAGAGAAAGACAGACATTTTAGACATTCAAACCAAAAAAGACAAATTCTTGGACTTGCAAACACCAACCCAGACATGCAAATAAATAGAATCAGACACACAAACAGAGAAAGACAGACACTTTAGTCATTCAAACCAACAAAGACAAATACTTGGACTTGCAAACACCAACCCAGACATGCAAACAAATAGAATCAGACACACAAACAGAGAAAGACAGACACTTTAGACATTCAAACCAACAAAGACAAATTCTTGGACTTGTAAACACCAACCCAGACATGCAAACAAATGGAATCAGACGCAAAAACAGAGGAAGACAGATTCTTTAGACATTCAAACCAACAAAGACAAATACTTGGACTTGAAAACACCAATCCAGACATGCAAACAAATAGAATCAAACACACAAACAGAGAAAGACAGGCACTTTAGACATTCAAACCAACAAAGACAAGTACTTGGACTTGCAAACAGCAACCCAGACATGCAAAAAAATAGAATCAGACACACAAACAGAGAAAGACAGAGACTTTAGACATTCAAACCACCAAAGACAAATTCTTGGACTTGCAAACACCAACCCAGACATAAAAGCAAATAGAATCAGACACACTAACAGGACAGACACTTTAGACATTCAAAACAACTAAGACAAATACCTGGACTTGCAAACACCAACCCAAACATGCAAACAAATAGAATCAGACAGACAAACAGAGAAAGACAGACACTTTAGACATTCAAACCAACAAAGACAAATTCTTGGACTTGTAAACACCAACCCAGACATGCAAACAAATAGAATCAGACACACAAACAGAGGAAGAGAGATTCTTTAGACATTCAAACCAACAAAGACAAATACTTGGACTTGAGAACACCAATCCAGACATGCAAACAAATAGAATCAGATACACAAACAGAGAAAGAGAGACACTTTAGACATTCAAACCAACAGCGACAAACTCTTGGGCTTGCAAACACCAACCCAGACCTGCAAACAAATAGAATCAAACACACAAACAGAGAAAGACAGACACTTTAGACATTCAAACCAACAAAGACAAGTACTTGGACTTACCAACACCAACCCAGACATGCAAACAAATAGAATCAGACACACAAACAGAGAAAGACAGAGACTTTACACATGCAAACCACCAAAGACAAATTCTTGGACTTGCAAACACCAACCCAGACATGCAAACAAATAGAATCAGACACACTAACAGGACAGACACTTTAGACGTTCAAACCAACAAAGACAAATACTTGGACTTGCAAACACCAACCCAAACATGCAAACAAATAGAATCAGACAGACAAACAGAGAAAGACAGACACTTTAGACATTCAAACCAACAAAGACAAATACTTGGACTTGCAAAAACCAACCCAGACATGCAAACAAATAGAATCAGACACACAAACAGAGAAAGACAGACACTTTAGACATTCAAACCAACAAAGACAAATACTTGGACTTGAAAACACCAATCCAGACATGCAAACAAATAGAATCAGACACACAAACAGAGACAGACAGACACTTTAGACATTCAAACCAAAAAAGACAAATACTTGGACATGCAAACACCAACCCAAACATGCATACAAATAGAATCACACACACAAACAGAGAAAGACAGACACTTTAGACATTCAAAACAACAAAGACAGATACTTGGACCTGCAAACACCAACCCAGACATGCAAAGAAATAGAATCAGACACACAAAAAGAGAAAGACATACACTTTAGACATTCAAACCAACAAAGACAAACTCTTGGACTTGCAAACACCAACCCAGACATGCAAACAAATAGAATCAGACACACAAACAGAGAAAGACAGACACTTTAGACATTCAAACCAACAAAGACAAATACTTGGACTTGCAAACACCAACCCAGACATGCAAACGAATAGAATCAGACACACAAACAGAGAAAGACAGACACTTTAGACATTCAAACCAACAAAGACAAATACTTGGACTTGCAAACACCAGCCCAGACATGCAAACAAATAGAATCAGACATGTAAACAGAGAAGGACAGATACTTTAGACATTCAAACCAACAAATACAAATACTTGGACATGCAAACACCAACCCAAACATGCATACAAATAGAATCACACACACAAACAGAGAAAGACAGACACTTTAGACATTCAAAACAACAAAGACAAATACTTGGACTTGCAAACACCAGCCCAGACATGCAAACAAATAGAATCAGACATGTAAACAGAGAAAGACAGATAATTTAGACATTCAAACCAACAAATACAAATACTTGGACATGCAAACACCAACCCAAACATGCATAGAAATAGAATCAGACACACAAACAGAGAAAGACAGACACTTTAGACATTCAAATCAACAAACACAGATACTTGGACTTGCAAACACCAACCGAGACATGTAAATAAATAGAATCAGCCACATAAACAGAGAAAGACAGACAGTTCAGATATTCAAACCAACAAAAAAAAATTCTTGGACTTGCAAACACCAACCCAGACATGCAAACAAATAGAATCAGACACACAAACAGAGAAAGACAGTCACTTTAGACATTCAAACCAACAAAGACAAATACTTGGACTTGCAAACACCAACCCAGACATGCAAACAAATAGAATCAGACACACAAACAGAGAAAGACAGACACTTTAGACATTAAAACCAACAAAGACAAATACTTGGACATGCAAAAACCAACCCAAACATGCATACAAATAGAATCAGACACACAAACAGAGAAAGACAGATACTTTAGACATTCAAAACAATAAAGACAGATACTTGGACCTGCAAACACCAACCCAGACATGCAAAGAAATAGAATCAGACACACAAAAAGAGAAAGACATACACTTTAGACATTCAAACCAACAAAGACAAATTCTTGGACTTGCAAACACTAACCCAGACATGGAAACAAATAGAATCAAACACACAAACAGAGAAAGACAGACACTTTAGACATTCAAACCAACAAAGACAAATACTTGGACTTGCAAACACCAACCCAGACATGCAAACAAATAGAATCAGACACACAAACAGAGAAAGACAGACACTTTAGACATTCAAACCAACAAAGACAAATACTTGGACTTGAAAACACCAATCCAGACATGCAAACAAATAGAATTAGACACACAAACAGAGACAGACAGACACTTTAGACATTCAAACCAACAAAGACAAATACTCGGACATGCAAACACCAACCCAGACATGCATACAAATAGAATCAGACACACAAACAGAGAAAGACAGACACTTTAGACATTCAAAACAAAAAAGACAAATTCTTGGGCTTGCAAACACCAACCCAGACATGCAAACAAATAGAATCAAACACACAAACAGAGAAAGACAGACACTTTAGACATTCAAACCAACAAAGACAAGTACTTGGACTTGCAAACACCAACCCAGACATGCAAACAAATAGAATCAGACACACAAACAGAGAAAGACAGATACTTTAGACATTCAAACCCCCAAAGACAAATTCTTGGACTTGCAAACACCAACCCAGACATGCAAACAAATAGAATCAGACAATCAAACAGAGACAGACAGACACTTTAGACATTCAAACCAACAAAGACAAATACTTGGACTTGCAAACACCAACCCAGACATGCAAACGAATAGAATCAGACACACAAACAGAGAAAGACAGACACTTTAGACATTCAAACCAACAAAGACAAATACTTGGACTTGCAAACACCAGCCCAGACATGCAAACAAATAGAATCAGACATGTAAACAGAGAAGGACAGATACTTTAGACATTCAAACCAACAAATACAAATACTTGGACATGCAAACACCAACCCAAACATGCATACAAATAGAATCAGACACACAAACAGAGAAAGACAGACAGTTTAGACATTCAAAACAACAAAGACAAATACTTGGACTTGCAAACACCAGCCCAGACATGCAAACAAATAGAATCAGACATGTAAACAGAGAAAGACAGATAATTTAGACATTCAAACCAACAAATACAAATACTTGGACATGCAAACACCAACCCAGACATGTAAATAAATAGAATCAGCCTCATAAACAGAGAAAGACAGACAGTTCAGATATTCAAACCAACAAAAAAAATTCTTGGACTTGCAAACACCAACCCAGACATTCAAACAAATAGAATCAGACACACAAACAGAGAAAGACAGACACTTTAGACATTCAAACCAACAAAGACAAATACTTGGACTTGCAAACACCAACCCAGACATGCAAACAAATAGAATCAGACACACAAACAGAGAAAGACAGACACTTTAGACATTCAAACCAACAAAGACAAATACTTGGACTTGAAAACACCAATCCAGACATGCAAATAAATAGAATCAGACACACAAACAGAGACACACAGACACTTTAGACATTCAAACCAACAAAGACAAATACTTGGACATGCAAAAACCAACCCAAACATGCATACAAATAGAATCAGACACACAAACAGAGAAAGACAGATACTTTAGACATTCAAAACAACAAAGACAGATACTTGGACCTGCAAACACCAACCCAGACATGCAAAGAAATAGAATCAGACACACAAAAAGAGAAAGACATACACTTTAGACATTCAAACCAACAAAGACAAATTCTTGGACTTGCAAACACTAACCCAGACATGGAAACAAATAGAATCAGACACACAAACAGAGAAAGACAGACACTTTAGACATTCAAACCAGCAAAGACAAATACTTGGACTTGCAAACACCAACCCAGACATGCAAACAAATAGAATCAGACACACAAACAGAGAAAGACAGACACTTTAGACATTCAAACCAACAAAGACAAATACTTGGACTTGAAAACACCAATCCAGACATGCAAACAAATAGAATCAGACACACAAACAGAGACAGACAGACACTTTAGACATTCAAACCAACAAAGACAAATACTTGGACATGCAAACACCAACCCAGACATGCATACAAATAGAATCAGACACACAAACAGAGAAAGACAGACACTTTAGACATTCAAACCAAAAAAGACAAATTCTTGGGCTTGCAAACACCAACCCAGACATGCAAACAAATAGAATCAAACACACAAACAGAGAAAGACAGACACTTTAGACATTCAAACCAACAAAGACAAGTACTTGGACATGCAAATACCAACCCAGACATGCAAACAAATAGAATCAGACACACAAACAGAGAAAGACAGATACTTTAGACATTCAAACCCCCAAAGACAAATTCTTGGACTTGCAAACACCAACCCAGACATGCAAACAAATAGAATCAGACAATCAAACAGAGACAGACAGACACTTTAGATATTCAAACCAACAAAGACGAATACTTGGACATGCAAACACCAACCCAGACATGCATACAAATAGAATCAGACACACAAACAGAGAAAGATAGACACTTTAGACATTCAAACCAACAAAGACAAATTCTTGGACTTGTAAACACCAACCCAGACATGCAAACAAATAGAATCAGACACACAAACAGAGAAAGACAGATTCTTTAGACATTCAAACCAACAAAGACAAATACTTGGACTGAAAACACCAATCCAGACATGCAAACAAATAGAATCAGACATACAAACAGAGACAGAAAGACACTTTAGACATTCAAACCAACAAAGACAAATACTTGGACATGCAAACACCAACCCGGACATGCATACAGATAGAATCAGACACACAAACAGAGAAAGACAGACACTTTAGACATTCAAACCAAAAAGACAAATTCTTGGACTTGCAAACACCAACCCAGACGTGCAAATAAATAGAATCAGACACACAAACAGAGAAAGACAGACACTTTAGACATTCAAACCAACAAAGACAAATACTTGGACTTGCAAACACCAACCCAGACATGCAAACAAATAGAATCAGACATACAAACAGAGAAAGACAGACACTTTAGATATTCAAACCAACAAAGACAGATACTTGGACTTGCAAACACCAACCCAGACATGCAAACAAATAGAATCAGACACACAAACAGAGAAAGATAGACACTTTAGACATTCAAACCAACAAAGACAAATTCTTGGACTTGTAAACACCAACCCAGACATGCAAACAAATGGAATCAGACACAAAAACAGAGGAAGACAGATTCTTTAGACATTCAAACCAACAAAGACAAATACTTGGACTTGAAAACACCAATCCAGACATGCAAACAAATAGAATCAGACACACAAGCAGAGAAAGAGAGACACTTTAGACATTCAAACCAACAGCGACAAATTCTTGGGCTTGCAAACACCAACCCAGACATGCAAACAAATAGAATCTAACACACAAACAGAGAAAGACAGACACTTTAGACATTCAAACCAACAAAGACAAGTACTTGGACTTGCAAACAGCAACCCAGACATGCAAAAAAATAGAATCAGACACACAAACAGAGAAAGACAGAGACTTTAGACATTCAAACCACCAAAGACAAATTCTTGGACTTGCAAACACCAACCCAGACATGCAAACAAATAGAATCAGACACACTAACAGAGACAGACACTTTAGACATTCAAACCAACTAAGACAAATACCTGGACTTGCAAACACCAAGCCAACATGCAAGCAAATAGAATCAGACACACAAACAGAGAAAGACAGACACTTTAGACATTCAAACCAACAATGACAAATTCTTGGACTTGCAAACACCAACCCAGACATGCAAACAAATAGAATCAAACACACAAACAGAGAAAGACAGACACTTTAGACATTCAAACCAACAAAGACAAATACTTGGACTTGCAAACACCAGCCCAGACATGCAAACAAATAGAATCAGACATGTAAACAGAGAAAGACAGACACTTTAGACATTCAAACCAACAAATACTCTTGGACTTGCAAACACCAACCCAGACCTGTAAATAAATAGAATAAGCCACATAAACAGAGAAAGACAGACACTTCAGACATTCAAAACAACGAAGACAAATTCTTGGACTTGCAAACACCAACCCAGACATGCAAACAAATAGAATCAGACACAAAAACAGTGAAAGACAGACACTTTAGACATTCAAACCAACAAAGACAGATACTTGGACTTGCAAACACCAACCAGACATGCAAACAAATAGAATCAGACACACAAACAGAGAAAGACATACAATTTAGACATTCAAACCAACAAAGACAAATTCTTGGACTTGCAAACACCAACCCAGACATGCAAGCAAATAGAATCAGACACACAAACAGAGAAAGACAGACACTTTAGACATTCAATCCAACAAAAACAAATACTTGGACTTACAAACACCAACCCAGACATGTAAACAAATAGAATCAGACACACAAACAGAGAAAGACAGACACTTTAGAGATTCAAACCAACAAAGACAAATTCTTGGACGTGCAAACACCAACCCAGACATGCAAACAAATAGAATCAGACACACAAACAGAAATAGACAGACACTTTAGACATTCAAACCCACAAAGACAAATTCTTGGACTTGCAAACACCAACCCAGACATGCAAACAAATAGAATCAGACAGACAATCAGAGAAAGACAGACACTTTAGACATTCAAACCAACAAAGACAAATCCTTGGACTTGCAAACACCAACCCAGACATGCAAACAAATAGAATCAGACACACAAACAGAGAAAGACAGACACTTTAGACATTCAAACCAACAAAGACAAACACTTGGACTTGCAAACACCAACCCAGACATGCAAACAAATAGTATCAGACACAAAAAACAAAGAAAGACAGAAACTTTAGACATTCAAAACAACAAAGAAAAATTCTTGGACTTGCAAACAACAACCCAGACATGCAAACAAATAGAATCAGACACACAAACAGAGAAAGACAGATACTTTAGACATTTAAACCAACAAAGACAAATACTTGGAATTGAAAACACCAATCCAGACATGCAAACAAATAGAATCAGACACACAAACAGAGAAAGAGAGACACTTTAGACATTCAAACCAACAACGACAAATTCTTGGGCTTGCCAACACCAACCCAGACATGCAAACAAATAGAATCAAACACAGAAAACAGATAAAGACAGACACTTTAGACATTCAAACCAACAAAGACAAGTACTTGGACTTACAAACACCAACCCAGACATGCAAACAAATAGAATCAGACACACAAACAGAGAAAGAGAGAGACTTTAGACATTCAAACCACCAAAGACAAATTCTTGGACTTGCAAACACCAACCCAGACATGCAAACAAATAGAATCAGACACACAAACAGAGAAAGACAGACACTTTAGACATTCAAACCAACAAATACAAATACTTGGACTTGCAAACACCAACTCAAACATGCAAACAAATAGAATCAGACACACAAACAGAGAAAGACAGACACTTTAGACATTCAAACCAACAAAGACAAATTCTTGGACTTGCAAACACCAACTCAGACATGCAAACAAATAGAATCAGACACACAAACAGAGAAAGACAGACACTTTAGACATTCAAACCAACAAAGACAAATACTTGGACTTGCATACACCAACCCAGACATGCAAACAAATAGAATCAGACACACAAACAGAGAAAGACAGACACTTTAGACATTCAAACCAACAAAGACAAATTCTTGGACTTGTAAACACCAACCCAGACATGCAAACAAATAGAATCAGACACACAAACAGAGACAGACAGACACTTTAGACATTCAAACCAACAAAGACAAATACTTGGACATGCAAACACCAACCCAGACATGCATACAAATAGAATCAGACACACAAACAGAGAAAGACAGACACTTTAGACATTCAAAACAAAAAAGACAAATTCTTGGACTGGCAAACATCAACCCAGACATGCAAACAAATAGAATCAGACACACAAACAGAGAAAGATAGACACTTTAGACATTCAAACCAACAAAGACAAATACTTGGACTTGCAAACACCAACCCAGACATGCAAACAAATAGAATCAGACACACAAACAGAGAAAGAAAGACTGTTTAGACATTCAAACCAACAAAGACAGATACTTGGACTTGCAAACACCAACCCAGACATGCAAACAAATAGAATCAGACACACAAACAGAGAAAGACAGACACTTTAGACATTCAAACCAACAGCGACAAATTCTTGGGCTTGCAAACACCAACCCAGACATGCAAACAAATAGAATCAGACAGACAAACAGAGAAAGACAGACACTTTAGAAATTCAAACAAACAAAGACAAATTCTTGGACTTGCAAACACCAACCCAGACATGCAAACAAATAGAATCAGACACACAAACAGAGACAGACAGACACTTTAGACATTCAAACCAACAAAGACAAATACTTGGACTTGTCAAACACCAACCCAGACATCCATACACATAGAATCAGACAGACAATCAGAGAAAGACAGACACTTTAGACATTCAAACCAACAAAGACAAATCCTTGGACTTGCAAACACCAGCCAAGACATGCAAACAAATAGAATCAGACATGTAAACAGAGAAAGACAGACACTTTAGACATTCAAACCAACAAAGACAAATACTTGGACATGCAAACACCAACCCAGAAATGATTAAAAAAGAATCAGACACACAAACAGAGAAACACAGACACTTTAGACATTCAAACCAAAAAAGACAAATTCTTGGACTTGCAAACACCAACCCAGACATGCAAACAAATAGATTCAGACACACAAACAGAGACAGACAGACACTTTAGACATTCAAACCAACAAAGACAAATACTTGGACATACAAACACCAACCCAGACATGCATACAAATAGAATCAGACACACAAACAGAGAAAGACAGACACTTTAGACATTCAAACCAACAAAGACAAATTCTTGGACTTGCAAACACCAACCCAGACATGCAAACAAATAGAATCAGACACACAAACAGAGAAAGACAGACACTTTAGACATTCAAACCAACAAAGACAAATACTTGGACTTGCAAACACCAGCCCAGACACGCAAACAAATAGAATCAGACACACAATAGAGAAAGACAGATACTTTAGACATTCAAACCAACAAAGACAAATTCTTGGACTTGCAAACACCAACCCAGACATGCAAACAAATAGAATCAGACACACAAACAGAGAAAGACAGACACTTTAGACATTCAAACCAACAAGACAAATTCTTGGACTTGCAAACACCAGCCCAGACATGCAAACAAATAGAATCAGACACACAAACAGAGAAAGAGAGACACTTTAGACATTCAAACCAACAAAGACAAATTCTTGGACTTGCAAACACCAACCCAGACATGCAAACAAATAGAATCAGACACACAAACAGAGAAAGACAGACACTTTAGACATTCAAACCAACAAAGACAAATAGTTGGACTTGCCAACACCAACCCAAACATGCAAACAAATAGAATCAGACACACAAACAGAGAAAGACAGACACTTTAGACATTCAAACCAACAATGACAAATTCTTGGACTTGCAAACACCAATCCAGACATGCAAAAAATAGAATCAGACACACAAACAGAGAAAGACAGACACTTTAGATATTCAAACCAAGAAAGACAAATACTTGGACTTGCAAACACCAGCCCAGAAATGCAAACAAATAGAATCAGACACACAAACAGAGAAAGACAGACACTTTAGACATTCAAACCAACAATGACAAATTCTTGGACTTGCAAACACCAACCCAGACATGCAAACAAATAGAATCAGACACACAAACAGAGAAAGACAGACACTTCAGACATTCAAACAAACAATACAAATTCTTGGACTTGCAAACACCAACCCAGACATGTAAATAAATAGAATAAGCCACATAAACAGAGAAAGACAGACACTTCAGACATTCAAAACAACAAAGACAAATTCTTGGACTTGCAAACACCAACCCAGACATGCAAACAAATAGAATCAGACACACAAACAGAGAAAGACAGACACTTTAGACATTCAAACCAACAAAGACAGATACTTGGACTTGCAAACACCAACCCAGACATGCAAACAAATAGAATCAGACACACAAACAGAGAGAGACAGACACTTTAGACATTCAAACCAACAAAGACAAATACTTGGACTTGCAAACACCAACCAGACATGCAAACAAATATAATCAGACACACAAACAGAGAAAGACAGACACTTTAGACATTCAAACCAACAAAAACAAATACTTGGACTTGCAAACACCAACCCAGACATGTAAACAAATAGAATCAGACACACAAACAGAGAAAGACAGACACTTTAGACATTCAAACCAACAAAGACAAATTCTTGGACTTGCAAACACCAACCCAGACATGCAAACAAATAGAATCAGACACACAAACAGAGAAAGACAGACACTTTAGACATTCAAACCAACAAAGACAAATTCTTGGACTTGCAAACACCAACCCAGACATGCAAACAAATAGAATCAGACAGACAAACAGAGAAAGACAGACACTTCAGACATTCAAACCAACAAAGACAAATACTTTGACTTGCAAACACCAACCCAGAAATGCAAACAAATAGAATCAGACACACAAACAGAGAAAGACAGACACTTTAGACATTCAAACCAACAAAGACAAATACTTGGACTTGCAAACACCAACCCAGACATGCAAACAAATAGAATCAGACACACAAACAGAGAAAGACAGACACTTTAGACATTCAAACCAACAAAGACAAATTCTTGGACTTGTAAACAACAACCCAGACATGCAAACAAATAGAATCAGACACACAAACAGAGAAAGACAGATTCTTTAGACATTCAAACCAACAAAGACAAATACTTGGACTTGAAACACCAACCAGACATGCAAACAAATAGAATCAGACACACAAACAGAGAAAGACAGATTCTTTAGACATTCAAACCAACAAAGACAAATACTTGGACTTGAAAACACCAACCCAGACATGCAAACAAATAGAATCAGACACACAAACAGAGAAAGAGAGACACTTTAGACATTCAAACCAACAACGACAAATTCTTGGCTTGCAAACACCAACCCAGACATGCAAACAAATAGAATCAAACACACAAACAGAGAAAGACAGACACTTTAGACATTCAAACCAACAAAGACAAATACTTGGACTTGCAAAACACCAACCCAGACATGCAAACAAATAGAATCAGACACACAAACAGAGAAAGACAGATTCTTTAGACATTCAAACCAACAAAGACAAATACTTGGACTTGCAAACACCAACCCAGACATGCAAACAAATAGAATCAGACACACAAACAGAGAAAGACAGACACTTTAGACATTCAAACCAACAAAGACAAATTCTTGGACTTGCAAACACCAACCCAGACATGCAAACAAATAGAATCAGACACACAAACAGAGAAAGACAGACACTTTAGACATTCAAACCAACAAAGACAAATTCTTGGACTTGCAAACACCAACCCAGACATGCATACAAATAGAATCAGACACACAAACAGAGAAAGACAGACACTTTAGAAATTCAAACCAAAAAGACAAATTCTTGGACTTGCAAACACCAACCCAGACATGCAAACAAATAGAATCAGACACACAAACAGAGAAAGACAGACACTTTAGACATTCAAACCAACAAAGACAAATACTTGGACTTGCAAACACCAGCCCAGACATGCAAACAAATAGAATCAGACATGTAAACAGAGAAAGACAGATACTTTAGACATTCAAACCAACAAATACAAATTCTTGGACTTGCAAGCACCAACCCAGACATGCAAAAAATAGAATCAGACACACAAACAGAGAAAGACAGACACTTCAGACATTCAAACCAACAAATACAAATTCTTGGACTTGCAAACACCAACCCAGACATGTAAATAAATAGAATAAGCACACAAACAGAGAAAGACAGACACTTTAGACATTCAAACCAACAATGACAAATTCTTGGACTTGCAAACACCAACCCAGACATGCGAAAAATAGAATCAGACACACAAACAGAGAAAGACAGACACTTCAGACATTCAAACCAACAAATACAAATTCTTGGACTTGCAAACACCAACCCAGACATGTAAATAAATAGAATAAGCCACATAAACAGAGAAAGACAGACACTTCAGACATTCAAAACAACAAAGACAAATTCTTTGACTTGCAAACACCAACCCAGACATGCAAACAAATAGAATCAGACACACAAACAGTGAAAGACAGACACTTTAGACATTCAAACCAACAAAGACAGATACTTGGACTTGCAAACACCAACCCAGACATGCAAACAAATAGAATCAGACACACAAACAGAGAAAGACATACACTTTAGACATTCAAATCAACAAAGACAAGTTCTTGGACTTGCAAACACAAACCCAGACATGCAAGCAAATAGAATCAGACACACAAACAGAGAAAGACAGACACTTTAGACATTCAAACCAACAAAGACAAATACTTTGAGTTGCAAACACCAACCCAGAAATGCAAACAAATAGAATCAGACACACAAACAGAGAAAGACAGACACTTCAGACATTCAAACCAACAAAGACAAATACTTGGACTTGCAAACACCAACCCAGACATGCAAACAAATAGAATCAGACACGCAAACAGAGAAATACAGACACTTTAGACATTCAAACCAACAAAGAAAAATTCTTGGACTTGTAAACAACAACCCAGACATGCAAACAAAAAGAATCAGACACACAAACAGAGAAAGACAGATTCTTTAGACATTCAAACCAACAAAGACAAATACTTGGACTTGAAAACACCAATCCAGACATGCAAACAAATAGAATCAGACACACAAACAGAGAAAGACAGATTCTTTAGACATTCAAACCAACAAAGACAAATACTTGGACTTGAAAACACCAATCCAGACATGCAAACAAATAGAATCAGACACACAAACAGAGAAAGAGAGACTTTTTAGACTTTCAAACCAACAACGACAAATTCTTGAGCTTGCAAACACCAACCCAGACATGCAAACAAATAGAATCAAACACACAAACAGAGAAAGACAGACAGTTTAGACATTCAAACCAACAAAGACAAGTACTTGGACTTAAAAACACCAACCCCGACATGCAAACAAATAGAATCAGACACACAAACAGAGAAAGACAGAGACTTTAGACATTCAAGCCACCAAAGACAAATTCTTGGACTTGCAAACACCAACCCAGACATGCAAACAAATAGAATCAGACACACAAACAGAGAAAGACAGATACTTTAGACATTCAAACCAACAAAGACAAATACTTGGACTTGCAAACACCAACCCAGACATGCATACAAATAGAATCAGACACACAAACAGAGAAAGACAGACACTTTAGAAATTCAAACCAAAAAAGACAAATTCTTGGACTTGCAAGCACCAACCCAGACATGTAAACAAATAGAATCAGACACACAAACAGAGAAAGACAGACACTTTAGACATTCAAACCAACAAAGACAAATACTTGGGCTTGCAAACACCAGCCCAGACATGCAAACAAATAGAATCAGACATGTAAACAGAGAAAGACAGATACTTTAGACATTCAAACCAACAAATACAAATTCTTGGACTTGCAAGCACCAACCCAGACATGTAAATAAATAGAATCAGCCACATAAACAGAGAAAGACAGACAGTTCAGACAGTCAAACCAACAAAAAAAAATTCTTGGACTTGCAAACACCAACCAAGACATGCAAACAAATAGAATCAGACACACAAACAGAGAAAGACAGACACTTTAGACATTCAAACCAACAAAGACAAATACTTGGACTTGCAAACACCAACCCAGACATGCAAACAAATAGAATCAGACGCACAAACAGAGAAAGACAGACACTTTAGACATTCAAACCAACAAAGACAAATACTTGGACTTGAAAACACCAATCCAGACATGCAAACAAATAGAATCAGACACACAAACAGAGACAGACAGACACTTTAGACATTCAAACCAACAAAGACAAATACTTGGACATGCAAACACCAACCCAAACATGCATAGAAATAGAATCAGACACACAAACAGAGAAAGACAGACACTTTAAACATTCAAAACAAAAAAGAGAGATACTTGGATCTGCAAACACCAACCCAGACATGCAAAGAAATAGAATCAGACACACAAACAGAGACAGACAGACACTTTAGACATTCAAACCAACAAAGACAAATACTTGGACATGCAAACACCAACCCAGATATGCATACAAATAGAATCAGACACACAAACAGAGAAAGACAGGCACTTTAGACATTCAAAACAAAAAAGACAAATTCTTGGGCTTGCAAACACCAACCCAGACATGCAAACAAATAGAATCAGACACACAAACAGAGACAGACAGACACTTTAGACATTCAAACCAACAAAGACAAATACTTGGACTTGCAAACACCAACCCAGACATGCAAACAAATAGAATCAGACACGCAAACAGAGAAAGACAGACACTTTAGAAATTCAAACCAAAAAAGACAAATTCTTGGACTTGCAAGTACCAACCCAGACATGCAAACAAATAGAATCAGACACACAAACAGAGAAAGACAGACACTTTAGACATTCAAACCAACAAAGACAAATACTTTGACTTGCAAACACCAGCCTAGACATGCAAACAAGTACAATCAGACATGTAAACAGAGAAAGACAGATACTTTAGACATTCAAACCAACAAATACAAATTCTTGGACTTGCAAACACCAACCCAGATATGTAAATAAATAGAATCAGCCACATAAACAGAAAAAGACAGACATTTCAGACATTCAAACCAACAAAAAAATTCTTGGACTTACAAACACCAACCCAGACATGCAAACAAATAGAATCAGACACAAAAACAGAGAAAGACAGACACTTTAGACATTCAAACCAACAAAGACAGATACTTGGACCTGCAAACACCAACCCAGACATGCAAACAAATAGAATCAGACATGTAAACAGAGAAAGACAGACACTTTAGACATTCAAACCAACAAAGACAAATAGTTGGACTTGCCAACACCAACCCAAACATGCAAACAAATAGAATCAGACACACAAACAGAGAAAGACAGACACTTTAGACATTCAAACCAACAATGACAAATTCTTGGACTGGCAAACACTAACCCAGACATGCAAAAAAATAGAATCAGACACACAAACAGAGAAAGACAGACACTTTAGACATTCAAACCAACAAAGACAAATACTTGGACTTGCAAACACCAGCCCAGACATGCAAACAAATAGAATCAGACATGTAAACAGAGAAAGACAGACACTTTAGACATTCAAACCAAAAAATACAAATTCTTGGACTTGCAAACACCAACCCAGAAATCTAAATAAATAGAATAAGCCACATAATTACAGAGAAAGACACAAAAACAGAGAAAGACAGACACTTTAGACATTCAAACCAACAAAGACAGATACTTGGACCTGCAAATACCAACCCAAACATGCAAACAAATAGAATCAGACACACAAACAGAGAAAGACAGACACTTTAGACATTCAAAACAACAAAGAAAAATTCTTGGACTTTCAAACACCAACCCAGACATGCAAACAAATAGAATCAGACAGACAAACAGAGAAAGACAGACACTTTAGACATTCAAACCAACAAAGACAAATACTTGGACTTGCAAACACCAACCCAGACATGCAAACAAATAGAATCAGACAGACAAACAGAGAAAGACAGACACTTTACACACTCAAACCAACAAAGACAAATACTTGGACTTGCAAACACCACCCAGAAATGCAAACAAATAGAATAAGACACACAAACAGAGAAAGACAGACACTTTAGACATTCAAACCAACAAAGACAAACACTTGGACTTGCAAACACCAACCCAGATATGCAAACAAATAGAATCAGACACACAAACAGAGAAAGACAGACACTTTAGACATTCAAACCAACAAAGACAAATACTTGGACTTGTAAACACCAACCCAGAAATGCAAACAAATAGAATCAGACACACAAACAGAGAAAGACAGACACTTTAGACATTCAAACCAACAAAGACAAATACTTGGACTTGTAAACAACAACACAGACATCCAAACAAATAGAATCAGACACACAAACAGAGAAAGACAAACACTTCAGACATTCAAACCAACAAATACAAATTCTTGGACTTGCAAACACCAACCCAGACATGCAAATAAATAGAATAAGCCACATAAACAGAGAAAGACAGACACTTCAGACATTCAAAAAAAACAAAGACAAATTCTTTGACTTGCAAACACCAACCCAGACATGCAAACAAATAGAATCAGACACACAAACAGTGAAAGACAGACACTTTAGACATTCAAACCAACAAAGACAGATACTTGGACTTGCAAACACCAACCCAGACATGCAAACAAATAGAATCAGACACACAAACAGAGAAAGACATACACTTTAGACATTCAAACCAACAAAGACAAGTTCTTGGACTTGCAAACACCAACCCAGACATGCAAGCAAATAGAATCAGACACACAAACAGAGAAAGACAGACACTTTAGACATTCGATCCAACAAAAACAAATACTTGGACTTGCAAACACCAACCCAGACATGTAAACAAATAGAATCAGACACACAAACAGAGAAAGAGAGACACTTTAGACATTCAAACCAAAAAAGACAAATTCTTGGACGTGCAAACACCAACCCAGACATGCAAACAAATAGAATCAGACACACAAACAGAAATAGACAGACACTTTAGACATTCAAACCAACAAAGACAAATTCTTGGACTTGCAAACACCAACCCAGACATGCAAACAAATAGAATCAGACAGACAAACAGAGAAAGACAGACACTTTAGACATTCAAACCAACAAAGACAAATACTTGGAAATGCAAACACCAACCCAGAAATGCAAACAAATAGAATCAGACACACAAACAGAGAAAGACAGACACTTTAGACATTCAAACCAACAAAGACAAATACTTGGAGAAAGACAGACACTTTAGACATTCAAAACAAAAAAGACAAATTCTTGGGCTTGCAAACACCAACCCAGACATGCAAAGAAATAGAATCAAACACACAAACAGAGAAATACAGACACTTTAGACATTCAAACCAACAAAGACAAATACTTGGACTTGCAAACACCAACCCAGACATGCAAACAAATAGAATCAGACACACAAACAGAGAAAGACAGATACTTTAGACATTCAAACCACCAAAGACAAATTCTTGGACTTGCAAACACCAACCCAGACATGCAAACAAATAGAATCAGACACACAAACAGAGAAAGACAGACACTTTAGACATTCAAACCAACAAAGACAAATACTTGGACTTGCAAACACCAGCCCAGACATGCAAACAAATAGAATCAGACATGTAAACAGAGAAAGACAGACACTTTAGACATTCAAACCAACAAAGACAAATAGTTGAACTTGCCAACACCAACCCAAACATGCAAACAAATAGAATCAGACACACAAACAAGGAAAGACAGACACTTTAGACATTCAAACCAACAATGACAAATTCTTGGACTTGCAAACACTAACCCAGACATGCAAAAAAATAGAATCAGACACACAAACAGAGAAAGACAGACACTTTAGACATTCAAACCAACAAAGACAAATACTTGGACTTGCAAACACCAGCCCAGACATGCAAACAAATAGAATCAGACATGTAAACAGAGAAAGACAGACACTTTAGACATTCAAACCAAAAAATACAAATTCTTGGACTTGCAAACACCAACCCAGAAACCTAAATAAATAGAATAAGCCACATAATTACAGAGAAAGACACAAAAACAGAGAAAGACAGACACTTTAGACATTCAAACCAACAAAGACAGATACTTGGACCTGCAAATACCAACCCAAACATGCAAACAAATAGAATCAGACACACAAACAGAGAAAGACAGACACTTTAGACATTCAAAACAACAAAGAAAAATTCTTGGACTTGCAAACACCAACCCAGACATGCAAACAAATAGAATCAGACAGACAAACAGAGAAAGACAGACACTTTAGACATTCAAACCAACAAAGACAAATTCTTGGACTTGCAAACACCAACCCAGACATGCAAACAAATAGAATCAGACAGACAAACAGAGAAAGACAGACACTTTAGACACTCAAGCCAACAAAGACAAATACTTGGACTTGCAAACACCACCCAGAAATGCAAACAAATAGAATCAGACACACAAACAGAGAAAGACAGACACTTTAGACATTCAAACCAACAAAGAAAAATACTTGGACTTGCAAACACCAACCCAGACATGCAAACAAATAGAATCAGACACACAAACAGAGAAAGACAGACACTTTAGACATTCAAACCAACAAAGACAAATACTTGGACTTGTAAACACCAACCCAGAAATGCAAACAAATAGAATCAGACACACAAACAGAGAAAGACAGACACTTTAGACATTCAAACCAACAAAGACAAATACTTGGACTTGTAAACAACAACACAGACATCCAAACAAATAGAATCAGACACACAAACAGAGAAAGACAGACACTTCAGACATTCAAACCAACAAATACAAATTCTTGGACTTGCAAACACCAACCCAGACATGTAAATAAATAGAATAAGCCACATAAACAGAGAAAGACAGACACTTCAGACATTCAAAACAACAAAGACAAATTCTTTGACTTGCAAACACCAACCCAGACATGCAAACAAATAGAATCAGACACACAAACAGTGAAGGACAGACACTTTAGACATTCAAACCAACAAAGACAGATACTTGGACTTGCAAACACCAACCCAGACATGCAAACAAATAGAATCAGACACACAAACAGAGAAAGACATACACTTTAGACATTCAAACCAACAAAGACAAGTTCTTGGACTTGCAAACACCAACCCAGACATGCAAGCAAATAGAATCAGACACACAAACAGAGAAAGACAGACACTTTAGGCATTCAATCCAACAAAAACAAATACTTGGACTTGCAAACACCAACCCAGACATGTAAACAAATAGAATCAGACACACAAACAGAGAAAGAGAGACACTTTAGACATTCAAACCAAAAAAGACAAATTCTTGGACGTGCAAACACCAACCCAGACATGCAAACAAATAGAATCAGACACACAAACAGAAATAGACAGACACTTTAGACATTCAAACCAACAAAGACAAATTCTTGGACTTGCAAACACCAACCCAGACATGCAAACAAATAGAATCAGACAGACAAACAGAGAAAGACAGACACTTCAGACATTCAAACAAACAAAGACAAATACTTGGAAATGCAAACACCAACCCAGAAATGCAAACAAATAGAATCAGACACACAAACAGAGAAAGACAGACACTTTAGACATTCAAACCAACAAAGACAAATACTTGGAGAAAGACAGACACTTTAGACATTCAAAACAAAAAAAGACAAATTCTTGGGCTTGCAAACACCAACCCAGACATGCAAAGAAATAGAATCAAACACACAAACAGAGAAAGACAGACACTTTAGACATTCAAACCAACAAAAACAAATACTTGGACTTGCAAACACCAACCCAGACATGCAAATAAATAGAATCAGACACACAAACAGAGAAAGACAGATACTTTAGACATTCAAACCACCAAAGACAAATTCTTGGACTTGCAAACACCAACCCAGACATGCAAACAAATAGAATCAGACACACAAACAGAGACAGACAGACACTTTAGACATTCAAACCAACAAAGACAAATACTTGGACATGCAAACACCAACCCAGACATGCATACAAAAAGAATCAGACACACAAACAGAGAAAGACAGACACTTTAGAAATTCAAACCAAAAAGACAAATTCTTGGACTTGCAAGCACCAACCCAGACATGCAAACAAATAGAATCAGACACACAAACAGAGAAAGACAGACACTTTAGACATTCAAACCAACAAAGACAAATACTTTGACTTGCAAACACCAGCCTAGACATGCAAACAAATAGAATCAGACATGTAAACAGAGAAAGACAGATACTTTAGACATTCAAACCAACAAATACAAATTCTTGGACTTGCAAACACCAACCCAGATATGTAAATAAATAGAATCAGCCACATAAACAGAAAAAGACAGACAGTTCAGACATTCAAACCAACAAAAAAAATTCTTGGACCTGCAAACACCAACCAAGACATGCAAACAAATAGAATCAGACATGTAAACAGAGAAAGACAGACACTGTAGACATTCAAACCAACAAAGACAAATAGTTGGACTTGCCAACACCAACCCAAACATGCAAACAAATAGAATCAGACACACAAACAGAGAAACACAGACACTTTAGATATTCAAACCAACAATGACAAATTCTTGGACTTGCAAACACTAACCCAGACATGCAAAAAAATAGAATCAGACACACAAACAGAGAAAGACAGACACTTTAGACATTCAAACCAACAAAGACAAATACTTGGACTTGCAAACACCAGCCCAGACATGCAAACAAATAGAATCAGACAGACAAACAGAGAAAGATAGACACTTTAGACATTCAAACCAACAAAGACAAATTCTTGGACTTGCAAACACCAACCCAGACATGCAAACAAACAGAATCAGACAGACAAACAGAGAAAGACAGACACTTTAGACACTCAAACCAACAAAGACAAATACTTGGACTTGCAAACACCACCCAGAAATGCAAACAAATAGAATCAGACACACAAACAGAGAAAGACAGACACTTTAGACATTCAAACCAACAAAGACAAATACTTGGACTTGCAAACACCAACCCAGACATGCAAACAAATAGAATCAGACACACAAACAGAGAAAGACAGACACTTTAGACATTCAAACCAACAAAGACAAATACTTGGACTTGCAAACACCAACCCAGAAATGCAAACAAATAGAATCAGACACACAAACAGAGAAAGACAGACAATTTAGACATTCAAACAAACAAAGACAAATACTTGGACTTGTAAACAACAACACAGACATCCAAACAAATAGAATCAGACACACAAACAGAGAAAGACAGACACTTTAGACATTCAAACCAAAAAATACAAATTCTTGGACTTGCAAACACCAACCCAGAAATCTAAATAAATAGAATAAGCCACATAATTAGAGAAAGACAGACACTTTAGACATTCAAAACAACAAAGAAAAATTCTTGGACTTGCAAACACCAACCCAGACATGCAAACAAATAGAATCAGACAGACAAACAGAGAAAGATAGACACTTTAGACATTCAAACCAACAAAGACAAATTCTTGGACTTGCAAACACCAACCCAGACATGCAAACAAATAGAATCAGACAGACAAACAGAGAAAGACAGACACTTTAGACACTCAAACCAACAAAATAAAAATACTTGGACTTGCAAACACCACCCAGAAATGCAAACAAATAGAATCAGACACACAAACAGAGAAAGACAGACACTTTAGACATTCAAACCAACAAAGACAAACACTTGGACTTGCAAACACCAACCCAGACATGCAAACAAATAGAATCAGACACACAAACAGAGAAAGACAGACACTTTAGACATTCAAACCAACAAAGACAAATACTTGGACTTGTAAACACCAACCCAGAAATGCAAACAAATAGAAACAGACACACAAACAGAGAAAGACAGACAATTTAGACATTCAAACCAACAAAGACAAATACTTGGACTTGTAAACAACAACACAGACATCCAAACAAATAGAATCAGACACACAAACAGAGAAAGACAGATTCTTTAGACATTCAAACCAACAAAGACAAATACTTGGACTTGAAAACACCAATCCAGACATGCAAACAAATAGAATCAGACACACAAACAGAGAAAGAGAGACACTTTAGACATTCAAACCAACAACGATAAATTCTTGGGCTTGCAAACACCAACCCAGACATGCAAACAAATAGAATCAAACACACAAACAGAGAAAGACAGACACTTTAGACATTCAAACCAACAAAGACAAGTACTTGGACTTGCAAAAACCAACCCAGACATGCAAACAAATAGAAACAGACACACAAACAGAGAAATACAGAGACTTTAGACATTCAAACCACCAAAGACAAATTCTTGGACTTGCAAACACCAACCCAGACATGCAAACAAATAGAATCAGACAAACAAACAGAGAAAGACAGACACTTTAGACATTCAAACCAACAAAGACAAATACTTGGACTTGCAAAAACCAACTCAAACATGCAAACAAATAAAATCAGACACACAAACAGAGAAATACAGACACTTTAGACATTCAAACCAACAATGACAAATTCTTGGACTTGAAAACACCAACCCAGACATGCAAACAAATAGAATCAGACACACAAACAGAGAAAGACAGACACTTTAGACATTCAAACCAACAAAGACAAATTCTTGGACTTGCAAACACCAACCCAGACATGAATACAAATAGAATCAGACACACAAACAGAGAAAGACAGGCACTTTAGAAATTCAAACCAAAAAAGACAAATTCTTGGACTTGCAAACGCAAACCCAGACATGCAAACAAATAGAATCAGACACACAAACAGAGAAAGACAGAAACTTTAGACATTCAAACCAACAAAGACAAATACTTGGACTTGCAAACACCAGCCCAGACATGCAAACAAATAGAATCAGACATGTAAACAGAGAAAGACAGATACTTTAGACATTCAAACCAACAAATACAAATTATTGGACTTGCAAACACCAACCCAGACATGTAAATAAATAGAATCAGCCACATAAACAGAGAAAGATAGACAGTTCAGACATTCAAACCAACAAAAAAATTCTTGGGCTTGCAAACACCAACCCAGACATGCAAACAAATAGATTCAGACACACAAACAGAGAAAGACAGACACTTTAGACATTCAAACCAACAAAGACAGATGCTTGGACTTGCAAACACCAACCCAGACATGCAAATAAATAGAATAAGACACACAAACAGAGAAAGACATACACTTTAAACATTCAAACCAACAAAGACAAATTCTTGGACTTGCAAACACCAACCCAGACATGCAAACAAATAGAATCAGACACACAAACAGAGAAAGACAGACACTTTAGACATTCAATCCAACAAAAACAAATACTTGGACTTGCAAACACCAACCCAGGAAGTTAAACAAACATAATCAGACACACAAACAGAGAAAGACAGACACTTTAGACATTCAAACCAACAAAGACAAATTCTAGGACGTGCAAACACCAACCCAGACATGCAAACAAATAGAATCAGACACACAAACAGAGAAAGACATACACTTTAAACATTCAAACCAACAAAGACAAATTCTTGGACTTGCAAACACCTACCCAGACATGCAAACAAATAGAATCAGACAAAAACAGAGAAAGACAGACACTTTAGACATTCAAACCAACAAAGACAAACACTTGGACTTGCAAACACCAACCCAGACATGCAAACAAATAGAATCAGACACACAAACAGAGAAAGACAGACAATTTAGACATTCAAACCAACAAAGACAAATACTTAGACTTGCAAATGCTAACCCAGACATGCAAACAAATAGAATCATACACACAAACAGAGAAAGACAGACACTTTAGACATTCAAACCAACAAAGACAATTACTCGGAATTGTAAACACCAACCCAGACATGTAAACAAATAGAATCAGATACGCAAACAGAGAAAGACAGACACTTTAGACATTCAAACCAACAAAGACAAATTCTTGAACTTGCAAACACCAACCCAGACATACAAACAAATAGAATCAGACACACAAACAGAGAAAGACAGACACTTTAGACATTCAAACCGACAAAGATAGATACTTGGACTTGCAAACACCAACCCAGACATGCAAACAAATAGAATCAGACACACAAACAGAGAAAGACATACAATTTAGACATTCAAACCAACAAAGACAAATTCTTGGACTTGCAAACACCAACCCAGACATGCAAACAAATAGAATCAGACACACAAACAAAGAAAGACAGACACTTTAGACATTCAAACCAAAAAGACAAATACTTAGACTTGCAAACACTAACCCAGACATGCAAACAAATAGAATCAGATACGCAAACAGAGAAAGACACTTTAGACATTCAAACCAACAAAGACAATTACTTGGACTTGTAAACACCAACCCAGACATGTAAACAAATAGAATCAGATACGCAAACAGAGAAAGACAGACACTTTAGACATTCAAACCGACAAAGATAGATACTTGGACTTGCAAACACCAACCCAGACATGCAAACAAATAGAATCAGACACACAAACAGAGAAAGACATACACTTCAGACATTCAAACCAACAAACACAAATTCTTGGACTTGCAAACACCAACCCAGACATGCAAACAAATAGAATCAGACACACAAACACAGAAAGACAGACACTTTAGACATTCAAACCAACAAAGACAAATACTTAGACTTGCAAACACTAACCCAGACATGCAAACAAATAGAATCATACACACACACAGAGAAAGACAGATACTTTAGACATTCAAACCAACAAAGACAATTACTTGGACTTGTAAACACCAACCCAGACATGTAAACAAATAGAATCAGATACGCAAACAGAGAAAGACAGACACTTTAGACATTCAAACCAACAAACACAAATTCTTGGACTTGCAAACACCAACCCAGACATACAAACAAATAGAATCAGACTCACAAACACAGAAAGACAGACACTTTAGACATTCAAACCGACAAAGATAGATACTTGGACTTGCAAACACCAACCCAGACATGCAAAGAAATAGAATCAGACACACAAACAGAGAAAGACAGACACTTTAGACATTCAAACCAACAAAGACAAATTCTTGGACCTGCAAACACCAACCCAGACATGCAAACAAATAGAATCAGACACACAAACAGAGAAAGACAGACAATTTAGACATTCAATCCAACAAAGACAAATACTTGGACTTGAAAACACCAACCCAGAAATGTAAACAAATAGAATCAGACACACAAACAGAAAAAGACAGACACTTTAGACATTCAAACCAACAAAGACAAATTCTTGGACGTGCAAACACAAACCCAGACATGCAAACAAATAGAATCAGACACACAAACAGAAAAAGACAGACACTTTAGACATTCAAACCAACAAAGAAAAATTCTTGGACTTGCAAACACAAACCCAGACATGCAAACAAATAGAATCAGACACACAAAAAGAGAAAGACAGACACTTTAGACATTCGAACCAACAAAGACAAATACTTGGACTTGCAAACACTAACCCAGACATGCCAACAAATAGAATCAGAGACACAAACAGAGAAAAACAGACACGTTAGACATTCAAACCAACAATGACAAATACTTGGACTTGTAAACACTAACCCAGACGTGCAAACAAATAGAATCAGACACACAAACAGAGAAGACAGACACCTTAGACATTCAAACCAACAAAGACAAATTCTTAGACTTACAAACTCCAACCCAGACATGCAAACAAATAGAATCAGACATACAAACAGAGAAAGACAGACACTTTAGAAATTCAAACTAACAAAGACAAATACTTGTACTTGCAAACACTAACCCAGACATGTAAACAAATAGAATCTAACACACAAACAGAGAAAGACATACACTTTAGACATTCAAACCAACAATGACAAATTCTTGGACTTGCAAACACCAACCCAGACATGCAAACAAATAGAATCAGACACAAAAACAGAGAAAGACAGACACTTTAGACATTCAAACCAACAAAGACAAATACTTGGACATGCAAACACCAACCCAGACATGCAAACAAATAGAATCAAACACAAAAACAGAGAAAGACAGACACTTCAGACATTCAAACCAACAAAGACAAATTCTTGGACTTGCAAACATCAACCCAGACATGCAAACAAATAGAATCAGACACACAAACAGAGAAAGAAAGTCACTTTAGACATTCAAACCAACAAAGACAAATACTTGGACTTGCAGACACCAACCCAGACATGCAAACAAATAGAATCAAACACACAAACAGAGAAATACAGACACTTTAGACATTTAAACCAACAAAGACAAATTCTTGGACTTGCAAACACCAACCCAGACATGCAAACAAATAGAATCAGACACACAAACAGAGAAAGACAGACACTTTAGAAATTCAAACCAACAAAGACAAATTCTTAAACTTGCAAACACCAACCCAGGCATGCAAACAAATAGAATCTGACACACAAACAGAGAAAGACAGACGCTTTAGACAATCAAACCAACAAAGACAAATTCTTGGACTTGCAAACACCAACCCAGACCTGCAAACAAATAGAATCAGACATGCAAACAGAGAAAGACAGACACTTCAGACATTTAAACCAACAAAGACAAATACTTGGACTTGCAAACACCAACCCAGACATGTAAACAAATAGAGTTAGACACACAAACAGAGAAAGACAGATACTTTAGACAATCAAACCAACAAAGACAAATTCTTGGACTTGCAAACACCAACCCAGACATGCAAAAAATAGAATCAGACACACAAAAAGAGAAAGACAGACACTTTAGACATTCAAACCAACAAAGACAAATACTTGGACTTGCAAACATCAACCCAGACATGCAAACAAATAGAATCAAACACATAAACAGAGAAAGACAGACACTTTAGACATTCAAACCAACAAAGACAAATTCTTGGACTTGCCAACATCAACCCAGACATGGAAACAAATAGAATCAAAGACACAAACAGAGAAAGACAGACACTTTAGACATTCAAACCAACAAAGACAAACTCTTGGACTTGCAAACACCAACCCAGACATGCAAACAAATAGAATCAGACACACAAACAGAGAAAGACAGGCACTTTAGACATTCAAACCAACAAAAACAAATTCTTAAACTTGCAAACACCAACCCAGACATGCAAACAAATAGAATCAAACACACAAACAGAGAAAGACATTCACTTTAGACATTCAAACCAACAAAGACAAATTCTTGGACTTGCAAACACCAACCCAGACATGCAAACAAATAGATTCAGACATACAAACCGAGAAAGACAGGCACTTTAGATATTTTAACCAACAAAGACAAGTTCTTGAACTTGCAAACACCAACCCAGACATGCAAACAAATAGAATCAGAGACACAAACAGAGAAAGACAGACACTTTAGACATTCAACCCAACAAACACAAAGTCTTAGACCTGCAAACACCAACCCAGACATATAAACAAATAGATTCAGACATATAAACACAGAAAGACGGGCACTTTAGACATACAAACCAACAAAGGCAAACACTTGGACTTGCAAACACCAACCCAGACATACAAACAAATTGATTCAAAAAGTAAAAAAAAAAATGTGGGGGCTCGGGGGGCCTTTGGGGCCCGCAGACCGTCGGGGGCCTTTGGGGGCCTTTTAGGCCCGGGGAGCCTTTGGGGTTAGGGTAGGGGGTCCTTTGGGTTGGGATAGGGGACCTCGCAACACTGTTCAAATGGAACTTAAGTATTATAATGACCACAGAGTTTCACCCCTTTTAATCTTCTAAATCATCATCTAAAATCATCTTCTAAAATGTCTCAAACTGTTTCTCCCAAATCATCTTCTGAAATGACTCAAACTGTTTCGCCTAAATCATCTTCTAAAATGTCTTAAACGGTTTCGCCCAAATAATCCCTAAACGTGATTTCTGCGTGTTCCTTTTGTTTTGGCATCCCTGCGCTGTCACAGTTGAAATTCCCGGGAAAAAATTCCCCGCGTTAATCTCTTCATCTCTAAGGTGTTCTTGGTTTCTCTATTAAGGCTTCGATAGAATATTAATTTATCGCTAATTTATCACTCTGACCTAAACATCGGAGAAGCCATATTTAAAAATAGAATTTTTAATTTATCTCTGTCACTAAAGACCAAAGAAGCCATATTTAAAATGGAATTTCCATCTCTTTAGAGTCCCGCATAATTCCTAGGAAACAAGTGATGTCATTTCTAACTCCGTTAGTGGATCAATAATTCCCCTTCGTTTATATAAATCAATTTCCCTGAAATTCTCTCCCCTTCGTTGATCAATACATCTCTTCCCGTTAATGCGCATGTGCAAACTTCACCCCGGAGTCATTACATCTAGAAACAACAAATAAATCGACCTTGAAAAAGGGGACATTGACCCTATTAGACTCGATCAATAATCCTTGAATAAATTATGTTCGTACAGCGTTAGACTCAATTGTAGATGGCAGCACATGTGTAGCCCAGGGAGATATTGATAGCTCCCTACTGAAAGGCCCAATAACTATGTCCTTATAGATAAAATAACCCCCTACAGCCCCATGGGAAAGGTTTTTAAGTTATAAAATTTAACTATTTTTTTATTTGATATTGGGAAGTATGCATACATTTTTCGAGTGGGGAGGGGAGGATGAATTTTCTGCTGGAAGGATTTTGCACGGGGAGAATTTTCCATGGAGTGGGATGTTTCCAGGGGGTGAAATTTTCAGGGGAAATTTTACACTGGGTGAATTCGCTAGAGTTCCTATACAAAATTTCCTTATATGTGTTGCTTTTTCTTTACCTATTCAATTTCATCCTTGTAGATGTTAAGGGTAATTGTCTGGGGTAAATTTTCGCCAGGATTGAATTGCCCAGAGGATGTTTCTGTGGGAAGGGGGATTTTTCCTTGGAGGAAGAACCAGGTATCCTGGCTTTATTTAACAAACGATCAGAAATTAAACAAAAAAAGTTTTTTCAGCTGAAAGTAAGGAGCAACATTAAAATTTAAAACGAACAGAAATTATTGCGTATATGACGGGAGTTTCCCCTTCTCAGCAGCTCGCTCTTTATGCTAAAGTTCAAATTATGTCCCAATGCTAACTCCTGAAACACAAGGGTTGTTTGATTAGAACAATAAGTAGCTATTTTTAAAGGGCCAAAAAACTGTAGTGTGAAGAGCAAGGTATTGAGGAGGGAAGCAAACCCCCTAATATACGTAATAATTTCTGTTCATTTTAAGTTTTAATGTTGCTCCTTACTTTCAGTTGAAAAAACTTATTTTATTTAATGAAGCTTAGAGACGAACATTTCTTAAAGGCAATGGAAAAAATATGTCAATTAAAGTAAAAGTATATAAAAATGAAAAAAAGTAATTAATTAAAAAAAATACACAAAACAATAGCCTACTTCCAAAAACTAAGATATAAACCCCCAGCAATCAGTTCTTCTGAGCAATGCCGAAGCGTTTGGTGGACATTTTTAACAATATCGACACTTGTAAACTTGGTTATCAAACACCAAAATATTTAATGCCTTTAGACTCAACTGTTTATAAAAAGCACAGTATAAAGATATAGCAGTAAGTTTACCGCAGATAATTTCTGGCTCTTCATTCTCGGTGCGAACAAACAGCTCCTCCCACTTATTCTTGCATTACCGCGCACAAACAGCTCCTCTCATTTGATCTGCCATCAGCGGTCCAATTACCCTGGAACACGTATTTTGGCAGAAACTTTCTCAAAATGCCTTTGAAAACAACTTGAGACTTCGAAACCAACTTTTAATTCCTAAAAACATCTAATAATAACATTGCACTACTAATTGCCGTTTTCATACATGTATTGGAATAAATTAATTTAAAATTAGTTTCTTCAAAATTTAGTGTTCCAACGTTGAAGCCAAGTTTCGAGTTCAAGAGAAATCTGGCTTGTCTACCCGTGAAAAGTTCTAATGTCGCTTATGTTTACACGTTCTCTGGAGAACTCGCACCTCCGTCCGGGTTTTTATAATTGGAGAGATAGGGAAAGATCATACTGCATATAATTTGTATACTGTGATAAAAAGTAACGCATTATCAAAGTAGTTTGTTCAAAGGAAAATATTAAAACTAAAATTAAGAAAATCCAATAAAAATTCGTAATTCAATATTTTTAGAATACCAATTTAGAATACCTTTTTAGCATTTCTGATTATAGTGGCTTAATATATCAACGCATGGGTACTTTTGCAATGCCAGCAAAAGTTGACGGCATATTTTTACCGAAATTGCCCCTTATTAAGTTGTTTTCCTTGTGTTTTCTATAATTAGACGAACTTTCTTGTGTACTAATTGCTGCACTAATTACTAATAAACAAATAAATATTTAGGATCGCCATAAAATGTTTATTCTTTGATTTAATGTTATCAATAGTTAGGCTATTACACTTTCGTTATTGACAAGGATCATTATTTACTTACCATTCATTACTATGAAGAATTTGCCTTTTTTTTACTCCAACCAAATCGTATAGAAAAAACGTTTGTAGAAAACTGGAAAAGGGTCGCTCATTCACAGATTAGAACTTATATTTTCCAGGGTCAAAATCTATTGGCAGGCAGCCAACAATGGGGCAAAACACATTTTATCCATGTTTTTTCCCTATTCTGCTCTTTTTCCGTTGGTTTCCTTATAATTACTTTATAGTCTCAAACTTCCAAGGGGGTCATGGCCCCCCATGCCCTCCTTGCCGGCGCCGATGGTAGATGAGAAGCCTCCCTCATGCACAAAATGGTTTCTGCTCGTGTAAAGTCTCAAAGTCGCTCTTTGTTATTATTTGATTTTTTTATTTAGTCGGGCTCAGAACTTTGATCAGAAAAGGGAAGGAAAATGGGGCATGCAGTTATGTTAAATGGTTTTCAAAATTGATGCTATAGTTTTAATCATGTAGATACATTGTATATGGGTATTTCTTGACTGCAGTGATTTGATTCAAGCCAAATTAAAACTTGACAGTTTAATCCTTTCAAAAGCCAATTTGACAGTCCATATATACTTCTTTTAACACCAAAGTATCTGAGTGTTGCATTACAATTATGTTTAAAAATAAGGAATGATGCCTAAAACTGACGAAAATCATCCTGGCCTGCTGATACTAGATACCTGAGTTTTCCTGCCAATTTGAAGGCTCAGATTCAACATGTCAAGTCAATTTTCCTATAATATCACCATACGACTCATTTAAACGGAAATTCAAAGTTCTAATTCGCATTTAAGCTAAAACAGAGCCAGTTCAACATTTAAATGATTATTTCAGTAGTTTTGTGCCAAATTTTGGTACCAATAGGGTTAGAATCGATCAAGGATTCCAAGCCCATCAATTTGTTTGGATTCTACCTTTCGTTCTAGGGGAGTGGGGCGATTCTTACAGAAAATGGTGGGGGTAGTGTCCTTTTTGTCGGCCAAACAAGGCTGATATTGTCGCGTTTCCAGTGTCCCTATCGGTGTCTTTTTTAACGAAAATGGGGTTTTCATATATTACAATAATCCTTACAAAAACTGTACTTGATCAACTGACAACTGTTTACAAGAAAATTCAAGTTTCCTGGCTCAACTATTCGCAAACCTTTCGATTACCCTGTGAATGCTGATATCGATGTCACGGTGCCAATTAAGGAAGGCCAAACCACTGAGTCTGGTTTGCTCCATCTGTGCTCTGAGCCAGGTTTTCAGTTTGCATAAAGTTGGGAAGCTGCGCTCGGCAGATGCCACGCTCACTGGAAGAGATATTAAAATAGTAAGAAGCGAGCTGACATAAGGATATAGATCTCTGTCACATTACTTGGCAGTTTATTCCGCTGAACAAGGAAAAATACCTCCTTCTTTT
Source organism: Artemia sinica (assembly GCA_027921565.1). Taxonomy (NCBI): domain Eukaryota; kingdom Metazoa; phylum Arthropoda; class Branchiopoda; order Anostraca; family Artemiidae; genus Artemia; species Artemia sinica. Next base: position 18,127,467 of record CM051262.1, read on the forward strand.
TTAACCCGAAGCCATCTACTTCTCCACACATGTACTTCCATCAAAACAAGTGTTGCGCTGGTAGAGAGGACGGTTAAGCCAAGAAGTTGACCGCGCATGTTAGAGATCTTTTTGATGGAAGATTGCAGCAAATCATCAGTACAATTCACAATATTTGATGTCAGCAGTACGGTTAACCGGAAAGAGCTCAGCGTGTCTCTTGAGAAACGGCTGTTTAAGCCACTTATGACTGAGTCGAGCATAGGTAGAAAACATCACGTCGATAATATTCTTCAGGCGTAGTATGAGGAGGATTATTTCGATGAACCTGTCTTTGTGCAATCCTTGTAACTTCAACAGACAATTGGATTTCATCTGACAATTCTTTTACTTGCTCGAATACTAATGCGAACTCTTCGTCACACGTTTCCCGTTGCTTTTCCAGAACATCTAAAAGATCGGAAACGTGGCCATCGGCAGTACCCAAGTCCAAAGTCTTCTTCTGGAATATCCGTCTAAGAGGCAAGGTCACAGCGAAAATGCTGCGTAGACAACAACTTCTTTTATGATATTTATGGTATTTCTGATGCTCACTGAAACAGCTGAGCTTCTTGACAAGGAAAGGTTCAGGGCGTGGTTAAAGCAGGGACAACGATACGCGTTTTTAGCTTTTTTTCTGAATTTCCACTACAGCACCACAGTTATTTGATACCATCATTGCACACCCATCCGTCCCGATTCCAACACAGTCTAGTAGATTCAAACCCATTTCTTCCAAGAGGCTTAGAGCTAGCTGGCCAATAACTTTTCCGTTGACAGTCGGCTCTTTGTCCGCAGAAGAACTTTCAAAGGTGGCATGATGAACGTCAACAAAACCTATGAAGTCCTCACGTCTATGGTTATCGAAGGCTTAGCAGAGAGCTAAACTAAGTTGCGATGAATGTGACACATCTGTTGTCTCATCAAAAATGATGCTGTAATACCTTGCTGATTTTACTCTCTCTAGAATGACACTTTTGACTTCTTTTGCACAACACTCAATCAACGGGTTTTAAGATGTTTTGCTGATATAGGTAGCATTTTTTCCTGATGTTTTCAGTTGTTCCTTTAATTTACGGTCGCCACTTTCAACACCATAACGTAGTAGTCCTTGGAAGTGTCCTTCGTCGGAAAGCGGCATGTCATCCAAGTTTTAGCTGCCACCATTCCGATGGCCCTCAGTGGAATATTCTGCCTTCCTAGAAATATGATTGATTCCAGAATCGGCTTAAACCTCTCTCTGTTTTCTGTTACTTCCTTCATTCGCTGTTCGTTAACGCGGTTATTTACATATTCGTGCAGAGAATGGTAGGCTCTTGGAAACGGCTTTCCAGCTTCTACTGCGTCACAATGGTATTAGGAAGTATCATGTACTGTCAGGTCTCCATCTTTTCCCACTAACTTAGCAAATTTTGTGACAGGTTTTGTAACCAGCTCTTGTAGGGCAACCTGTCTGTTTAAACCCACACTAGCCCAAGTTACAAAAAGAGGGCAGTATTTGTAAAAAAAAGGCCTTTCTGGACAGCAGAATATACAAGCCAGTGGAAACTCTGCAAATGAGAATCGTTCAAGTGCCTTTTTTTTTAATCTTTCCCCGCTTTAAATGAACAGAATGCGGCATTTGGTATCCAATCGGCAGTTTCAATGGCCTCTCCAGAAGCTCACACTTTATTTGGTCGTCAATGTCATGTATTGCACCAATGTGGATCCTAATATCGTTTTCCGGAAACAGGGTAGGGGGTGGGAGTGTTGTTGGATGATCACTCTGGAAACTTACGGGGTTAACAGAAGATTGGAAAGTGTCCGGAATTTGTCCATGTTCGCCATTTCCAACAGAACTAATTGAAGAGCAACTTGCAATTACAGTTACACTATCCGTTCTGCGAGACTTCGAAATGACAAAGCTGTCAAGCGTCTCTTGTCCGCATTTTCCCGACATTAGTATCGCTTAAACGACGAAGGTCCTCGTGACAGACACACATACAAATTTCACTATACACTGGAACAAAATGTTTGTTTTGACATTTTAGAACATTCAGAACCGGTTGCACTGCGTCTCGAACAGAAAGGCGACTGGCGAGAACTAGCTAAAAATCACTGAAATTTACCGGGTAAACTGTTGTTATGCTATGAGGTGAGAGTGAGAACTATTCTTGAAGAAAACGGCAGTGGAGGAAAATCTGTGAAATGAACGTAATGTAAAAAAGTTTCAGAGTCTAGTTACAGTAGTGAGAACTTGCGTTAATGCAGACTTCCATAAGTACAGTAAAACAAAAACCAAAAAATTGCAGCCCGTCTAGGGGGGCGATCACCCCCCTGGATTCGCCGGTGGTTTCAGAGACTATACTGCGACATATTTGCGCATTTTGCCCTTAGCATATATGGTGCACATTCAAAATATACCGTTATTGTAGACAATTTTGTGTAAGACTCATACGACGGTGCTATTTCATGTCAGGCTTCAATACTTACGATGGCATCACACAGGATTGCAGAGGTATGAACCAGGTATTAGGAGAGAATTTAGTTTTAAGGATGAAGCCCTTAAGCCTCAAAAAAGGCATTTTTAGGCCTGAATATTCAATCTTTTATTAGTCAATATGGATGTAGGGATGAGGGAGGGAGTCTTGAAGAAAATGACTTGAAGTAGACGTTCACAAGAGTGATTTTTAGTAACACTGCCTGTAATAAAATGCTGAAGCTATAGATAGATGGCACGGCTACCAACATTAAACCAATTGAACCCTTAGAGTGAATAGAATTACCAATTTAAATGGCACATCATATAATTGTTGACTATTAGCGGAGTTTTGAAGTCGCATAAATAGATCAAGTTGGTTATTGTGCAGTCAATTTGCGTATCCTTTTTAAAAATGGACATCTAGTAATTATTGGCAGCCCTTCTTCTTGGGACCACCTCTAAATTATCCAACTTGCCTTTGTACGCCTTCAGGTTTACTTAGTCGACATTGAGCTCCCTCAGTGTTTACCCTACCCGCTTTTTCAAACATGGCTATACAAAGCAACTATTCAAATTTTACAGAAGTCTAACATTGTTTGTAAGTTTCAATAGAACGGTCAGCTGGCCTATGTGTTCTTAATTTATCAATGATCGAAGTTTTTGAAGAAAAAGTCCTTTTGTGATCTAGATAAGATATCATTGGAAAGTTAATATATTAGCAAGGAGAAACAGTAAAATTTAATCTCTATATTCCCGAACAAATCCGGTTCTCAATAGAAGTTCAAAATTTGTTAGACAGCACGATTGTGGTCTAAGTGACTATGTTTAAAATGACCTAATCAGGGTCAAGTTGTTTAAAGCAGTGGATAACTGTTGAAAATATACGTGATTATTTCCACGTTATTATGCGTGCAAAAATTTTGATGGTGATATAATTGGACCCAAACTTTGAACCTTTTTATTTTTGTGCTCGATAAACATCTAATATTCATCATTTGATTACATTTGACTGAAGAGGTAGGTGGAAAAGTCTTAATCTTGGAATTTTCACTTTAATCTAGTAAGTCATACATAATATAATATATATATATATATATATATATATATATATATATATATATATAGATATATATATATATATATATATATATATATATATATATAGTATATATATATATATATATATATGTATATATATATATATATATATATATATATATATATATATATATATATATATATATATATATATATATATATATATATATATATATATATATATATATATGTATATATATATATATATATATATATATATATATATATATATATATATATATATATATATATATATATATATAATATATATATATATATATATATATATATATATATATATATATATATATATATATATATATATGGCTTGGTAGATAGATACGATGTATAATTTCTGAGACCACACTGGCTAATCATGATAAACAAAAAATCGCGAAGAAAGGAAACGAGGACAATTAACAGCCAGTGAAAAAATTGAAAAATTATGCAAATATTTCGGTCAAGACCTCCGCTTGACCGTCCTCAGTGCAGAATAAAACTGATAAAAATGTAAAAACCAAACCTTAAAATAAAAACACCAAACTAAAATTGGACGACCCTTTCCTAGTAACGGTGAAAGGGTAACTGAATAAAAAACACAAGTCTAAATGGCATTTCAGAATTTCATTTTGCGTAAAGCACTTTTAAAGGCTGATCGCTTTCCAGTTTGATTGTTATCGGAGACTCTATTCGATTGCACAATATAACTTTGTGGATGTATGTAAAAACGATCAGAATTAATAATTTTGTCATAAATGGGACTTAGAAAAATTTCTCCAGTGTCTCTATTGAGAGCTACCTTTTGGTGAATGTGCTTTTTTATTTCAACTGCCTCCCTGAAAACTTGCGTGAGACCTTTAACGGGGGCAACGATAGAGGCCTCGTCAAACAAAATGAAATGGTGTGGATTCTCGTACACATGTTGCGCCAAGGCGGAATCAAAAACCTCAGGCCTTTGGCGTAACCTCATTGCCTTGTCGATTGAGGACTTGTGCTCAGATAACCTCTCCCCCAATTGCTGTTGGGTTCTACCAACATAAAAACAGCCACAAGAACAAGGAATTCTATAAACACCACTACCCAGAATGGGGCTGGTTTTATCTTTGCCGTTGTTAACAAAGTTCTGTGTAATATTTGAATTTTTAAAGGCGACGCTAAGTTTATGTTTTTTAAGGATTCTTTTCAATTTGTCACTCAATTTCGGAATGTAGGGTAGAACAGTGAAAAGTTTCTTATCATCCACCAATGGGACGGTATCTGTTGGGGCTTGTGGACCTGATGCACTCCCCTCTGCCTTTTTTCGTCTTCTGTCTATAATGGTCTCAAGTAATTTTATAGGGTAGCCATTGCAAAATAAAATGTCCTTAATATAGTTCAATTCTGAGTCTATGTGAGGCTCTGAGCATATTCTTATTACTCGGTCAACCAAAGAAATAACAACTCCTCTTTTTATGCAGGGAGAGTGGTTGGAGGAAAAATGCAAATACCTATCGTTATGCGTAGGCTTTCTATAAATAGTACTGGTTAACAGTTAGTAACATATATATATATATATATATATATATATATATATATTATATATATATATATATATATATATATATATATATATATATATATGTATATATATATATATATATATATATTATATATATATATATATATATATATATATATATATATATATATATATATATATATATATATATATATATATATATATATATATATATATATATATATATATATATATAAATTTATTTCCCATCATAAATGTAAAATACAACACTGATGGAGTATAAAGAAAGAAAATGGAAAGAAACAAATAAATTCTGACAAATACAAACAGAACCAAAACAAAGAAGAACAGACAAGAAGAAAAAATACAAATAGGGCAATTGTATGTAAGAACAAACATATTATCAACGACGGACAATTTCGGAGGTGCTTTCACCAATAATCTGCCTCCGATAACTCTCATTTCTTTTCTGTACCGCGGACACTGGACTTGCAACTCCATACAGCGAGGATAGTGAGCTGTTATTAGTCCAGAGAGGCAGCCTTAGCAAAGATTTTGCATACTTGTAGAAACACTTCCGTGTATCCCTAATATCTGAATCAGTAAGAAGATACCAAAATGGTGCAAGGGCAAGTAGATGCGGAACAGCAAATGCATTATAAACGCTAGCTAAGATACGGCGGTTAAATTTAAACTTTAACGCAACTAGTAAACCATACGCATTCCTAGCTTTTCTGGCAAAAAAAAAAATCTTTCAAAAGTTGACGCGTGGCGCGAAGATTTGACCCAATCGGTACACCAAGTACGTCAGTGTATTTTGTGCTTTAATAACATGTTCACCTAACTGAACATTTGTCGGGCAATCTGAAAGGTGATTGAACACCAGGAACTCAGTCTTACTCCTCACTAAATCGAAGACCAATACGTTTATTCTCTCTATCGAAAATTCCAAAATTTGCCTTAATTCCAAAGGCTTTTCTACTAATATCAAGGATGCCATCAGCATAGTTAGCTAGCGAAACATCAATACCATTAAATATACATGTGGTTAGAACGTTCTGTTGTGGCACAAAGACAGTATTATTAAACAAGGGGGAGAAGTAACAGCGCCCTGCCTAATACCCTTTTTACTGGAATTGAAGGAGTGAGTTCCACCGTACCAGGTGAGATGGTAACCTTAACTCTGGCATTTAGCTTTTTATACATATCACGTATCGATTTGATGACAGAAATATTAACTCCACGCTTATAAGCAGTCAGTAAGATATGTGGATGTATACCCGTGTCGAAAGCTCTAGATACGTCTAACTCGGCAAAATATAATACCTCATTATTTTCATGAGCATGTAGAAGTAAATTAGCAATCAAATGGTTAGCCTGATCACGGCCTACCCCTTTCTTGAAGCCGAATTGGTTATCCGGTGTATAACACTTATCAGATATCTCGTCAATAATTAGTAACTCAAAAACGTTGCATAAAACCGGTAATACCGTAATTTGTCTAAAAGAAGAACATTGGTCCTTGGGCTTTCCCCTTTTTAATATCGGGGTTATTACTCCAGTACTGAACAAATCAGGGACTATACCACAATAGAATATCATCTGAAAGGGTAAGGTCAGATGCTCAATCAGGAGAGGGGACCCACATCTTAGATGCTGTGCACAGAGGCCATCAACACCACGAGAAGTTTTCTTTTGTAGCTTAGAAATGCACTCAGTAACCGCAGATCGAGTAACAATAAAACTGATCTCATCAATTGATTGGCCTAAGCAACCATCAAACTCCCTTTCATATTGGTTGGACAATGATGGATCAGGCTCGGAAAATGCACTTTTAAAGTAACCATACCACTGGTCACTGGTAATTTTGAAAGCATTATAGGCTTTTGAATTATCTCTTTTGAGCAGTTTCCATATGAAATTAGGTTCACATGTGGCTTTACTTGATAGTTCAGCTACTGATTTAGCCTGGTGTTGCTTAAGTACTTTCGCAAAATGTCGCTTTGTTTTCAGACGAATTTCATTTACCAACCCTTACCGTGGTATACCACACTCCTTCCAGACATGAAACCAGAATTTCGATTTAGCACAAGAATCAACGAGGTCATGGTTACCTGACCAGCCATGCTTCTCAGTTCCAAGACGTACTCTTCGTATGGGTAAACTAGCACGCTCGGCAGAGCGTAGGGCGTTAACGATCTCTGCACAGTAAATATTCAGCAATATTTGCTTCTCTGCAAAGGTCAATAGTTTTTTTGGGGAAAGTAGATGAAACTTTACTTTGATCTTTTTCAAAATAGAATCGCTAACAGCTCGGAACATAAACATATCTGCACGAGCCCAGTCAGTGGTTTCATGCCATTTACTATCATTGTCTGGATTTGGACCACTCGGTGCAATAAGCTGAACAGGGAATATATTACTGATAGGCATATGGTCTGAAATTTGGAAAGTGGAGATAAGTGATGATCCTGAGTCTGGTTTTACATTCGGGAACACATGAAAAAGTCCAGAGAAGGGGTACTGCCAGAGTTATGGATATATGTGAAACATTGGGTATTCTCGACCGCCAAGAGCTGAGGGCACATACTATTTAGAATATTTGCACGACTGCTACTTTTGTCAAAAAGGTTACAGTTCATATCACCAGCAAGGATTACTGCTAGGTTTTGCACTTCACAATCAGACACGTGGGAGCTGACTAGGCGGCATGCTTAATCAAATTGTCTGTCTGATGTAGCATTACGGTAATTGGTGGGTAAATACGCTGAGACCACCACATAATTCTGAATTTTGACTGCCGTAAAATAGTCACTGTCGCGAAAGTGTTCGGGCATGAGGACACTTCTAGCAAGAATAGCAGTACCTCCACTCGGCCGACCAGCCCCGGAGTGTCTAGCGGCACTACTTATTACGACAGTAGAAGCTGACTTGCTCAACAAACATAGACTGTCGGTAGTGAGAAGGTGCTGTTGTAGGCAGAGAATGTCATTCGTGTCACTTAGAGTTTGGATTATGGGTAATTTCACTGATACGCCTCTATTAATATTCCATGATGTAACGCGTAGATCAGTAGTCATTTTAGGGGATTCATAAGTTTCTGTGCGACAGGACATTTGTAGCTGCAACAAGAATGGTTAGCTTGGCTGCATAGTGCACACTTCATTTTATTTTGACAGGGGGTTTCCAGCTTCTTCGAATGTCCTGTCTGAGCACAGCGCGAACAACGAGTAAGAGCTTTACAGTGCTGGGCAATATGTCCGTAAGCTTGGCAGTTGTAGCAGCAAGGAGGGAGAGGGAGAAACTTATCAATGCGGATTCGCTCGTACTCGATTATCACTGACGAGGAAATGGCTGCTAATAAGTCTTCTTGGCGAGAAAACCGAAGCTTGTAGGACCTATATATATATATATATATATATATATATATATATATATATATATATATATATATATATATATATATATATAATATATATATATATATATATATATATATATATATATATATATATATATATATATATATTATATAATATATATATATATATATATATATATATATAATATATATATATATATATATATATATTATATATATAATATATATATATATATATATATATATATATATATAGATATATATATATATATATATATATATATATATATATATATATATATTATATATATATATATATATATATAATATATATATATATATATATATATATATATATATATATTATATATATATATATATATATATATATATATATAATATATATATATATATATATATATATATATATATATTATATATATATATATATATCTATATATATATATATATATATATATATATATATATATATTATATATATATATATATATATATATATATTTATGCATGGCTTCCAAACTAACTGTAATACTAAAGAGTTCCCTTGTCACATAAATTAATTGCTTACTGAAATAAGATATATTTTAGACACCCCACAAAACGACAATCGAGACATAAGCACTAGGACCAGTTTGTTGAGTTAATTTTGTCACGGAATGGGAGAGGCTACATGCCCCCCTTCCCCACTTCCAAATGATTCTTGTGATTTTCCCAGAATTTCTAATAGTTTAAATGTCAGTTATCAAACTTTTGTTTTTATATCCCCCCCCCCGCAGAATTTCATGTTCACATGTCTGGTGAACTGCCCTCCTAAGCGTAAAATATGCAATTCTAAATGATTTTTCTATTAAGAATCAAAGTAAACTGATTCCTCGACTTCCTAGACCCCATCCTTAGCAAAGCGTTTGTCCTAGCTCTTAGCAGTAAAAATCAGTTGGTATAGCCGCCCACCCGAGGAAGGGTGAGATCAGGAAGTCCTGTCACTCCCCCTAAGAAGATATAAATACACAAAAATGTGCACAACTTCTGAAATTTCTTATTAAAAAATGTGACACTTTCCGCAAAAAAAAAAAAAATGTTTTCCAACCTTAGCTTCCTTGGGAAAATAGTTGAAAGTATAAGAAAACATAAATACACAAAAATGGCCGCAGCTTCTGAAATTTCTTCTGTAAAAATATGACACTTTCAGCCAAAAAAAAAAAAAAAAATTCCAGACGTTAGCTCCCTTGGAAAAATAGTTGCAATCTTACCCCCTCCTTCCTTGCAGGACCCAAATCAAAAAAAAAAGTGTGCCAGCATGTTCTAACATCTGGTAACAAGTTTGATTTTTTCAGCGAAGGAATCTTTTTATTTTACACTTCCTATATTCCTTTTTGCAATTTTGCCCCATTCTTGAAAAATGTTTCCAGGGTCCCCATGTTTGTTGAAACCATCGGCCGTGTACATTTTTTTTTTTTCATGCAAATGAATGTCCTTCCACCTGAAAGGCCAGAGTATGTACAAACTCGATTTATTTTTCAATTCTAAGAACTGATACTCTGACGAAAATATTTGCAAACCTTGGTATCCCTCCCCCTGAAGAACTTTTCAGGGTACCCAATTAAAGGGATTTTAAGAAGAAAAAACCTACCGTCTAATATGGCAAAATACAGTGTTTCGGTCGAAATGTTTGTTTTATACAAAAGAGAGAAGGGGTAGAGGGAAATGATCATTCCCCTGACTGCACGAGCAACCATCGTCCCAACCTAATAAAAAGCGTGTACGGTGTCTTTCTCTTAAGTTCCATCTAGTAAATTAAATATTGAAGGTGCTTATGACACATTTTTGATGTTTCAGCAGCGCGTGTTAATAAAAATAGGCTTAATTCTGTCTTACATAGACATGCACAAAAAACAGGAACTTCTTTAGGGGAGGGGGGGGGTCAGATTTCAAGAAGGTCAAAAAAAAAAAAAAAAAAAAAAAACACACTCGCACACACACGGGAAAGAGGACGAAATTTTGGAGAGTTCTTCCACAGAGTCCTCCACCTTATTCATCCGTGCCTGGCATGAAATGCAATATTTATTTAAAAATTAGAGTACTTGATATATTTAATCCAATTTTTATTTCTGTTCTAGTCGTGTGAATCGTATTTCGACAAAAATACGATCTGTTTTTTTTATGCTATTTTAAGAGAGGTGCCTAATTAAAAAAAAAAATTAAAAATGAAGAAAAATCTGGATTGAGCAATATTCAAAGTTCAATCTAAGTTCAATGTTCAAAGTTTGTCCTTCCTTTCTTTAAACAGCATTTGTGTGACATTTGACACAAAACATATGTTGCGTGATGAAAAGCACTTTTATGCTAAGAATGCATTGTGCTAATAAATGAAGGATAAAAAAGAAGAAAAATCTTGATCTATGACAAAATATTTGCAACAGCCACGAGGGAAAGCTCTGTTTACTTAAAATGTGCGAATATAGGAGATAATTTATACGAGGCTTAATCTTAATTGATTTTATCTCTTCTTTAATCAAAACAAAAAGAAGCATATTGTTGCTACAAAATAGTCGCAGCACTTAGCCACTAGCCAACACACTAGTTGCTTTGTAGAAATTTATTGTGGTAAAATTTTTACATCATTCTTTAAAAAATGAATAAATAAAAAAAGGGTGATTATATTATGCAAAATAGTCTAGTCAGGCTTCATCTTTAACCCAGAGTCATGCTGAATTTTAATTCTTAGAATCCTGGTCGTAGTTTTAAGAATTTAGCCTAATGATTGCTCTGAACCAGTGGCGGATCCAGGGGGGCGAGGGAGCGCTCCCCCCATAAAGTAAACTAAAGTAGTGTAATTTACTTAATTAACGCAAGTTTGCGTTAATTAAACTTGCTCCTAACGTAAGTTTATCGGAACAACCTATTTTGCACCCCTCCCCCCCCAAAAAAAAAAAAATCCTGGATCCGACCCTGCTCTGAACGGTCTAGGAAAGACCGTTTTGATAACACTGAGGATATCACTTTTGTCCGTTGTGTCGCTAACCTTTTAAAACTACAATAGTAATTTCAAAATTGGCAATTTAGAGTGACTGCGGTTTACAGTAAAATTTCACAGAATCTGCTCTATTCTTTTTGCTATCTCTATGGCTATTCAAAAGATTTTTAAAAGGAACTTGAGTTCCTGTTACATAGTGAAAACACTGCCTTACACAGTTTTCTGACTTTAAAAATTCAAAATACCTCAAATACATAAAGAAAAATTTGACTTACAACAAAATTATTTTACTTTTTTTGACAAGAGAAAACACACAATAACATCATAACAATTACCTGAACAAATTGCAAGATAATACTCTTATATGAGGCAGGGACGGATCCATGATTTTTTTTAGGGGGGCGCAAAATAGGTTGGTCCGATAAAAAATTGAGGGGGGGGGAGCAAAATAGGTTGATCCGATAAACTTGCGTTAGGAGCAAGTTTAATAAACGCAAACTTGAATTAATTAAGTAAATAACAGTAAATAAATAGTATTATACGTTGAACTGACGAAGTAGTGCAGCAGTTGAAAACACCATCGGTTAATAAAACTTAATAAATAACTTAACTAATAATCAAAACTAAAACTTAATTAATAATTACTTAATAAATAATAATACTTAATAGAACTTAATAAAAACTTTTATACTGCCTGAGCCAAATCGCATAAGCGATTCTTATATTTGCATAACAGACGCTTTGTGAATTTTTATTTAAAACTTTGAGGCTCACATTTATCAAATTAATATTGTATCTTTGCAAGTTAAAAAAAAAGAAACAAAAAAACATACACAAACCCACAAAAAAATATCTGTAACCTCAATCAAAATTTCTTTCCTCAAGAAATGACAAAAGCCTCAAAATTAGGTTTAAACCTCGTAAGTGGAAATAGCCTACTGGTGGTATGCGCAGAATGTAGGAAAACACAATCTGATGTTAACACACACAAAAAAAATTATACCAAACTTATTATGCTGGCTAGGGGCATTTTTTATTCCTAAATCCCAATTCCCAAAACCCTATCTTCCCGTACACCATTTCTCTGAATATCCTCACTTTAGATCTGGTTTTCAAAACTTAGGTACCAGGCATTATTTACCTTGGGAGAAATCCACCTACCTTAAGCCCAAGAAATGAACAGCTTTCAGGGTTCAAATTGTTTGAAAAATAAAGTCTTCGGGCTGGCCTAGTCTAGGGACATTCATTTTCAGAGGAGCCCTCATCTCTAAGAATTAGATATCTAAAGATCGTCGGAATTCAAAGTTCCTTGATAGTGAAGTCCAAAAGTACAGTCTAGCTCAAGAAATAAGAAATTCAAGTACTTACCCATAAGTAGTTTCTCGGCGAGGGGCCCAATCCCAAAATATGCTCGCAATGGGCAGAATTGATGGAAAATACAGGATATAATGCGAAAAATTCAAAGATATTGGGATTTTAAGGGTTCCATAGAAAAGCCTCAGGTACCCTCCTGGGTAGTTGACTGAAGGGATCTCTTAAACCCCACGAATTTCTTCGTTGTCATCCATTGGAACATTAAATTTGCTGGCAACAAGTGCATTCTCAGCTCTGAATACCATTTCCAATCGTCAGCAACTCCGATCTCATATGTATAAAAAGGAAAAATCAGAGCCTACATCCGTCTTCATAATTTTGATATAAAAGGTGTCAGCACTGCTGATGTGTGTCAGTATGCGGGGTAATGGCTTAGAGAAAATTGAGCTCAAACCGTTCACTGAGTTTCATCAGGCGAGAGGTAACGATAAAAAGGTCAGAATTAGACCTTAGACCCCCCCCCCCAATAGTAATGTCTAGGAACAGTAACCAATCATTTCAAAGATTTACTACTGTCCGCATATGAGCTGTGTTGATTTACTTGTACGTTCAGACTAGTGGCTTCCGCTCTTCATCTCCGACAGAACTATACAGGATTCTGTGAAGCAGTTTTATTGGGAGCTTGCGATAATGTTGAGTTGTCCACCGACAGATCGGGCGCAAGTAATTTCATCTATGACAAATCATGATATAAGAATAAGAAGTGGCTGATTTGTGCTTTTTCTGAATTGATGGTTCACAGACTTTTATGCCCAGCAATGTACATAAAAAGTATCTTACAATGAGGCTAATTTTAGTACACATAGTCAGCCTGTAAAGTTTGTTAGTATTTAAAATTACGGTCATCAAAAATGGTAGCAATGTTTTTTTTCAAAACTGAATGCTGTTCATTAACTTTTCCAGGCTTCATAATGAGCCAAAAGATTTGCCAGAGCTTCAGCATAAATCAATTTATCATTCTGTTCATCCTTCTAACAAAGATAGCTGAAAGCCGACCGAGCGATATTAAATCGTTGTGGGGCTGGAAAATTTACAGCGCTGGAGCGATGCATGCATGGAAACCAGTTAGACATAAATTTGAAGTTGAATCTGGTCCCGAAAATGAATGTTCTTTTAAGGTAATACTTTAAGTTACTTCTATTCATAATTGAAAACTAATCATAACATATATAAATATATATATATATATATATATATATATATATATATATATATATATATATATATATATATATATATATATATATATATATATATATATAATATATATATATATATATATATATATATATATATATATATATATATATATATATGCCTGGTGACTTGGCCGCTGGGTCCCGGCACTGACCACGCGGCAGGCTTCTATATATTGATTCCCACTGTTGTTTGTCTTCTAACCGCAGACAATTCGAGACAATTTGCTGTCGTTTCGTATTGCGGTCTTTTCAAAAATATTTGATTATTTAAGCAAGTCCGATTTCTAACAAGGATATCTACTAAGATTTAAACTTTTGGTTTTCTTTTTTAATGTCTTTGAATTGTTGTAATCCCTTGTTAAAACATATACAAATATTTTTGCAATTACCAACCGCCAGGCCCCGGCACATGACACGCGGCAGGCTTCTATATATATTTCTCATTGTTACTTGTCTTCTAACCGCAAACAATTTGCTGCCTTTTCATGCTAAAGTCTTTTCAAATATATTTGATTATTAAAGCAAGTCCGATTTATAACAGCGACATCTACTAGGCTTCAAACTTTTGTTTGAAAACCTTGTTAAAATATATACAATCATTTTTGTAACTGCCAGTTTTTACTCTTTACGCAATTTAATGTCTTTTAATACTGGTTCTTTTCAAAGGTATTTGATAATAAAAGAAGGTCCAATTTCTAACAACGATTTCTACTAAGCTTCAAACTTTTGGTTTTCTTCTTTAAGGTATTTGAGTTGTTGTAACCCATCGTTGAAATATATATAAATATTTGCAATCACATGTTTTTGCTCTTTACGCAATTTAATGTCTTTTCATACGGTTGTCTGTTCAAAGATATTTGATTATTAAAGCAAGTCTGATTTCTGACAACGACATATACATATCGGTATATACATATATTCTACATATCTAGAATATAACGATATATTCTAGCAACGATAGCTTCAAACTTTCGGTTTTCTTTTTAAGGTTTTGAATTGTTGTAATCCCTTGTCAAAATAGAGTCATTTTTTGTAATAATTTCAAGTTTTCGTTTTTTTGGGCCTTACTAATGACATTATATAACTGGTTGCGTTCGAAAAGGTTTTCTTTTTTAAGGTTTTGAATTGTTGTAATCCTTTGTTAAAATATATACAAATATTTTCAAAATTGCATGTTTTTTGCTCTTTACGCAATTTATTGTCTTTTCGTACTGAGGTCTTTTCAAACATATTTGATTATTGATGCTTCCCGAATCATAGGCAGCGCGATAGCGCTGCCTAAGTAAAGAACGATGTGGGCACAATGTATTACTTTTTTTTTCTTTTCTTTTTTCTTCTCCATACCCGGGCACTTCGTATCGAAGGAGTTGTCGTATAAGCTTTGAAAAGGGCTCATTCGATTGGAAATTGGAGTGGCTAGTGCCCTTTTTAATAGTCGAAAGTTATTGGAGGGCAACTAGCCCCCCCCCCCCCCCACGCCCATCATTCCCCAAAAAACATATAATCAAAATTTTGAGATAGCCATTTTGTTCTGCGTAGTTGATTTCCAGATTGAAAATATCTTTTTGAGGAGGACATTCCCCCACAACCCTCGAGGCAAGGGTGTTAAATTATGCCCTGGGGACATGAAAGGTTTTTATAGAAGGCGTTGTCGTAGAAGCTTCAAAAAGGCTCATTCGATTGGAAATTCAAACGGCTAGTGCCATTTTTAATAGTCGAAAGTGATTGGAGGGCAACTAGCCCCCCCACGCCCATCATTCCCCCAAACATATCAAATCAAAATTGTGAGATAGCCATTTTGTTCAGCGTAGTTGATTTCCAGATAGAAAATATTTTTTTTGAGGAGAACACTCCCCTACAACCCTCGGGGCAAGGGTTTTAAGTTATAACCTGGGGACATGTAAGGTTTTTATAGAAGGCGTTGTCGTAGAAGCTTCAAAAAGGCTCATTCGATTGGAAATTCAAACGGCTAGTGCCATTTTTAATAGTCGAAAGTGATTGGAGGGCAACTAGCGCCCCCCCCCACGCCCATCATTCCCCCAAACACATCCAATCAAAATTTTGAGATAGCCATTTTGTTCAGCGTAGTTGATTTCCAGACAAAAAATATGTTTTTGAGGAGAACACTCCCCTACAACCCTCGACGCAAGGGTTGTAAGTTATGCCACGGGGGGCATATAAGGTTTTTATAGAAGGCGTTGTCGTACAAACTTTAAAAAAGGCTCATTTGATTGGAAATTCAAAGGGCTAGTGCCCTTTTTAAAGGGCTAGTGCGGGTTATAAGTTACGCCCTGGGGCATATAAGGTTTTTATTGAAATCTTTATCGTAAAAACTTGAAAAAGGGCTCATTTGATTGGAAATTCAAAGGGCTAGTGCCCTTTTTAATAGTCGAAAGTGATTTGAGGGTAACAAACCCCCCTCTCACACCCACATTTTCCCCAAACACATCCAATCAAAATTTTGAGATAGTCATTTTGTTCAGCGTAGTTGATTTCAAGACAGAAAATATGTTTTTGAGGAGAACACTCCCCTACAACCCTCGATGCAAGGGTTGTAAGTTATGCCCTGGGGGGCATATAAGGTTTTTGTAGAAGGCGTTGTCGTAGAAATTTTAAAAAGGATCATTCGATTGGAAATTCAAAGAGCTAGTGCCCTTTTTAAAAGTAAAAGTGATTGGAGGGCAACTAACCCCACAACTGATCTCACGCCCACCTTTTCCCCAGACACATCCAATCAAAATTTTTAGATAGCCATTTTATTCAGTGTTGTGGATTTCTAGATAGAAATTATGGTTTTTTTAGGGGGACGCTACCCCACAGCCCTCAGGGCAAGGGTTTTAAGTTATGCCCTGGGGGCATATAAGGTTTTTATAGAACGCGTCGTCGTAGAAACTTCAAAAAGGGCTCATTCGACGGGAAATTGAATGGCTAGGGCCATTTTTAATAGTCAAAAGTGATTAGGAGGCAACTAACACGCCTTCCACGCCCACCATTTCCCCAAATATATCCAATCAAAATTTTTAGATAGCCATTTTATTCCAAGCAGCTCAAAGTTCAGGAAATTATACCTTTGAGCAGGACCCTCCCTCCACAGTCTTCAGGGCAAGGGTTATAAGTTATGCCCTGGGGGCATATAAGATTTTTATAGAAGGCTTTGTCGTAAAAACTTGAAAAAGGGCTCATTTGATTGGAAATTCAAAGGGCTAGTGCTCTTTTTAATAGTCGGAAGTGATTTGAGGGTAACTAACCCCCCTCTTACACCCACATTTTCCCCAAACACATCCAATCAAAATTTTGAGATAGCCATTTTGTTCAGCGTAGTTGATTTCCAGACAGAAAATATGTTTTTGAGGAGAACACTCCCCTACAACCCTCGATGCAAGGGTTGTAAGTTATGCCCTGGGGGGCATATAAGGTTTTTATAGAAGGTGTTGTCGTAGAAACTTTAAAAATGGCTCATTCGATTGGAAATTCAAAGGGCTAGTACCTTTTTTAAAAGTTAAAAGTGATTCGAGGGCAACTAACCCCACAACTGATCTCACGCCCACCTTTTCCCCAAACACACCCAATCAAAATTTTTAGATAGCCATTTTGTTCAGTGTTGTGGATTTCTAGATAGAAATTATGGTTTTTTTAGGGGGACGCTACCCCACAGCCCTCAGGGCAAGGGTTTTAAGTTATGCCCTGGGGGCATATAAGGTTTTATAGAACGCGTCGTCGTAGAAACTTCAAAAAGGGCTCATTCGACGGGAAATTGAATGGCTAGGGCCATTTTAATAGTCAAAAGTGATTAGCAGGCAACTAACACGCCTTCCACGCCCACCATTTCCCCAAATATATCCAATCAAAATTTTGAGATAGCCATTTTATTCAACGTAGTTTTAAGTTCTGTAAATTTGGTCTTTGAGGATGGCAACCCCCTCACAGCCCTCAGGACAAGGGTTGTAAGTTATGCCCTTGGGGCATATAAAGTTTTTGATGAGCGTGTTGTCGTAAAAACTTCAAAAAGGGCTCATTTGATTAGAAATTGAAATGGCTAGTGCCCTATTTAATAGTCGAAAGTAATTGGAAGGCAACTAACACCCCTTCCACGCCCACCATTTCTCCAAACACATCCAATCAAAATTTTGAGATAGCCGTTTTGTTCCACGCAGTTAAAGTTCAGGAAATTATACCTTTGAGCAGGACCCTCCCTCCACAGTCTTCAGGGCAAGGGTTATAAGTTATGCCCTGGGGGCATATAAGTTTTTATTGAAATGTTTGTCGTAGATACTTGAAAAAGGGATCATTCGATTTGAAATTCAAAGGTCTAGTGCCCTTTTTAATAGTCGAAAGTGATTTGAGGGCAACTAGCCCCCCTCTCTCGCCCACCTTTTCCCCAAACACATCCAATCAAAATTTTTAGATAGCCATGTTGTTCAGCGTTGTGGATTTCCAGATAGAAATTATGTTTTTTTTAGGGGGACGCTACCCCACAGCTCTCAGGGCAAGGGTTTTAAGTTATGCCCTGGGGGCATATAAGGTTTTTATAGATTGCGTCGTCGTAGAAACTTCAAAAAGGGCTCATTCGACTGGAAATTGAATGGCTAAGGCCATTTTTAATAGTCAAAAGTGATTAGGAGGCAACTAACACGCCTTCCACGCCAACCATTTCCCCAAATATATCCAATCAAAATTTTTAGATAGCCATTTTATTCCAAGCAGCTCAAAGTTCAGGAAATTATGCTTTTGAGCAGGACACTGCCCCCACAGTCTTCAGGGCAGGGGTTATAAGTTATGCCCTGGGGGCATATAAGGTTTTTATTGAAATCTTTGTCGTAAAAACTTGAAAAAGCCTCATTTGATTGGAAATTCCAAGGGCTAGTGCCCTTTTTAATAGTCGAAAGTGATTTGAGGGTAACTAACCCCCCTCTCACACCCACATTTTCCCCAAACACATCCAATCAAAATTTTGAGATAGCCATTTTGTTCAGCGTAGTTGATTTCCAGACAGAAAATATGTTTTTGAGGAGAACACTCCCCTACAACCCTCGATGAAAGGGTTGTAAGTTATGCCCTGGGGGCATAAAAGGTTTTTATAGAAGGCGTTGTCGTAGAAACTTTAAAAAAGGCTCATTCGATTGGAAATTCAAAGGGCTAGTGCCCTTTTTAAAAGTTAAAAGTGATTGGAGGGCAACTAACCCCAAAACTGATCTCACGCCCACCTTTTCCCCAAACACATCCAATCAAAATTTTGAGATGACCATTTGATGAGCGTAGTTGATTTCCAGATAGAAAATATGTTTTTTAGGAGAACACTCCCCTACAACCCTCGGGGCAAGGGTTGTAAGTTATGCCCTGGGGGCATAAAAGATTTTTATAGAAGGCTTTGTCGTAGAAACTTTAAAAAAGGCTCATTCGATTGGAAATTCAAAGGGCTAGTGCCCTTTTTAAAAGTCAAAAGTGATTGGAGGGCAACTAACCCCACAACTAATCTAACGCCCACCTTTTCCCCATACACATCCAATCAAAATTTTGAGATTGCCATTTTATTCAACATAGTTTTAAGTTCTGTAAATTTGGTCTTTGAGGATGACAACCCCCTCACAGCCCTCAGGACAAGGGTTTTAAGTTATGCCCTTGGGGCATATAAAGTTTTTATAGAGCGTGTTGTCGTAAAAACTTCAAAAAGGGCTCATTTGATTAGAAATTGAAATGGCTAGTGCCCTATTTAATAGTCGAAAGTAATCGGAAGGCAACTAACACCCCTTCCACGCCCACCATTTCCCCAAACACATCCAATCGAAATTTTGAGATAGCCGTTTTGTTCCACGCAGTTAAAGTTCAGGAAATTATACCTTTGAGCAGGACACTCCCCCACAGTCTTCAGGGCAAGGGTTATAAGTTATACCCTGGGGGCATATAAGTTTTTATTGAAATGTTTGTCGTATATACTTGAAAAAGGGCTCATTTGATTTGAAATTCAAAGGTCTAGTGCCCTTTTTAATAGTCGAAAGTGATTTGAGGGCAACTAGCCCCCCTCTCTCGCCCACCTTTTCCCCAAACACATCCAATCAAAATTTTTAGATAGCCATTTTGTTCAGTGTTGTGGATTTCCAGATAGAAATTATGGTTTTTTTAGGGGGACGCTACCCCACAGCCCTCAGGGCAAGGGTTTTAAGTTATGCCCTGGGGGACATATAAGGTTTTTATAGAACGCGTCGTCGTAGAAACTTCAAAAAGGGCTCATTCGACTGGAAATTGAATGACTAGGGCCATTTTTAATAGTCAAAAGTGATTAGGAGGCATCTAACACGCCTTCAACGCCCACCATTTCCCCAAATATATCCAATCAAAATTTTTAGATAGCCATTTTATTCCAAGCAGCTCAAAGTTCAGGAAATTATGCTTTTGAGCAGGACACTGCCCCCACAGTCTTCAGGGCAAGGGTTATAAGTTATGCCCTGGGGGCATATAAGGTTTTTATTGAAATCTTTGTCGTAAAAACTTGAAAAAGGGCTCATTTGATTGGAAATTCAAAGGGCTAGTGCCCTTTTTAATAGTCGAAAGTGATTTGAGGGTAACTAACCCCCCTCTCACACCCACATTTTCCCCAGACACAGCCAATCAAAATCTTTAGATAGCCATTTTATTCAACTCAGTTGAAAGTTTTGGAAATTAGGTCTTTAAGGATGACATCCCATCCCCCCCACAAGCCTCAGGGCAAGGGTTGTAAGTTATACCCTGGGAGCATGTAAGGTATTTATAGAAAGGGATGTTGTAAAAACATCAAAAAGGGCTAATTCAATTGAAAATTGAAAGGGCTAGTGCCCTTTTAATAGTTGAAAGTGATCGAAGGGCAACTAACCTCCCTCTCACGCCCACCATTTCCCCAAACACATCCGAACACATCAATCAAAATTTTGAGATATCCATTTTGTTCAACTTTGTCGAAAGTTCCGGAAATTAGGTCTTTTAGGATGATACCCCATCAGAGCCCTCAGTGCAAGGGTTGTAAGTTATGCCTTGGGGGCAAAAGGGGCTCATTTGATTGGAAATTGATATTGCCCTTTTTAATAGTCGAAAGTAAGTGGAGAGTAATTACCCCCCCCCTCATGCCCACCATTTCCCCAAACATATTCAATCAAAGTTTAGAGATAGCTCTTTTGTTCAACGTAGTTGAAAGTTCTGGAAATTATGTATTTAAGGATGACAAACCCCCCAGAGCCCCTATGGCAAAGGTTGTACGTTATGCCATGGGGGCATATAAGGTTTTTGATGATAGAACTGTCGTAAAATCTTCAAAAGGTGCTCATTCAATGGGAAATTGAGAGGGCTGGTGCCCTTTTGAATAGTTGAAAGTGATTGGACGATAACTAATCCCCCTCTCACGCCCACTATTCCCCCAAACACATCGAATCAAAATTTTCAGATAGCCATTTTGTTCAACGTAGTAGAAAATTCTGGAAATTAGGTCTTTGACGATGACAACCCCCTCCCCAGCCCTCAGGACAAGGGTTGTAAGTTATGCCCTGGGGGCATATAAATTTTCTATAGAACGCGTTGTCGTAGAAACTTCAAAAGGGCTCATTTGATTGGGAATTGAAAGGGCTATTGCCTTTTTTAATAGTTGAAAGTGATTTGAGAAAGACTAACGCCCTTCTCACGCCCACCAATTTCCCAGGCACATCCAATCAAAATTTTGAGATAGTTCATTTTGTTTAACGTAGTTGAAAGTTCTGGAAATTAAGCCTTAGAGGATGACAAAAACACTCACAGCCCTTAGGGTAAGGGTTGTAATTTATAAGGTGTTTACATATAAGGTGTTTATAGGAAGTGTTGTCGTAGAAACTCAAAAAGGGCTCATTCGATTGGAAATCGAAAGGCCTATTGTCCTTTTTAATAGTCACAAGTGATTGGAAGGCTTGACATTTTTATAGTAAAGATCGATGTGGGTATAATGTATTATTTTTTTTTGTTGTTGTTGTTGTTTAGGCCAGGGCACTTTGTATCGAAGGAGTTGTCGTAGAGACTTCGAAAAGGACTCATTCGATTGAAAATAGAAAGGGTTGACGCCCTTTTTAATAGTCGAAAGTGATTAGAGGGAAACTAATCCCCCTCCCACGCCCACCCTCCCATTTGACTTTATGTTTAAAAACTAAATGTTGCCATAAGAATAAATCAAAATGCACTGTGTTAATGCTAATTCCCAATTAGGCATCTCAGCAGTATCCAAAGAACGACTGTGGATATTATGTTCAAACTTTCGGGGCTGCTTCTGCTCTCAAAATTTAACCAAATCAAAATAGCGTAAGTGTATCCAAGCTATCAAAGAAAGTAAACAGATTTTTTTGCGAATGGTATCAAGTTTTTCATTTCAGATCAACTAGAGGAGGTATGAAACTAAATTGAACACTACTATTTGTGTCCAGATTTTTAAGAGGGTGTATGTTGTTAAAAATTGCTGAAAATTTTTCTCCAGCATATAAATAGCAGGCCAAACTATAAATTCTTAAAAAACGAAAAGATTTAAAGTATTATTTTCTTTTTCTCTGCAAAGACTATGTCAATATAAAACGAACAGAAACTAATTAAAAAAACTTTTTCCACAAAATAAGTTTTTCAAAGAAAAGTAAAGAACTCCATTAAACAAAAAATAAGCAAAAATAAAATTAAACAATCTACCAAGCGTGAAACTACCACAAATCAGCATCGATATATAAATGAAACCCAAAACGAACATAAATCACAATAAATAACCAAGTAAAACTCAAAACGGGCAGAAATTAACATAAGTTGGGCTCAAAACCCCTATGCCTTCCCAAGGCCAGAACATGATTTGCACTTTACTGAAAAAATATAAATGTTTTTACTTTTATAACTTTAATAAATCAAATAATATTCACATTTTGATTACTAAATTTCAGTATATGTATATTAAACTGAAAGTGCACATTCATTTGTATTTTTTTACCCCAATCACGGTTACAAACTTTAGTATAAAAGAAAAATTAATCAACCATCTCCCACCGCATGCCCTGTATCAGCTGAATTCTATTAAGCTGAACCTTTCCTAGATATAGTAGATACACCCTTTTGACATTCGTGGATTCACGTAGTGCATTTTGACTTACTTCAACTTTCTCTCAAAGTTGCAACTTAATACTCTTAGCTGCTCCTAAGATATTGTAGATACACCTTTTCGACAAAATTGGGTGCATATAGTCTATTTTGATTTAGTTCAACGACCCGAACAACAAGCCCTAAAGTTCCAACGTAATACCCTTAGTTTTTCCTAGGTTAATACTAATTTTTACTAGAATTAAATTTAAAAAAAAACAGTTTTTTCATCTGAAAATAAGGAGCAAGATTAAAACTTCAAACGAAGAGAAATTATTACGTATATAAATGGGGCTGCCCCCTCCTCAACACCTCGCTTTTTACGCTAAAGTTTTTTAGTACTTTTAAGAAAGCGCCAAATTGTTCTAATTGAACGGCCCTTTTTGTTTCAGGAGTCATTCTTAAAGAATTGGTACAAAATTCAAACTTTAGAGTAGAGAGCGAGGTGTTGATGAGCGGGCAACCCCCTTTATATACGGAATAATTTCTGTTTGTTTTAAGTTTTAATCTTGCTTCTTACTTTCAGTTGAAAAAACTTGTTTTTTTATTTAATTTCTGATCTTTTTTAAATAATGCCGGGAAATCTGGCCCCACCTCCACAGAGAAACCCCCTCCCCACGGAAATATCCTCTGGACAATTCAAACCCTGCGGAAATTTACCCCGTACAATTACTCTTAACCACTCCGCGCGTAAAATTGAGACGGAAAAGAGAAAGCAAGACATATAAAAATAATTTTGTATGGAAAATTTCCCCGTGGAAAAAATCCCAGCAGAAAATGTGTCCCTTCCCCCCACCAAAAAATGTATGCATGGATCCCAATAACAAATACTATGTGCAAATAATGGGCAAATTTATAACTTAAAGGCCTTATCCCTGGGGCAGTGGGGGTCATGTTACACCCAAAGGTATAGTTATTAGGCCTTTCAAGTATGATGAACAAAATGATTATCTCAAAATGTTTATTGGACGATTTTGGGAAAAAAAGGGGCGGGGGCCTAATTGCCCTCCAATTGTTTTGGTCACTTAAAAAGGGCACTAGAAATTTTAATTTCCGTTTAAATAATCCCTATATCGATATTCTAGGACCACTTGGTCGATGCGATCATCCCTAGAAAAAAAACAAATAAACACGCATCCGTGATCTTTCTTCTGGCAAAAAATACAAAATTCCACATTTGTGCAGATAGACGCTTGAAACCTCTGCTGTAGGGCTCTCTGATACGCTGAATCTGATGGTATAATTTTTGTTAAGATCACTTGACTTTTAGGGGGTGTTTCCCCCTTTTATCGAAAATCAGGAAAATGTTCTCAGGCTCGTAACTTTTGATAGGTAAAACTAAACTTAATGAAATTTATATCTTTGAAATCAGCATAAAAAGGAAATTCTTTTGATATAAATTTAACTGGTACAAAAGTTTTGTTTTTCAGAGTTTCAATTACTATCGAGCCGGGTCGTTCCTTACTTACAGTTCGTTACCACGAACTGTTTGACGACATCCTTTGTACAGTCTGGATAGGCTACGCATAGCTTCTTGTTATTTAGTGTTACATCACCCTCAACTTTACCTGAAAGTTTCAACTTGATACCCTATTCGATTCTTGAGATATAGCATTGTTACCATTTTGACAACCTGGATGCATTTAAAGTCTTTTCATTTAGTTCAATAGTGGTAATAGTAGTGATTGTAGTAGTAGCAGTAATAGTATTATTATTATTAGTAGTAGTAGTAGTAGCAGTAGTATTAGTAGCACTAACATCAGTCACTTTCGCTGTAGTAGTAGTAGCATTATTAGCAGTCACAAGTAGTCACAGACCAAAGCAATAACAAGCTGTTGCAGTCGCAAGCAGCTGCAGTCATAAATAGTGGCGGTGGCAGTCATAAATAGTCGTTATAGCGGTAGTTGTTGTAGTATTTGTAGGAGTAGAATTTTCTCAGACTTTTGACCTATCTAGATGTTTTTTTTACGCAAGAATACATCAGAATAACAATTTCCCCGAAAAAGTATGGAGCCGTTTGCAAAATATTCGTTAAGTAGTAGTTGAAGCATTAGTAGAAGTTGTAGTTGTAGTAGCTCCAAGAGTTTCAATTTAATACCTTCAGTCGTTCCTGATATATTGCTAATGCACCTTTTTGACACCATGCATGCATATAGTGTATTTTGATTTTGTTCACCATGCACTCCAACATCCCTGAAAGTTTCAACTTAATACCTTTAGCCGTTCCTGAGATATCGCAAATACGCCCTTATGACAAACTTTAGAATGCACATAGTGTTTTTTGATTTAGCTTAGAATTCCCAATAACAAACTCTGGGACCTCTAACGTAACACCGATAGTAGTTCCTGGAATATTTCACATACATATTTTTGACGATCTGGATACACACAGTACCATTTGATTTAGTTGTACATCCTCTTTACTTTACATCCCCTTACATCCCCTGAAAGTTATAGTAGTAGTAGCAGTAGTAATAGTAGTAGCCTTGACAGGTTCAATTCAATACCCTTAGCCGTCCCCGAGATATTGCTGATACACCCTGTTTGACAACCTGGATGCACTTAAACTCTTTTGATTTAGCTTAATAGTAATATTAGTAATGCGAGTAGTAGTAGTAGCAGTAGCAGTAGCAGTAGTAGTAGCAGTACTAGTGGTAGTAGTGGTAACAGTAGTAGTAGTAGTTATTGTAGTAGTAGCCCTGAGAGTTTCAACCAAATACCCTCAGTCATCATGGGACATTTCTGACACACCCTTGTGACAACCTGCAGGCACCTAACGTCTTTTGATTTAGTTTTAAATCCCCACCAGATTTTGACAACCTGGATGCACTTAAACTCTTTTGATTTAGCTTAATAGTAATATTAGTAATGCGAGTAGTAGTAGTAGCAGTAGCAGTAGCAGTAGTAGTAGCAGTACTAGTGGTAGTAGTGGTAACAGTAGTAGTAGTAGTTGTTGTAGTAGTAGCCCTGAGAGTTTCAACCAAATACCCTCAGTCATCATGGGACATTTCTGACACACCCTTGTGACAACCTGCAGGCACCTAACGTCTTTTGATTTAGTTTTAAATCCCCACCAGATTTTTCTAGTAGTTTCACCTTAACACCCTATTTCAGTCTTGCGACAACCCACCAGTAATTTTGTCAACCTGGATTCATTTAGACTATTTTCATTTAGTTAAATAGTAACAGTAGTAGCAGCAGTAGCAGTAGTAGAAATAGTAGCAATAGTAGTAGAAATATTAGTAGACCTGGAAGTTTTAGCTTAATACCCTAAGGATTAGCTGGAATACTGCTGATCTACCCTTTTGAC
The DNA here is from genome assembly GCA_027921565.1 of Artemia sinica. NCBI lineage: Eukaryota > Metazoa > Arthropoda > Branchiopoda > Anostraca > Artemiidae > Artemia > Artemia sinica. The sequence continues at coordinate 18,153,922 of CM051262.1, forward strand.
AACCCGTGAGCATAGACTATGTTTTGATTTAGTTCAAGAGCGCCTCGACATCTCCTGAAAATTTCACCTTAATACTCTTACCCTTAGTAAAAGAAGTGAACTAATAGTAGAAGTAGTAGAAGTAGCATGCTTATGCTACTTGAACTAACCCTTTGGTTAGTCTAAAACCCCCCTCAACATTCCCTGAAAGCCTCAACTAACTACTCTAGGCCACTTCTAATATACTGCTAATACGCCGTTTTAATAACCTGTATGCATATAGTGCGTTTTAATGTAGTTCGATATTCCCAGAACGTTTCATCTTAATAGCCTTAGCTTCAGTAGTAGTAGACGTAGTAGAAGTAGTAATAGTAGCAGTAGTAGTAGCAATAGCAGTATGCACATAGTGCATTTTGGTTAGCTCAACATCCCCACCAACATACCCTGAAAGTTTCAACTTAATACTCTAAACTGTTACTGAGATATTGCTGACGCACCTTTTTGATGATATCCATGAACATACGTGTGTTTTGATTTAGTTCAACATCCCTTTAAACTTTTCCCTAAACCTCACTAGTAGTAGTAGCAGTCTTAATAGCAGTAGTTACAGTGGTAGTAGCAGCAGTATGCGCATAGTATCTTTTGGTTAGTTCGACGTCCCCTTCAACATGCCCTAAAAGTTTTAACTTAAAACCCTAAGCTGTTCTTGGGACATTGCTGCTTCACCCTTTTGACAACCAGCAAATACATAGTGTGTTTCAGTTTAGTTCAGCATTCCCTGAAATTTCTGCCTTTCTGCCCTTAGCCTTGGTAGTAATAGAAGCACTAGCAAAAGTAGCAGCAGCAGTAGTAGTAGCATTAGTAGAAGTAGTAGTAGTAGCATGCACATAGTGCCTGTTTGTTAGTTCAACATTCCTCTCAGAATGCTCTTTAAGTTTCAACTTAGTGCCCTAAGCTGTTCCTGAGACGTTGCTGACACGCCCTTTAGACAATCAATATGCACATAATGCGTTTGATTTAGTTCAACTTCATCCTCAACATCCCTGTAATTTTCAATTTAATAACCTTAGCCCCAGTACTAGTAATAGTAGTACCCAAACTCGTTCCTGAGATATTGCTGACACGACCTTTTGACGAATTGAGTGCACACAGTATGTTTTGATTTAGTTCAACACTTCCCTCAACATTCCCTGAAAGCTTCACCTTAATACACTTAGTCTTTTTGGAGATCCATGATTAAATATGCCCCCCCCCCTTCCGATAACAAATAGTATATGTAAAAAATACATAAATTGAATAGCTTACAGCCCTTGCCTCAAATACTGCGGGAGTCATGTCAACCTTAGTGACATAGATATCGGACCTCTCAACTATGCTGAACACAACGCCTATCTATGAATGTTGATCTAATTTCTTCGGGGGGGGGGGCAAAAAAAGAGGTGGAGAGGGGAGCAGAGAAAAGAGGCGAGAGACAGGAGCTGGTTGCTCTCCAATCACTTTTGACTCTCAAAAAGGGCACTAGAACTTTCAACTTACAATCAACTGATATCCCTCCGAAGTTTTACGACAACTCCTTCTATGAGAAGTGGCTTGGTGATAAAAAAAAATAAAATAAAGAATACACAGAGCCCACATCGCTCTTCACTTAAGCAACGCTATTGCACTGCCTATGATTATCATGCAGTTCCTGATTCCTGAAAAACCTGGGGCAAACAGTAAATGAAGCCATGCCTGGAAACTCTGGGGAGGGGGGAATCTGGTTCAGAACTGCTTATTGCAAGGACGACAACCTCGAGGGCCGGCAACCATTGCAGAAACACAGGGAAGAAAGTTACATAGCCTTTTGGTGCGGTGTTGGCGTTAGACGGCATTGTGCTGCGAAACGATATTAGGAGTAGAAGTAGCAGCTCGTGAACAGTTCCTCCTGCATAAAGAAAAATCCCCCATTTTGGCACTGAGAGAAATGATCATTGTCTAGTTAGGAAAATTTGGGAAGAAATTACGTGTTATGGTACTAAAAAACGTTCAGATTTTACCGGGGTGGGGGACAAAATTAATTTTCCTATAACGAAACAAGACAGGACGGGCCACATTTTGAGTTATTTTAGCGTCCATAGTTGAGAATTAATTTTTGGGAATAAGAAGACTGGATAATATTTTTATATCCAATGGATATTTTAGTTGCAATGTCTGGTTTGTCAAAAGTGTATGTGTCTCAAACTTATTTCGAGGGGACCCATCATTTCTGAGGAAAGGTACAAATTCGATGCATAAAAGAAAGTATAACTATTGGAAAATTATTATAAGCTTATAAGGAAAACTGTGTCATTTTTTAATTTTTTTTTTTTCATGGAAGGGGATTTCATAAATAGAATATTTATTCTGGATTTTTAATTAAGGTGTCTCTTGGTAAAAAAAAAGCTTCCTTAAAACCAAGAATTATCTTTTCTATATATCATTTATTTATTGTGACACTTCTTTCCGGTATGAATTGTGAACTCCCGCAGCCAGCAAGTACACAGGTGGGGGAAGGGGAGTCTTGATCCAAACACACTTGCAAAAACTAAGGTTTTTATCTTATTTCTCATCTTTTCCCCCTAACTCTGCTCTTTTATGTGTTTTTTTTTTTCTATAATTGCATCCATATCCACCTCTCATGATGTCATAATGTGAAATCATGGGTATATGCTAGCCATGAAATTTCTTAAATTTAGATTCCACATTTTCGATAACAAGAGATACCTACTTGTAATTCCAAGGATATTAATAAATAATCTTGTACATTTATCTATAGTGACACTTTATTAAGAAATGGTGATTATAGAAGTTTTAGGTTCAGTTTGCAATTTGAGTCAACAAAAAGGAGGCGCACTATGGACGAAAGATATAATCTAAAATAAACGATTGAAGTTCAAATGAATAATAATATATTTGTAAGCTTAAAATAGTTTGAAATCACCGTGCTTACTAATCAAAATGCTACCTTTCGTCAAAGCTAAATTTTAACGATCAGGTATTTCGTTAGAAAAAAAAGCAGATTAATGTTAGAAAAAAAAGCGTTAGAAAAAAACGTTAGAAAAAAAAGCAGATTAAACCCAATCTGAAATTTGAATTCACGAATAAGAAAAATGACTAGCAGTGAAAACCGGAGAAGTTTGAAAAGCGTATAATGTTCTTTAACACGATTAAAATGCTTGATTGTTTACATATTGCTGCATACATGCGTGTTACAGACTCTCCTCAATCGAACTTTTATTAAATTTATTAACACTGCCGTGATAATACGTAGTCAGGAATCCGTTTGTTGGATCAAATTCCGCAGTGGAGGGAACAATTAAAAAAAAACACCATACAAAGCTAAATTATATCTAAAATTTTTATTTTGATTTTACATTTAGAACCCCTGACCCCCTGTAAATTTTTAGACGTAGCAGCTGCTGTGATTGTACATAGCCAATGGTTGTGGATAATACAAAGATGGCTCGCTCAGAAATAATAATAACAATTCTATTGTCTTTAGTAATAAGCAGAAGATGTCAAACTTCAATAAACTACCACTTTCGGCTATTTTGTGCCAAATCTTTATTGAAAAACAAATTTCAATTTCTGCTAGTATTTAGCCAACATGTCTTAAAATAAAAAGACAATGAGGTAGTCGTTTTGTTTAAGTTGTTGAGAAAGCTTTATGAAAATATTATAGTTTCTAAGGATACTCCGTTATGCAACACAATTTAAGCACATTATTGCACAATCTATAATTCAATTATCTAATAAATGAAAACAGACAGACATTAGACAAATAACAAGTTTTTTTTTTTCATGTCAAAAATAAAGAACGGTGTTAAAGCTCAAAATGACCGGGAATTATCCTAGATATAAGGGGGCTGCCGTCAGGGCCTTATCCAGGATTTTTTTTTCGGGGGGGGGGATACAAAAAAATTCAAAAAACGCAAAAGAAACTTGTTTATGTTCATTTTGTTATGTTTTTACGAGTCGGACAAACATTTCGGGGGAGGGGGGTCAAAAATCCTAACCCCCCTGGATACAGCCTTGGCTGCCGTCCTTCTTAACCCCCCGGCTCTGTACGCTATTGTTTAACTTTTGCTTTGCTGAAAGCTTATTAGAATATTTCAAAGTAGCCTGGTGGTGATTGCTAGTGTTTCATGTACCTATAACCTTTCAGGAGATTTTAGGTGAAATTTTGACGTTTCAAATCTTACAGAACACCTATATTTTAAAGCTGATACACCAAAATGTGTTAATTCATTCTCGAAGTATTATGAAAAAAAAGAAAAGTATATATTTCTAAGGATCAATTCTACTAAGTATCGATTCTAAAGTATCGATCCTACTAAAGATCGACATTGATATTGATGATTGTTATATCTTGGTGACAAAGATAAATTGGGTAATTTTTTCTTCCCTTTTCCAAAGTCCGTCATTTCTTATGTAGCATGATGAATCACATCGGACAATATTAAGAATACATAAAATTTTACCATTTCCAGTCTTACAGAAAACTATAGTTTCAAACATTCACGTCTAAATGTGTATATTCATTCTCGAAGTAATGAACCATAAGCAAGAAGCGAAGCGGCTCAATAGTAACTGATACTTTAAAAAACAGAAAATTGATATAAATATCTACGTCAAAGAATCTGCTTATTATGCTGATTATAAATACAGTTCATTACGTTTAACATGACCCATCAAACACTACGAGCCTAAGAAAAATTGCCTGATCATAGGCAGCGCAATCGCGCTGCCTAAGTAAAGAACGGTGTTGGCACAATGAATTATTTTTTTTTTCTTTAGACCAGGGCACTTCGTATCGAAGGAGTTGTCTCAGAAACTTTGGAAAGGGTTCATTCGATTGGAAATTCAAAGGGCTAGTGCCCTTTTTAATCGTCGAAAGTGATTGGAGGGCAACTAACCCCCCTTTCACGCCCACCTTTCCCACAAACACATCCAATCAAATTTTTTAGATAGCCATTTTGCTCAGCGTAGTTGATATCCAAATAGAAATTATGTTTTTGGGGAGGACAGTCCCCCACAATCTTCAGGGCAAGGGTTGTAAGTTATGCCCTGGGGGCATATAAGGTTTTTATAGAAAGCGTTGTCGTAGAAACTTCAAAAAAGGCTCATTCGATTGGAAATTCAAAGGGCTAGTGCCCTTTTTAATAGTCGAAAGTGATTGGAGGGCAACTAACCCCCCTCTCACGCCCACCTTTCCCACAAACACATACAATCAAAACTTTGAGATAGCCATTTTGTTGAATTTAGTTGAAAGTTTAGGAAATTAGGTCTTTGAGGATGACAACCCCCCCCCCCCACCCACAGCCCTCAGGGCAAGGGTTGTACGTTATGCCCTGGGGGCATATAAGGTTTGTATAGAAAGCGTTGTCGTAGAAACTTCAAAAAAGGCTCATTTGATTGGAAATTGAAAGGGCTTGTGTGCTTTTTAACAGTCGAAAGTGATTGGAAGAAAACTAACACCCCTTCCAAGCCCACCATTTATCCAAACACATCCAATCAAAATTTTGAGATAGCCATTTTGTTCAAAATAGTTGAAGGTCTGCAAATCATATCTTTGAGGATGAAACTCCCCCCACAGCCCTCAGGGTAAGGGTTGTAAGGTCGGGGTTATTGAAAGCTTTGTCGTAGAAACTTGAAAAAGGGCTCAATGGATTGAAACTTCAAAGGGCTAGTGCCCTTTTTAATAGTCGAAAGTGATTTGAGGGCAACTAACCCCCCTCTCACGCCCACCTTTTCCCCAAACAAATCCAATCAAATTTTTTAGATAGGCATTTTGTTCAACGTAGTTAAAAGTTTTAGAAATTAGGCCTTTGAGGATGATAACCCCCTCAGAGCTCTATCCTCAGAGCTCTATCGCTCTCGGGGAAAGGGTTGTAAGTTATGCCCTGGGGGCATATAAGGTTTTTATAGATTGTGATAGTGTAGAAACTTCAAAAAGGGCTCATTCGATTGGAAATTAAAAAGGGATTGTGCCCTTTCTAAAAGTCGAAAGTGATTAGAGGATAACTAACACTCCTCTCACACCCACCATTTCTCGAAACACACCCAATCAAAATTTTGAGATAGTCATTTTGTTCGACGTAGTTAAAAAGTCAGGAATTATGTTTTTGAGGATGACACTCCCCCAGCCCTGAGAACAAGGGTTGTAAGTTATACCCTGGGGGCATATAAGGTATTTTTTTTTAATAGAAAGCGTTGTCGTTGAAACTTCAAAAAGGAATCATCCGATCGTGGATAGGAGGGCAAGTAACCCTCCTCTCAGGCCCACCATTTCCCCAAACACATCCAATCAAAATTTTGAGATAGTCATTTTGTTCAACGTTGTTGAAAGGTCCGGAAATTATGTCTTTGAGGATGACATCCCCCCTCACAGCCCTCAGGGCAAAGGTTGTAAGTTATGCCCTTGGGCATATAAGGTTTTTATAGAAAGCGGTGTCATAGAAACTTCAAAAGGGGCTCATTCGATTGGAAATTGAAACGGCTAGTGCCCTTTTTAATAGTCAGAAGTAATTGGAGGGCAACTAACCCCCCTCTCACGCCCACCATTTCCCCAAACACATCCTATCAAAATTTTGAGATAGCCATTTTGTTCAACACAGTTGAAAGTTGAGGAAATTAGGTCTTTGAGGATGACAGCCCCCCACAACCCTCAGGGAAAGGGTCGTAAGTTATGCCCTGGGGGCATATAAGGTTTTGATAGAAAGCATTGTCGTAGAAACTTCAAAAAGGGCTCATTTGATTGAAATTTGAAAGGGCTACTGCGCTTTTTAACGGTTGAAAGTGATTGGAAGGTAACTAACACCCCTTCCACGCCCACCATTTATCCAAAAACATCCAATCAAAATTTTGAGATAGCCATTTTGTTCAAAGTAGTTGAAACGTCCGGAAATTATATCTTTGAGGATGACACTCCCCCCGCAGCCCTCAGCATAAGGGCTGTAAGTTATGCTCCGGGGGCATATAAGATTTTTATTGAAAGCTTTGTCGTAGAAACATGAAAAAAGGCTCATTCGATTGGAAATTCAAAAGGCTAGTGCCCTTTTTAATAGTCGAAAGTGATTTGAGGGCAACTATACACCCTCTCACACCCACTTTTTCCTCAAACAAATCCAATCATAATTTTTGGATAGCCGTTTTGTTCAACGTAGTAAAATCTTAGAAATTAGGTCTTTGAGGATCATAACCCCCTCAGAGCTATCGGGGCAAGGGTTGTAAGTTATGCCCTGGGGGCATATAATGTTTTTATAGATTGTGATGTTGCAGAAACTTCAAAAAGGACTCATTCGATTGGAAATTAAAAGGTCTTGTGCCTTTTTTAAAATTTGAAAGTGATTAGAAGATAACTAACACCCCTCTCCCACCCACCATTTCCCGAAACACATCCAATTAAAATTTTCAGATAGCCCTTTTGTTCGACGTAGTTATAAAGTCCAAAAATTATGTTTTTGAGGATGACACTTCCACAGCCCTGAGGACAAGGGTTGTAAGTTATACCCTGGGGGCATATAATGTTTTTTTTATAGAAAGTGTTGTCGTTGAAACTTCAAAAAAGAATCATTCGATTAGAAATTGAAACAGCTTGTCTCGTTTTTCATAGCCGAAAGTGATTGGAGCCCCCCCCCTAATAGTCGAAAGTGATTGGAGGGCAAGTAACCCCCTTTTTACACCCACCTTTTCCCCAAACAAATCCAATCAAAAGTTTGAGATAACCATTTTGTTCAACGTAGTTGAAAATTGAGGAAATTAGGTGTTTGAGGATGACCCCCCAGCCCTCAGGGCAAGGGTTATGTTATGCCCTGGGAGCATATAAGGTTTTTATTGAAAGCGTTGTCGTAGAAACTTCAAAGGGGCTATTTTTTAATAGTTGAAAATTATTGGGGAGCAACTAACACCCCTCTCACGCCCACCATTTCCCCAAACACATCCAATCAAAATTTTGAGATAGCCATTTTGTTTAACGTAGTTGGAAGTTCTGGAAATTAGGTCTTTGAGGATGATAACCCCCTCACAGCCCTTAGGGCAAGGGTTGTAATTTATGCCCTGGAGGCATATAAGGTGCTTATAGAAAGCGTTGTCGTAGAAACTCAAAAAGAGCTCATTCGATTGAAAATTGAAAGGGCTAGCGCCCTTTTTAATAGTTGAAAGTGATTGGAAGGCTTGACATTTTTATAGTAAAGATCGATGTGGGTAGAATGTATTCTTATTATTTTTTTTATTTTTTTTTTTTTTTTTGTTTGTTTAGACCAGGGCACTTTGTATCAAAAGAGTTGTCGTAGGAACTTCGAAAAGGGCTCATTTGATTTAAAATAGAAAGGGCTAATGCCCTTTTTAATATTCGAATGTGATTGGAGGGCAACTTAGCCCTCTCCCATGCCCATCCCCCCATTTACCTGTTATGTTTAAAAACTACATGTTGTCTTAAGATTAAATCGAAAGGCATTATGTTAATGCTAATTCCCAATAAAGCATCTTCCACCTGAAAAATTTTCAGGTGGAATCTCCCGCAAGAAATTTTCCAAGAGAATTTTCAGCAAGAATGGAATTGTCTGGTAAGAAGGGTATTTTAAGTGTGAGAAACTTTCTATGGAGGGATTTTCCGTGGAGGATGTAATTTTCCTAGGGGGGGAGCCAGAATTCCTGGCAATATTTAAAAAACGATGAGAAATTAGATAAAAAAAAAGTTTAAAAAAAAACAAAAGTAAGAGGCACACATCAAAATTTAAACGAACAGAAATTGTTGCGTATATGAGGGGGATTCCTTCCTCTTCAATATCTCGCTATTTACACTAAAGTTTAACTTTTTGTCCCAATTCTCTAAGAACAACTCCTGAAACACAATGGCTGTTTTATTAGAATAATAAGAAGCTTTTCTAGAAATACTAAAATATTTTAGCGTGAAGAGCGACGTATTGAGGAGGGGACAGTCACCTTCATATAGGTAATAATTTCGGTTCGTTTTAAGTTATGATGTTGCTCCTTAATTTCAGTTGAAGAAACTTGTTTTTTTTTCATCTAATCGCTCTAAAGCGCAGGTCAAACTTTTAGCATGAAATGTAGGAGTTGAACGGTGTATTAGTCCGACCCAAAATTCGGGATAATTTGTTCTTGTTTCGAGTTTTAACGTTACGCTTAACTCTTGCAGTTATTTCCGTTAGTCAGTCAACACAATAGTGTTGTACTATTGGGAACAGTATAGTGTACTGTACTATTGGGAACAGTACAGTGCAGCACACTGCACTAGTAGGGGCATACTAAAACTGAGTTGAGGCCTAGGCACATTGCCTCCGAGGCATTGATTCAGTAAAGAGCTAAGTGCCTCCCATGTGTTTTTTTCTCGGGTCCTTCGTATGGAAAGAATGGTCATAGAAGCTTAGAAGGGGCTTATTAGCTTGAAAATTGAAAATTCTATTACCCCTTTTAAGAGTCAAACTCGATTGGGAGCAAATCACTCCTTTCCGGACCCTTTCTCATCCTTGGGCACCTTCGTTCCACCTCGGTATCAACCAAAATTTTCAGATAGTCATTTTGCTAGAATAGACGAAAGGCGCATAAATATCTTTCCGAGATGGTATGACCCACCCACAGGGTTGCCAAACTTTTAGGGGCAAAAGTGTCCAAATCGGCCAAAAAGGCACACTTTTAGTGTCGCTTTTTGGCGCTTTACTGAAAACCAATTTTATGACAAATATTTTCTTTTGTACTTAATATTGAAAATAAATATTAAAATTATAGTAACATTTTGAACTGATGAGCTTTCAGCAATTAATATCATTATACATCAAATATGCCTATTCAGTTTAATTTATTAGCTCTTTTTAAAGTTGTTAAAGACGAATATAGTTTCACTACAAACAAGTGTTTGGATACTGCCTCCTTTCCTAACTGTAAATAAAAACCAAAAGCCTACTGCGTCATTGGCGCTTAACTGAAAACTGATTATATTACAAATATTTTCTTTTCAGTTCTTACAGCATTGGAAATAAAAATACAATTACAGTGAAATAAATTCTTGAACTGATGGATCTTTCAACAATTAATAACATTATACATCAAATATTCAATTTGATGTTGTTGATACTTTCAAAGACTGTTCAAGACGCATATAGTTTTCAGAAAAGCGCCAATGACACAGTAGGTTCTAGACTTTTACAGTGAGAGAAGGAGGTCATACCCAAACTCTTGTTTGTGGTGATTTTTGTTCGTTTCAAGCTTGATTTGCATATTCAATTTAAGTTTCACTCGTTTTAAGATTGATTTATTAATTTACATTAACATCTATTGTATGTTTGATTGCATTGATTGTTTATTTAATTTCTGTTCGTTTTAAGTTTCATTTTTACTTCAATAGGAAAATATTTTTTTTTTTCGTCTTAAGCTGGATTTTCATATTCAATCTAAGCATTACTGCTTTAAGATCTATTTATTCGTTTATTTTATTAGTTGTTGTATGTTTTTGCTATGATTGTTTATTCAATTTCTGTTCGTTTTGGGTTTCATTTATTCTTTAACAGTAATTTCTGGTCGTTTTGAGTTTGAATTTTAAAAGGTATTTGTATCTGCTAAGCTTCAGTTTAAAATTACCTTTACTTTTCTTTGAAAAGCTTATTTTTCGCAAAGCTTTTTTAATTAATTTTTGTTGGTTTTTTATTGCAAAAAATTTCAAGTTTTTAAAAATTCCTTATTTCAAAATTAAACTTTAAAAAAAATAGTCAAATATTAAACGAAGTATAAAAACTGATATCAAAGTAACAATATCACAGTGAAAAAAATGGGTTTGTGTCAACCTCGGAGTTTTTATTATCTGATTTTTGAATTATTTTTAACAAAATTACTATCTCGAAACTTTATCGGATTGGTTTGGGAAAAAGGGCATGGGGGGCCAGATAAGCGGTCTCTTTTGACTCCTTAAAAATGAACTAGAGCTTTCTATTTTCAATCAAATGAGCCCTCTCTGAAGTTTATACGAGTATCCATTCTATAAGAACCATATTTATCCCCGGAGTATAACTTACAACGCTTGTCCCTGGTCCCTGGGGGGGGGGGGTGTCAACCCGGGAGTTTTAATATCTGATGGTTGAACTATTTTTAACAACATGGTCGCCTGAAAGTTTTATCAGATGGGTTTATCCATCCGATACACCCAAAGGCGTGGAGGGCGGGAGGGGATAGTTGCCCTCCGATCTCTTTTCACTCTGAGAAAATGAACTACAACTTTTAATTTCCATTCAAATGAACCCTCTCTGAAGATTATACGAGCATACCTTCAATAAGAACCATATATGCTCCTAGAGCAATACTTACAACGCCTGCCCCGGCCCTGGGTAGGGGAGGGGGGGGTTGTGTCGACACAGGAGTTTTTATTTTCTGACCTTTGAACCATTTTTAACGAAATGATCATAGGTAAAGGAGTTTTTGTTATATGATCTTTGAACTATTTTTAACAAAATGGCTACCTCAAATTTTTGTCAGATGTATTTGGGGAATAAGGGCCTGGGGGTGCAGTTGCCATCTGATCACTTTTGATTCTTAAAAAGGACACTAGAACTCTCGATTTCCAATCGAATGAGCCCCCTTTAAAATTTATACGACGACCCCTTCTATATGAAGTGCCTCTAGGAAAAAAATTAATGGAGTGTGGGGGAGGCCAGCTGCCCTCCAATCACTTTTGACTCTTAAAAAGTGAATAACAACTTTCAATTTACAATCAAATGAGCCCTCTAGGAAGTTTATACGAGCATCCCTTCCATAACAACCGCATATGCCCCCAGTGCATAACTTACAAAGCCTACCCCCGGGCCCCGGGGGGCTCTGTCGACACCGGAGGTTTTTGCTATCAGAACTTTGAACTATTTGTAACAAAATGTCTATCTCAAAATTTTTATCTGATGCATTTAGGGCGTGGAGGAGGGGGGGGGGCTATTTGTCCTCCGATCTCTTTTGATTCTTAAAAAGTGAACAAGAACTTTCAATTTCCAATCAAATGAGCCCTCTCCAAAGTTTATACGAGCATACCTTCCATAAGAACTATGTATGCCCCTAGAGCTTAACTCATAACGCCTGCCTCCGGGCCCTGGCGGATTCCGTCGGCACAGGAATTTTTCTTATCTGACCTTTGAACTATTTTTAATGAAATGGCTACTATAATAATTTTATCGGATGGGCTTGGGAAAAAAAGGGTGTATGAGGGGGGGGCTAGTTGTCCTCGGATATCTTTTGACACTCAAAAATTGAACTAGAACTTTCAATTTCAAATCAAATAAGCCCCCTCTGAAGTTTATACGAGCATCCCTTTCATGAGAACCAAATACGCCCCCAGGACAACACTTACAACGCCTATCCCCCGGGCTCTGGGGGGATTTTTTGTAATCTAATTTTTGAACAGTTTCCAAAACACTGGCTATCTAAACCAGTGTTTTGGAAATTTATAGTGGACGGGTTTGGGGAAAAAAGAGCGTGGGGGGCTAGTTTAACTCTCTTGACTCTTAAAAAGTGAACTAGAACTTTCAATTTCCAATCAAATGAGCCCTCTATGAAGTTTAGACGAGCATTCCTTTCCTAAGAACCATACATGCTCTTAGGGCATAACTTAGAACACCTTCCCCTGTGCCCTGGGGGTTCTATTGACACCGGATTTTTTCTTATTCGACCTTTGAATTATTTTTAACAAAATGTCTATCTCAACATTTTCATCAGATGGGTTTTGAAAAAAAGGCGTGGGAGGGGGGGGCTAGCTGCCCTCGGATCTCTTTTGACTATTAAAAAGTGAGCTCGAACTTTCAATATACAATCAAACGAGCCCTCTTTGAAGTTTATACGAGCATCCCTTTCATACGAACAATATATCCCCCAGGGCATAACTTACAACGCCTGCCCCCGGGACCTGGGGGGCTGTGACGACACCTGAGTTTTTGTTATTTGACTTTTGAGCAATTTTTAACTTATGGCCATCTCAAAATTTTTACTGGATGCATTTGGGGAAGAGGGGCGTGGGGGGGGCCTTGTTGACCCTGAGTTTTCGCCCTCCAATCTCTTTTGACTCTAAAAAACTGAAATAGAACTTTCTATTTCCAATCAAATGAGCCATCTCTGAATTTTTACGGGCATCCCTTCAATGAGAACCATATATTCCCCCAGGGCATAACTTACAACACCTGCCCTCGGGCCCTGGGGGGGGGCTGTGTTGACCCTGAGTTTTCGTTATATGGTCTTTGAACTATTTAAAAAAAAGTTATCTCAAAGCTCTTATCGGATGGGTTTGAGGAAAAAAGGGTGTGGAGGAGGGGGGGGGGGCTAGGCGCCCTCCAATCTCTTTTGACTCTGAAAAAGTTAACTAGGACTTCCAATTCCCAATCAAATGGGCCCTCTTTGAAGTTAATACGATCATCCCTTCCATAAGACCCATGTATGCCCCAGGGCATAACTTACAACGCCTGCCCCCGGGGTCTGGGGGGTTGTGTCGACACCGGAATTTTTGTTATATGATCTTTGAACTATTTTTAACAAAATAGATATCTTAAATTTTTTATTGGATGTATTTGGGAAAAAATAGTTTTTTTTGGGGGGGGGGGCTGGTTAACCTCCAATATCTTTTGACACTTAAAAAGTGAATCAGAACTTTCAATTTCCAATCAAATGAGCCCTCTCTGAAGTTTATACGAGCATTCTTCCATAAGAACCATATATGCCCCCAGGGCATAATTTATAACCCTTGCCCCTGAAGACTGTGGGGGGAGTGTCCTGCTCAAACATATAATTTCCAGAACTTTCAACTACGTTGAACAAAATGGCTATATCAAAATTTTGATTGGATGTATTTGGGGAAATGGTGGGCGTGGAAGGGGTGTCAGTTGCCTCAGAATCAGTTTCGACTGTTAAAAAGGGAACTAGCCATTTAAATTTCCAATCGAATGAACCCTTTCTGAAGTTTCTACGACAACGTTATTTATACAAAACCTTATATGCCCCCAGGGCATAACTTAAAACCCTTGCCCTGAGGGCTGTGGGAGAGTTGTCATCCTCAAAGACCTAATTTCCAGAACTTAAAACTACGTTTAATAAAATGGCTATCTCGAAATTTTGATTGGATGTGTTTGAGGAAAAGGTGGGCGTGAGAGTGGCTTAGTTGCCCTCCAATCACTTTCGACTATTAAAAATGGCACTAGCCCTTTGAATTTCCAATCGAATGATCCTTTTTTGGAGTTTCTACGACAACGCCTTCTATAAAAACCTTATATGCCCCCAGGCCATAACTTAAAACCCTTGCCCTGAGGGTTGTGGGGGAGTGTCCTCCTCAAAAATATATTTTCTATCTGGAAATAAACTACGCTGAACAAAATAGCTATCTAAAAAATTTTATTGGATGTGTTTGGGGGAATGATGGGCGTGGGGGCGGGCTAGTTGCCCTCCAATCACTTTCGACTATTTAAAAGGGCACTAGAACTCTCGATTTCCAATCGAATGAGCACCTTTTGAAGTTTCTACGACGACCCCTTCCATATGAAGTGCCTCTGGGGAAAAAAATAATAATAAAACATTGGAGCCGCATGGCCTTTACTATAGGCAACGCTATAGCGTCGCCTCTGAAAGTGTCAAAGAGACTGGCAAATAGATCGTGGTAATTAACCGTAAGTAAAAGCAAAACCTTGCTATAATTGTCAGCAGGATAAGTTAGTTAGGTTTGAATTTTCTCTTGTCTGGTTTGCAAGCTACCGTAACCGACCCAGCCCCAGGAACAAGGATCCGAAATTATGTAACTCACCCGTTGTTAATAGATAGATTGTATGTAGGAAAAAGGTGGGCATGTTTAATCTTTGCTGATTTATTGACTTAAAACTTCCATGGTTATTCTCTGGGCCAAACGGACCAAACATCTTGTTGGAACGGGATGGGTGTTAAGGGTCCAAAATTGGACCACATAAAAATATGTCTCTTGTCAATTTGTAAATTAAAGCTGGAAGTTCCTGGGTAAAGGCACTCCTAAGATACAAAAAACGTATTTTAGGGACTGGAGCCCCCCCAAAATGGGGCCCAACATCGACCAAAACATTTTCTTTCCGATCAGCTTGAAAGTCACATTATTGAGTCAGTTGGCCAAGCGAACCCATTAAGAAAGAATAGAGTCCTCCGAAAATGGGATCTGAAAGAGTGCTAAAAATGTGCTTTTTTACTGAGCGGCTTGAAACTTTTAATCGTAAGTCCCTGAGTCAAGAAGCCCCTAATAAATTAAAAATACTTTGTTTTGGAGATCACGGGTCCCCAAAATGGAGCCTGACGAAGAGCCAAAAGAGTTTTTCTTCGAGATTAGCTTGAAACTTGTTTCTTTAAGTCCTTAGTCCAAGAAGACCGCAATGCAAAAGAATAGTCTGAACAATTTGTACCCCACAAAAGTAGAGACTATAAAAAGGCCAAAAAACTCGTGTTGGTCCTTTTTGGTCTAATAAAATCAGGTACAAAGTACAGTCCCTCTAAAAAGCGGTCCTGTGCTGGGCAAACCACTTTTTATCGGCTTAAAACTAATATCTGTAAGCAGAGTCGTTCCTAGGGTTGGTTTCGCCCAAAGAAAAAGGGCCCTCCACCCAACTCAAATATAAGCCAAAAAAGTTGAACCGAAGTGAAAAATATGATCAAAGTGGGCAGCCTCCTAGCCACGGTACCCCCCCCCCCCCCAGCCACGGCCCCCAGGGCAGCTTCCCAGGTTACTCGCCTTGAATAGTTCTGTCTGTAAGTCATTGGGACTCTGAGGGACAAGAAAAAAAAATAGAAATAAAATGTTGGTTTGCTTGAAAACGGGATGTGAGAAAGGGCAAGAAGACTATATTTTTAAGAATGGCTTGAAACTTAAGAACGCCAGCTACTGGACCGAAACATTCTAATGTACTAAAAAAAATCCGGTTTGTGGACACGGGCTCCCTAGAGCTTAGATTTAAAAATGGGTCGATTTTTTTCCGATCGGCTGGATACTCATACCACTAGGTCCTTGGGTCAGAGGAGCCCCAACTCACAATAAAAATATCGGATTCCCCAAAAATAAAACCCCAAAAAGGGCCATTTTTTGAATGGCATGAAACTTATATCTGTCATTCCATGGGCTAAGAGGGCTATGGAATCTGTCATTCCATAACCCTATTCACAAAAAAAAATTCGGATGGGGTAAGGGGTCCTCAAAAATGGGCAGAGTTTTCTTCTGATTTCAAGAGTTTATTTGCTAATTTATCACAAACAAAGAGTCAAAAAATATATACACAATACATTGTTGGTAAAATATATAACTGATTAATCCAGGTGGATTGTCTTTATTTGTTTTTAGGAAAGTCTTCAAGATAATTTTTTCAGAATTAATTTTTTCCAGAATTCAATGTATCTCTTTTTCTAAGGCACTGAAATAATTGTAGTTTTTTGCTTTTGACATAAAAATTGAGTTTCCCTTATCTTCATAAAAAAAAAAAAAAAAAAAAAAAAAAAAAAAAAAAAAAAAAAAAAAAAAAAAAAAAAAAAAAAAAAAACGGTTCATCAATAGGAACTGAAAACACCAATGCATATTTTCTGTTTTTTCTTCCTCCAGTATAATCCATAATATCAGTGATACATATGACATCATACGAAATTTTACATACAACTTTCTGATTTACTGCTGCCGTCCTTTCATTCACAATTCATTAAAACTGAAGTACAGCTTTTTTATAACCAACTAAAGTGTTCAGATTCATTTATTGTCTATTTCAGGCCGATGTGCGAGATTTGTGCCAGCGTTGTGCTAAGGTGACACGAAGTCGTCATGTGTATCCAAAATGTTGCAACTACAATCAAGAAAGTATTTATCAAGACAAAGGCGTGTCCTTGGGGGTTAGAGAATGGTGTGATAAATTTTTAAATTTTGGAATAGCTTGACAGTGTTGTTATTTAGTTTTAGTTGCGTCAATTCCTTAGTGTATATGGGTTGAATCGGCCGTTCTAAGCTGAACAGTGACAGCATGGAAAAGGCATTCTGAGTAGAGAAAATCTCTTGCCAACTAGGCTGTATCCAGGGAGGAGGGTGCGGGATTTGAATCCCCCCCACCCAAAAAAAAATCATTTTAACCGACACATAAAAACGTAACAAAACTGCATATAAATAAATTTTTGGTGAGTTTTTCAAAAGTTTTTTGTACCCCCCCCCCCACCCTAAGAAAATCTTGGTTGCACTCTTGCTTGTCAACAAAATAATTATTAGAAAAGTAGCAGTAAAGCAGTAAATCCCTGGAAACGAAAAACTAAACAACAGAAAATTCGAAAAAATTAGTAATTTTATTAAATTAAATTAGTAGTAAAATTAGCTTCCTCTTTATAAGCTGGATGAGAAGGATAATCTAGATTAGTGATATCTTAATACCATGGATGAGCCTGTTTGTGTTCTTTTTCTAAGTATTAATAGATAAAAGGGTAGATAGATGTACCGCTTTTTAGGGTAAAAATGAACACATCCAGATCGACCTAGGCAATTTCCCTAGATTAGCTGTCGATTTTAACGTACATTATGCACGAGCAACGCCATCGTCGCACCAGTTGATAAAAGAAAAGGCAACATGAGTTGAAAATATGGATTTTCCTTGATTTTTGCGTCACGTCTGTACTACAGAAGCAGAAAATTGAAATAGCAAGAAAGTAGCTTTAAAAAAAAACTATTCTAATCAAGGGTGTGTCCTGGATTTGGTTGTGGGGTATTTTTTCGGAGGGGGGGTGTAAAAAACTTTAAAAATGCTTTAAAATTTGTTTGTATGCATTTTTGTTACGTTTTTTTTTAGTCAAGCAAAATTTTAAGGGGAAGGAGTTCAAACTCGGTAATCCCCCCCCCCGCACTGGATACAGCTTCGATTCGCTGTCTTTAATGTTACTTTTTTTTAGCAATGGTTACCTTTGAATAATGCTTTCTAACATTAACTATTTTGATGTTGGAGAACTCTCCATTGAAGTTACACCTGGGCGTAATTTTGATTGTATCCATAAGTTTGATTGCAATATGAATCAAGGGGTAAGCTGATTTACTTTGGCCGGAAATAAAAGGAAATTTTGTTCAATAAAACCATATGTTTTAATTGTTTGATCTACGGAAATACTTGCTATAGATGGGTAATATTACCCAACATCTTTTAGTATGATTATTGTTATAATATATTTTCTTTTTTGATTGTCCACAAATTCTAAATACAAAAAGCATTTGCCAAGAAAACACTCCCTTAGCAGGGAAACAGCCAACTTGTCGTTTCGCACGCTATGCACTTAAAATACAGGAAGAAAATGCTACAGCTATACAACCCCTTGGACTAGTCAGTTCGATTGAATCCCTTTAAGCAACTGTATGCATTTGAGAAAACTGCATTTTATATTTTGAGATTGTTTAGTTGCTTTTTTGTCGTTTCTATGTTGGAGTAAATGATTAGTTTTAATGCTTTCCATGATACATTTTTCGTTGATCAATATAAATAAACCCTATAACACAGTTACTGAATGGTAAGTTTGAGTGACGCTTGTCAACATAAACCGGAACTCTAAAACTGAATTTTGACAACAATATATAGCCTACATCGAAGAAATGTATTTTTATGTTCATTCAAAATACGTATAATCGATTAATTTCGAATTCACCAGTCTAAAGCTTTTAGTATGCCGAAATTTACTATCATTTTTTAAGCGGGAACGTAACCAAATGGGTACAGTATAGATGAAAATCGATATTAAAAATTACAAATCAATGCAAAGATGATTAAATGATGCTCGTAATAAAAAATGATGCCAGAATTTAATTGCAATTTAAAATTAGGCTAGAATTTCAGGGCAAAATCGACTCAGTAGAGTAGATGACGTTTTTATTATTATGATGATTCAAACACCAACTTAATACAGAATATTATCTGCATAAAAAGGCAGGTACACCTTCGTCCATAATAAACTACTTGTAATGGACATTAGTAAAAAAAAAGAAAAAAAATCTTTATGTTGATTTTGCATTAGCAATACGTTTTCAACAAATAATATAAAAATGTCATTTAGGCTGTTCTATGCAAATTTTGCCTTGATTTAAGTTTTATGGATTGAAGGTTCCATAATCATAATTACTCACCTAACATTTGACATGAACCTAGTCATGACGAGGAATCAAGTCACATATCTTGACCAAAATAATGAAACAAACCAGCAAAGAGGAATCAGAGAAATTTTTTGACTGGAGATGAAATATGCTAGCAAAGCCAAAAGTGACTTATTGCCGGAGACACAAGCTTGGTGGAGAACAGACACTGTTCTGGTAACATGAATTTAGGAACCCCCTCTTCCATTGCATAGTATTTGAGTCGGGTACTGATCCCCAGAAATCATAACTAGGACCCTATCTTTTGCTTCCCAACAGGGCTGCCACTCCTAGGGATTTTTCCAACGATCTTGGGATTTTAGTCTTGAGCTTAGAATCTTCGGAAAGCTGTATATACCAAACATTATCCTCGATATTTATATTAAGCAAACATACTATGATTAGTAGTATCTTGGATTTTTAATTTCAAACCTTGGGATTTTCCGCAAGGGAATCCAGAAATTACTAAATTCTCAGTCGCAGCCCCGCTTCTAGCAAAGATTCACCAAGAACTGACAACCATCTCTGGTGAGTGTCCTAATGACAAGAATTTAGGGACAGCTCCACAGAGCTTAGATTTCCCTATTTTTCAAAATTGAGCAAAGGTCACTGAAAGTCGGTAGATCTTTGATAGATTCGAGGAAAATAACGGTAGGAAATCGGTAAACGTTTTTCTAAAGGTGGTGTCAGGGGTATTTTGGCAACCGAATAAAGCGCCGTTCTCATCGGCTTTAATAAACGGAATACGCCATTGAGTCCCATTTTGGCATGCTCACTATGTCACTCTTTACTTTCTTTTGAAAAACAAGTTTTTTAAATGTTAATGTTGCTGAAGGTCAGCAATTTAAGCTACATGAGCCTCGGCTAATTTTTCCCAAATCTGAAATGACGCAGATTTTTTTCAGATTTCACTAACCAAAATTTGCTTAAAACTGGCCATAATTAAAGAATCGCTAATTATCGACAGATATGATTTTCGATCATAAAATTTTCAAATAAATCGTAAGTCCTCACGATAAATCGGAAAGTATAGAAGTACTGTACCCTCACCCAAAAAAAAATTGGCTCTAGTGCAAACTACTAAATGAGAGAACTAGGACACTTACATTCACTTGCCACCAAGATCGGCTGAGATCCGAAAACCCGCTCTGGTAGAAGTCGCAATGACAAGAATTTAAGGCCGCCCCTCCCCATATGGTTACAGAAATTCCACCCTCCCTAAAGTTGGGCCAGGTTAAAGCATAACTAGAACATTGCTTCAATCTGTACTCAGGGTTGCCAACTGGACATTTTTTATGTCCAAAGGACATATTGCTATGTGCCAGGACACAATGACATAATACGGCCGAAAAGGGACATATTTTAGAAATTTGGGACATAAAAGGGACATATTTTGCAAATTTATGAAATAAAATAGAATATTTCCCTGATGGATACTTATTTTTGTAACAAAAATGTCATTTTTCACCAAATTAGTGTTAAAAATAATTATCTAGCACTAAATTTACTTTACTACTTACTTTCTACAAATGGTTTTTTAATAAAAACAACGGCTTCCAATAGTCAGGCAAAAACATCTATCTATTTATCAAGTATTATTATAAGTTAATAAAAGAAAAAAAATGGATTCTTCATGATCTGGAATCAATTTTGATGTCAATAGACGTAGCAAAAGAATTAGATTATTGTGCTGCTTCTAAATATATAAAATCCATTAAGTTTGGTGTTACCCATCAAAGGCTACGGGCCTGAAAAAATTTGCCAAATTTTAGAAAAAAGGCGAAAAACACCCCTTCAAAGTCAAAGAATATTAATTTAAATTATGCCATTAGATTCAGCGTATCAGAGAACCCCACTGTAGAGGTTCCATGCTCCTATCCATAAAAATGTAAAATTTTGTATTGTTTGCCAGAAGAAGCATCACGGATTCGTGTTTATTTGTCGTTGTTGCTTTTTCCAGGGGTGATTGTATCGAACCAATGGTACTCGAATACCGCAAGAGGGCTCGTTCAAACGAAAATTAAAAGATCTACTGTCCTTTTTAAGTGACCAAAAAATTGGAGGACAACTAGCCCCCGTCCCACGCCCTTTTTTCCTGAGTGTCGTCTGATCAAAACCTCTAGATAGTCCTTTGTTCAGAATAGTTGAAAGGTACAATAGATATGTGTTTGGAGATGACATGACCCCTCAGAGCCACCAGAGTAAGGGCCGTAAGTTATGAAATTTGCCCATTGTTTAAACATAGTATTTGTTATAGGGAAGTTTACAGACATTTTCTAAGGTGGGAAGGAGATCTCTTTGGGACTGATTTTCTATGGGGAGAATCTCCCATTGGGACGGAAGTTTCTGGGGGTGACCTTTTCAGGGGAAATTTTACATTGGGAAAATTTACCAGAATTCATATACAAATTTGCGTTATTTGTCTTACTTTCTCGTTATTGATCCCATTGTACATGTGGAGACACTTCGAGGGAAAGGTCAGGGAGAAGTTTTCAGCTTAGTTGTAATTCTCTGGGGATCTTAATGAGGGGATTTTCCATGGGAAAATTTTTCCATGGGGGAATTTTCACCAGGAGAAATTATCCATGGGAAATTTCTGAGGGAGAAACTTTCCAAGGGGAGGGGGGTATTTTCCACACAGGGATATTTCCCAATGATCTTAAAAAGGATCAGTTACTAAATAAAACAAGTCTTTCTTCAAATAAAAGGGTGCTAAGGAGTATTTTTCAGCCAGAATTCTAAGCAAAAAATTTTCGGGGAAGAGTTCGCAGCAGGGATGGAGTTGTGCGGGGGTAATTTCTCAGCGGAAGGATTTTACATGGGAGGAACTTTATATAGTAAAATTTTTCGTGGGGTAATTTTCCACAGAGGGGTGGATTTCCAAGGATTATCCGAAAAATCGTCAGAAAAAAAAACAAAAAACAAGTCTTTTCTACCAAAAGTAAAGAGCAACATTAAATTGTAAAACAAACAGAAATTATTCCGTATATGACGTATATGACGTGGCTACTCCTACTTCAATACCCCCCTCTCTACGCTAATGTTCGACCTTTTGTATAATTTTTAGGATCGATTCTTGAAACACAAGAGCCTTGTAATTGAATTAAAACCCTTTTTAAAAGTTCTTAAAAAGATTTTAGCGTAAAGAGAGGGGTATTGAGAAAGGGGTAGCTCTTCTAATATAAGGAATATTTTTTTTGTTTTAAGTTTTAATGTTGATCCTTACTTTAAGTAGAAAAAATTGTTTTTTCATTTAATGAATGAAAGAATGATAAGGTTAAAATTTATTTTTACTTCTGACCAAGGCACATCGTGTAGAAAGAGTTGTCGTTGTAACTTCAGAAGCGGCTCGATTGTAAATTGAAAGCTCTAATGCCCTTTCTGAGAACCATAATAGATTGGAGGGCAAACAGCCCACCCTCACATATTCAATCAAAATTTTGAGACTAAAATTTTGTTCAGCATATTTGAAAGGTCCAATAAATATGTTTTTGAAGATGACACCCCCCCCCCACAAAAAACAACTTTCAGGTCAAGGGCTACGAGTTATACTAGTTCCCATTATCAACATATAAGATCTGTATGGAAGTGTGGGTTTTATAAACTTTGGAGGAGGCTCACTGGATTGCAAATCAGAAGTTTTAGTGCCATCTTTAAGAGTCAGAAATGGCTAGAGATAAACCAGCCACCCCCACCACTCACGTCTTCTTTTCCCTAGATGCATCTAAAAGAAATTTTAAGATATTCACTTTGTTAAAAATGGTCCAAAGAACATATAATAGTGCCCTCAGCGATGACACAACCCCCTAAGACCCATTGGACAAGGGTTGTAAGTTATGTCCCTGGGTATATAAGTTTTTATGGAATGGGTAGGCGAATAAATTTTAGATGGGGCATATTTGATAGAAGTTTAATGCCTTTCATAAGAGTCAACAGTGATTTGAGGACAAGCCCCCCCCTTCCGCGCCTACCATTTCCTAAAACCAGTATCCAATAAATATTTGTAGACATCTATTTTGTTCAGCATTGTTGAAAGGTCCAGTAATTATGCCTTTGGGGATGTCATCACCCTGATTGAAGGGCAATCCAGCTTACCTAACACTCGGCAACGTTGCTTGACTCCTGCATGGGCACCGGCATGGGGGTAGGGGAGGGGCCATAGCCCCCCAGAAAGTTTGGGATTATAAAGTAATTATAAGGAAACCAAAGGAAATAGAAAAGAATAGGGGAAAACCATGGAAAAATGTGTGCTTCCCAATTTTTGGCCGACTGCCAATAGATTTCGACACTTAATAAGGAAAATATAAGTTCTCATTTATTACTGAGTGACCCCTTTATAGTTTTCCAGAAAAAATTTTTCTATATGATCTGATTAGCGCAAAAAAAAAAAAATCAAATTCTTCATAGTAATGAATGGTAAGTAAATAACGATCCTTGCCAATAAGAAAAGTATAAGAGCCTAACAATTGATAACATTAAATAAAAAAATCAGCTTTTTATGGTGATCCTAAATATATATTTGTTTATTAGTAATTAGTGCAGTTATTAGCACACAAGAAAGTTTGTATAATTATAGAAAACAACTTAATAAGGGCATTTTCAATGAAAATATGCCGTCAACTTTTACTTGCATTGCAAGAGTACCCATGAGCTGATATATGAAGCCACCATAATCAGAAATGTATCGAATATTAGAAATAATCAGAAATGTGAAGGGACTGCTGGGAATTTCTGTATTTTCCCCCTGAACGGAAACGTGTTTTGTGTTTCATTGTCATTTATTTCCAGGAGTGGTTGTATTTATCTAGTAGTCATTTTGAAAAAGATAAAAAATTTTACAATTATGTAGCATAAAGTTTCAAATATATTAGGTTTTGGTATTCAAACTTAAATTAAAATATTGAATAAAAAATGTTTATTTGATTTTCTAAAATCTTAGTTTTAATGTTTTACTTTGAACAAACTATTTTGATAATGCGTTACTTTATATAAATACTGAGTAGTCTAAAGGCATTAAATATTTTGGTGTTTGCTAACCAAGTTCAATATTTTCGATACTGTTAAAAAATATCCGTCCAACTCTTTGGCATTGTTCAAAAGAACTAAGGAGCATGTCCATTAAAATGTAGTTTGAGATTTTGTACATTAAAATGTATTTTTGTATGCATCTCGTAGGAAGATGCATAAAAAAGTAATTTTTTTTTTGTTTATTATTATGCATCTCATTTCGTAGGAAGATGAGCCTTAAGCTCCCACAAGTAGTATTCTACTGTTTACATGTTTTTATGACTTTGGTGCTTTCACAATAGTTCATTCTGTGTGGATGTACTAAATGAACCTTTTTCGTTTTCATTATATTCGATGTTAACTGACCATTTTGAAAGAGGTTTTCAAGTCGTAAAAAAACTAGTTTCTGAGATTTCACGATGGAGATATTATAGACAAAATATGGACATAATCTGGCTGAAAAGGACACATTTTTGGATGCTCAAGGGAAATATTAATTGACGAAAAATTGGCAACTCTGTCTGCACTTCGAAGCAGACCAAGTTTCAAATGGATGTGTACGGTTCAGTTGTGGCAGTCACGATTCAATCGGCATCACATCAAAATTGAGTGTCTCTGTGTCAAGACCTAACGACGCACCGGTAAAATATCCCGAATAACGAAGTGCATCGCCATCAAGACACTAATACTACTAACAACTCACCATAGCTCCAAGCAGCCTGAGGCCAACACAGCGACGCACGCTCCTCCTCCATCCCATTCTATCCAAAGCCTCCCTCTTTACACCCTCTAAGGAAGTTCCCATTTCCTTTAAATCTTTTTTTCACAACATCCTCCCACCCCAATCACGGACAACCTGCTTCCCGCTTAGCCCTAAACGGTTGGCCGAAAAGGACAATATTGGACAATATGTCATCTTTCATCTGCAGAACATGTCCTAGGCACCTCAACCTTTCTGTCATTATAGTCCTAGAAAGTGGGATCGAACTTCACTCTTCCCGAGCCTACAGTTTGAAATCCGGTCAGTCAAATGGGTACCCAAAACAATCCGTAGGCAATTTCTCTGGAAAACATCCAGTAAAACTTCCTTTGCTTTTCGGAGCGTCCCTGCCTCTGAACCATGTTTGACCACTGTCGTCACTGTAGCTTCAAATATTCGAATCTTGGTTCGCAGAATTATCTTCCTATTCTTCCAAACTTTTTTTAATGGTGAAAAAACACTCCGAAACTTGGTATTCTACTTTTAATTAAGTATTGCAATGACAGTTGGGTGAGTGAGTGGGCAGCATTAAAGATTTTCATTAGCTGATGTTGAATAAGTTGTGGGCTAAGTGGTATATTTGCAGCAAGTTTTGCAGATTTTTAATCAAAAACATATTTAATTTGGAAGATACTATTAATGTGGATGCCACAAGAATGTGCTAATTTGAAAGATCCTACATGGCTACCTGGTGAAATGGTCATTTAAGATTTCTCATATTTCCTGGAAATATCTGACCTTGTCTCCATGCAGCTGTTAATTTTTAATTGAGCGCTTATGGTCATGCTCGAAAAACATGATTCCAAAACTGTTTAGGATCACTTCCAAAATGATCAGGTGATTGGGAGTCGAAGTTGCAGTGCAGTTGTTTCATGATATTCATTAGTTTATTTCGGATTACCAGGCATTTCTCATCATCTCTAGATAAGTTTCTTTGCTTCCTATGATATGATTTTCTATTTTTTTTTCTTTTTTGCTGGTCATAATATGAACAGTTTCGGGGCGGCTCTTTAGTTTCATTTCGAAAACTTGTTTTTCTTTTATCTAATGCTGTTCAGGGTTTGCGATTCGGGCCACATGAGTCTGGGCTTTTTTTCTCAATTGCAAAACAAAAATGACGTTAAGTTTTCTGGATTTCATTAACAGGATTTGCTTAAAATTGGCAATAATTCGAGTGTCAATAATTGTCAGTAAATCACGAGGTCTGATTTCCAACCGTAAGATTTTCAAAAAAAAACAACCAAGATCTCACGGTTAATCGGTACACATAGAAGCACTTTCTTGCTTTCACCAGGATCCAGACAAAAAACTGTCAAGCCCGGCACCAACGGATCTTGGAATTACTTCCGATGACCAATTTGATCTGTTGGCTGAAGCTTCCCGGGTGATCTTCAACCACTCCCTGTCCAATCTCTGACGATGCCTCCAGAAGCCTCTCTATGGTTTTCGGTCTCCTTGGATTTTTGCTGAAAGATTCTCCTTCTGTCCTCCCAGCTGTCGTCTCCAGAAGGGATGTTGGTTCACAGATGAGGACGTCTCAACATATCGTACTTCTGGTTCGATGCAAGGTGGGTATTAGAGCGGTAATGTACGGGTGTCACCACTTATTGGTGCATAAATGGTGCTATACCACTTACTAGTGGGGGGAGTCCCCTGACGGTGCCAAATATTAGTGGGATGCCCGCGCTTGCCCCAACGGTTCTGCACCTATCGGGTATGTCAGTATCCAATTTACAATATACCCTGCCTTAGGGTACGATAACGTGATCGAACGGTCAAAGGGGCCACTTTAAGGCCAAAGGTACCCGCCCTGGGTTACCGTTAATATTTCTAACTATCTCCTTGGACTCTATCTAGGATAAAAAGTCAAAGATTATATAGTATAAAAAATCTTACTGTGTTCAATCACACATAAAACAGAACTGAAATTACACTTCTAATTTTCCCCAGGTCACTCAGCCGCGTGCCTGCGGTGGGTGGTAGGTGGATTTTTCCAGCCAATCCAAATGCTTACCAATTATTGTCTTACTTCAAATGAATCGGCTTTATGCCCCTTCTTTCACCCCCGACAATTTGGAGCAAACCTGTTCTCTGAAAGTAGCTTTATAGCTATGGTGAATCATCCCTAGCTGCGCAATTAAAGCCTCGTGGTTCGTTTAACAAACTACGCAATTAAAGAAGGAAAGAAAAAATGGCGCAGCCAAAATTAAGGGAAATTTATTGATTATTACTAGGGGGAAAGAGAATAATTAAGGGACCAAAAGAAAAGAAGCTGGGAAGGGCATTTATCTGAAACAAACTAGGACCAACGGTCCCAACACCTCCCCCCTAAGATAAATGGCCGCTACTCCGGTGGATTGGCTGGAAACTCAGACAAAAAATAAATAACACCAATTTCAAAGTCACCAAACTTAATCTCTTCTATCTTCTACCAGTGCCTGCACTTCCACCGCTTGGCTCAGGATTCGTCGTCATCCACACGTCTCTACCGTAAAACCACCATGGTCTCTATCGTATGGCATCTGCATTAGGTTTTGAAAGTTAAAGTCCCCAAGACTCGTAGAAAATGATCGTGCGCAGCACAATCAAAAACACAAATTTTCTCGCTCTCACGAATTTACATTTGAGAGGAGCAGAGAATCAATTTCTGGCACATTCAATGATGCCAGCCATCATAAAAAATTGGCTTCACTAGCCTCTTAATTTCCATCTGTGGAAACAACCCCACATCTCAGTAAAAAAGTAAGTTGCCCCTTGGCATAATTTCAATTAATCCACGGCTGAAAATGCAAAGGCCTGTGAAAACGACAGGGGAACAGGGAATGAAGTAAAATTTTGAGTGAACCATGAATCGCCTTTTTTTCTGGGTTCCCTCCCCTGGGATAATCAAATGAAGAATATGCGTTGATGCTAATTGAAGATGAAACTTAGATACTGAATATGGTTTGCCGGAAATAATTGTCAATTCCCATGAAGAATAACAACTATGGATAGGGTTACTGGACAAAGGTTTGGGTGAAATGTGAAGTGACTGGGAGAGGGTATCTTCCAAGGACTCCAGATCAGAGAGGCAAAACCTCGGTAAAGAGATCACAACTTGTCCGCCAGTTGTGCATTGAGGAAAAGGGCTATCTCTCGCGACTTCCCGCAAGGGATCTTCCCCAAGGGATTCCTCCCCCTCATAAAGGATCGACATATCTTTTGAGTTGACAGTACTAATCTTAGATTCCTTCCCAAATTTTTCCAATCCGATTCGACATTCAATATCTCCCAACTTTCCCCCAACCCATTTTAGGCTGTTCATCTCTATTTTGTAACCATCTTGTTTTACTCCCCATGGGTCTTGGACCTCTTTATTCCCCCTATTATTTATGTTATCAAGGCACAGCCCATCCAACTTTTTATTTTTCTCCCTATTATCTATGGTATCAAGGCACAGCCCATCCAACATTTTAAATTTTTAACCTATATCTTTTTTATCACAATCGGGACTTGCCGTCAGCATTTCCGTCATCTGTCCCCGGTCTTGATTTTATTTCGAAATCATATTCCTGTAAGCACAGGGCCCACCGTGTCAATCGTCGGTTATCTGGCTTCATTATATTTAGCCATCTCAATGGGTTGTGATTTGTCACTATTGTAAAATGTGATTGGATGTTTCCCATCTTCAAAATTTTGAGATAAAACTGCCCCTAATCCGTAATCCAAACTGTCAGTTTGTAGCACAAATGGTAAGGAAAAATCTGGATTTCTCGGTATTCTTTTGCTACAAAGAAGTGTATCAGTGTATCAAATGCACTTCGTTCAATTTCTGACCATTTAACAGGGTCTACGGCCCCCTTCCTTGTTAACTCCGTCAAAGGTGTAGCAATTGTTGCAAAATTTGGTATCAATTTTTGGTAATATCCTACCAATCCCAAAAATGACCGAACTTTTTTCTTTGTATTCGGGACTGCTGCGTTTTTAATTTTCTCTGTTTATTCCCTTAATGGGGTTATGATACCGTTTCTTATTTTGTGCCCCAGGTATTCTTTCTGTGACTGTACCAATTTACATTTTTCTACATTCAAAGTTAGTCCTGCTCTCCTCAGCCTGGTTAACACTTGTTCCATATGAGTTAGAAGTTCATTGAACGAGTTCGAAAATACTATAATGCCATCCAAGTAGGCTCTTATATATGGTAAGGAATTCAAGATATAATCTACTAGTCTTTGGAATGTTGCTGGTGCCCCTTTTAGTCCAAATGGCATATACTTAAATTGGTATAACCCAAAAGGCGTAATAAAGGCAGTTTTTGCTGAATCATCTGGGTGCATTTTTACTTGCCAATATACCCTTCTCAAGTCCAAAATTGATATAAATTTTGCGGAGCCTACCGACTCTAGAATTTCATCCATTCATATTTTTGTTTTTCCGATTCGGTCTGTTAATACGTCTGCAAATTCCGTGAATAAATTTTTTAATTGGTCTTTCTGAGCTCGGCTCAGATGTGTTTCTGACGAAACTTTTTCAATGGCATTTATATGTGTTTCCGCCGGGTCTATTGTACCCAAAGGGGCACTTTCCTCGTCATTTTCTGAGGTCGAAATCATGAGGCAGCGCTTCTGCGGACCTTTGTGGCTTCTTATGATTAGAAGCCATATTTCCTATAATTTCATATAATTTTCGAATGTATGTCGATATAGAATTGGTTCCATTATTTGTTAAAATTTCCTTCGGGATTCCGTGACGTGAGACATATTTTGCTAGTTCTTCTGCGATTTTTGGTGATTTTACTGTTCGCATTGGGATAGCTTCTGGGTATCTCGTAGCCAGATCATTAATAACTAAAATGAATCTGTTTCCTTTACTCGATTTCGGGAGTGGACCTACAATGTCCATTGAAATTCTCTCAAATGGTTTGCCGAAAATGGGCATTTTTTTCATTGGAACTTTTTCATTTGGTTTTGTGTATGCGACTAATTGGCAATCTTTGCATATTTTAAAAAAGTTGATAATATCCTCTCTTATTCCTTTCCACCAAAAACGCTGCAAGACTCTATCTCTTGTTCTTTGGGATCCCATGTGTCCCCCCGTTGGGCTTGAGTGAGCCAATTTTTTACCGCTTTTCTCAGTTCGTGTGGTACCAAAAGTCGTAATTTTCTACGGTTTTCCCTAGTCTCCATTATTTTGTAAAGTAGATTTCCATTACTAGAAAACTATTTAGATTGCGGATATTTTTTTATTCGTTAGTGCTAGTTTTATTTTTCTGCAATCTCTATCATTTGTTTGTAATTCTGCGAATTTTTCGGAGGTTACCCCGAGTATTTCGGTTGGTTCATCTTTGGTTTCCTCTGGTTCTCTTTTTTCGATCAATAATTTCTCTTGTTTATGGTTATATTCCTTTTTGTCTGCCCTTTTTCGGCTTTTAGGTTTTCTTAGTTTTGCATTTTTTATGAACATCTCGTCGTTAAATTGAAATTGGTTTTGTATATTTTGATCATAAATTTTCATTAGTGGGCAGCGCAGCCTCCCTTTTCTTTTTTCTTGGTTTCGTGTCACCGCATTTACTTTTTTAATCATGGAGGTTGCTTTTAGCGCAAGAAAGTTTTCGATATTGCCGACATCTCCCCCTAATAAAACGTCTATTGCAAGAATAGGTACAACCCCTACTTTTAATTCCTTTTCAACCGTATTTCCCTCTTTATTGGCGATTTCTATTACGACCTGAGCTGTCGGACATTTATGTTTTGCTCATAGTAGCATAGCGCTGCCACTTTATTTTTATAATTTATGTCGATTTTCTTTATTAAGTCTTCCCGTACATAGGTTTGGTCGCTGCAGGAATCGATAGCTATTTTTACCAATTTACCATTTAGTTCACCACATACTTTGTGTGATTCTACAAATGCCCAAGTTTTCATATTCTCCGGGCTTTTAACCCATGCGGTTCACTTATACGTTTGAAACTTTTTCCCATTCTCTCGGGATCGATCGTTTCTCGGATTGTCCTGTTTTCCGCTTGCCCCATCGTCCCATGTTCTGTAGTTATTGTCTTGATTTTTTTTCACGCTGCGGCAATCTGAGGCATAATGTTCGCGTTTATTACAGTTAAAACAGGTAATATCATACTGTTCCTGTTTTTGGTTGTATTTTCTAACGTCTTTACTTTGGCAATTGGTGCTATAGTGGCCACCGGAGTTACAATTGTAGCAAGTTACTTCTCTTTGTGTTTGCCATATTTGGCCTAGCATTCTTTTTATTTTCTGCGTTAGGGTATTCTTTCCTACCATTACCACCTAGCCTTGTTCTTGGTGGGAATCTCTCCCTCCTAATTTCGGTTTGCCCTTCTGCTAATTCAGACATTTCTTCAATTGTTTGTGGGTTTTTTTCTTTTAAGTACATTCTCATATTTTGATAGGTATTTTCAAAGAACTGTTCGATTACTGTTGTATCTATCACTTCCGTCAATTTTTCTTTTATCTCTTCCGGGTCTT
The DNA here is from genome assembly GCA_027921565.1 of Artemia sinica. Lineage (NCBI taxonomy): Eukaryota > Metazoa > Arthropoda > Branchiopoda > Anostraca > Artemiidae > Artemia > Artemia sinica. The sequence continues at coordinate 18,185,282 of CM051262.1, forward strand.
CATACATTCTATAATTTTCTAACTCTAGCCATTTTAAACACATATCTTTCAATTTGTACCCGAATTCTTTATATGTTTCGTTGTCTCGTTTTCTTTCGCTTCTAAACCTTCTTTTAAAGTGCTCGTTGGAGAGTTGAAACTTTTCAAAAATGGCTTGTTTTACCCTTTCAAAATTCATCGAGTAATGCATTGGTAATGCTTTATATGCAATTTGTGCTTTGTAGTTAAGGAGGGGCTGTATTTTTGTCACCCAATCCTCTCTTGGCAATCCATTTCATTCTGCGGTTTTTTCAAAGTTGTAGAGGTACAAATGTACATCTTCATTCTCTTTCATTGGTTGAAAGTTTATTGCATGCATTAAATTTACTGTAGACGATCCTTCTGCTCCTGGGAAAATTACCCTGCAATTATTTGCATTAGTTCTCTTCTATCCTCTCTGTCTGCCTCTTCCTTTCGTTCTCTGGCTATTCTATCAGCCTCTTCTTTTCGTTCTCTGGCTATCCTCTCTTTCTCCATGAAATTTAACAGTTGTTGTGTCATATCTATTTGAGTACTTTTTCGCGAGCCCCTGCTGGAAATTGAGCTTCTACTACTGGTGCTACTTGGCCTACTATGATTCTCTCTGTTTTTATATCCTCTTAATTCGTTTTCTGATTCTGTTCGTTCTATAATTATATTTTCTTTTACCCTCAACTCCCCTACATTTTGTACTTCATCTGAAGGGTGAGTTGGTTTTGTTTTACTCGTAGTTTCATATAATGATTTTTCTTCATGTATTATTGCCACTGTTTCTTTTGTCTGGGTTTCTCTATCTGGGAATAATTCTTTCTGAATCTGCCTTAAACCCTTTTTTTCTACCATGGTTTGTACCGGAGATCGCCTTATTACTGATTTTGTTTTGAAGATTTGCCCTTCACACGTGTCAGAAATGTCTATTTCACCCCCTGAGTGATATAAGGTTCTATCTGATGGTGTTTTTCTTAGGGTATTTCCAGCGGGAGTCATATACAATTACGATGCGTCTGAATACGACTTTTGTTTTACCGCGGTAGTTTTTTTCGAATTCCTATCCGCTTCTTCCAACAGTCCTTTTCCTGATCTTGTTTGGATTCTCCGTTTGCCCGCCATTACTTCGAGGTTTACTTAACATATTTTTTTACCAATATTTTTTTTCTTCTTTTCGTGAAAAATAGTTGCGTTTTCATTTGCCGATTTTATGTGGGCGGCGCAGCCTTCTTTGTCTCACAAGTTACTTATTCGCGTGATATTTTGTTTCTTCAATTTTATTACTTATTATTATTTAACTAGGCACAACCAAGATAATTATTAAAATTGTATTAATTAATTCCGTATTTTTTTCTTTTCTATTTATATGTAATCACAATAGGCTACTCTGTAGGCTAAATTAATTTATCTCTTCGAAAACGCGGAATTCTTTTACTATCAGTGCTCTTAATAGCTCCTTTTCTTGCTGCCACCAGTATTGGACCGGTAATGTACGGGTGTTACCACTTATTGGTGCAAAAATGGTGCTATACCACTTACTAACGGGGGGAGCCACCTGACGGCGCCAAATATCAGTGGGATGTCCAATATTAGGGGGGAATCCAAACCTCTTGCCTCTTCTGCCTTGAGCGGCCATAGAAGTAATGCACTCTCATCCCACATTGAGGCGATATATTTTGATGGCGAAAGATAGCTCATCAGACTGGTCGCAACGGCTTCTTACTTCGCTATTGGGAATTCGTAACCGCCTGTTGATTAAAATTGTACAACCAAGATAGGGGTAATCAAACACGTCCAAACCTCTCACCTCTTCTGCCTTGAGCGACCATGGAAGCAATGCACTTTCATCCCATATTGAGGCGACGTATTTTGATGGCGAAAGATAGCTTATCAGACTGGTCGCAACGGCTTCTTACTTCGCTATTGGGAATTCTTGACAGCCTGTTGATTCGGAGTGTGTAACGAAGATAGTGGTGATCGAACACATCCAAACCTCTCGCCACTTGTGCCTTGAGCCGCCATAGAACCAATGCACTCTCATCCAACATACTTTCGCTTTAGCAATAGCTACTAAATGACAGAACTAGAAAACACAATTACCTTCGAATCTTAGCTTACCTTTTTTTTCGTTAAAGAATGTAGTTCCTGCAAATTGCGTTTCGAAAGCTAAGGTCTGGCAGGATACGGTATATTTTCCGAAGTGGAAACGACCAGGTGACGTCAAAACTTAATCCGATTGGAATACCCGATTAAAAATAAAATTCGCTTAAGTCTTTCTAGACACTTTCTAAAAAAAACCTTAACATCAATAGCCTGTTTCTACCAATACATTTATAGAAAGCTTTCATTTATTTTAAATTGAATTTTTGTCAGAGAATCAGATTTTTCAACTTTGGTTAAAAACAGAAACAAACGGAATATTCGCTAACAACAACGCGTTTTTCTTCATTACTTTTTGTAGGCGAATAGTGAAATTTGTATTGTTGCTTTACATTCATGAGTATACGAATTTTAATTTGCTAAAAACCGTTAGCCCTGAACGCTTTCCATTAGCGAATTGTTCAAGAAAACATTCCATTTACACAAGTATCTTCAACATACCTAAAACGCCAACACTATGCGCCATCAGTAGCTCTGGTCGACCTTTTTCTTTATTAATCTTAAATACATATCTAAAAGCGTGGTAGAAGTAAGTTTTTGCCGGAGCGTAAAGAGGAGCCTTTTACTTATTCTCAACGCAAACTTTTCGCTTGGAGAAGTGAATTTCCTTTTTAAAATAAAGGAATTCGCCGTACGGGGTATGTATGACATACCCCCTACCTACTTTAGAGCCCTTTTTTTTATTTAGTTTCTTTCAGCTTAGCGTGAAACAAAACAAAGAGAAGTGACAGAATAGATGGAAAATATATCATTTGGGCTATATATTTATACATTAGGGGTGGGGAGGGGGTTGTTTGTAAAGCATTTGAACAGTGTGAACTTAGAAAACAATTTTTACTACATAATATGTAGAATAATTGCACCTAATATATTAGGCATGCAAACCCGCAATACTTTACCCCCACCCCCTACTGTGCAAATAAATAGCACATATTTGTTTCTAGAGTATTATTTTTTTTATCTTACTTCCGTATATTTCATTAGGATTGAGCATCAGAGAAACACATTAGAAGAATATCAGGTAGGGGGTACATCATGCAAGTACCAAATTCGCTTCATTGAAATTTTTTAAATAAAATTAACAAAAGCTTCCCGTTCATGCATAGGCAAAAATGTATTATTCTTAGCGGATTTACCGACATGACAGCCTTTTTTGGTGTGTGTGTGTGGGGGGGGGGGGTAATATTCGTAGGCCAGAATGAAATTTGGCCTTGTCAGAACCAAGCTTTAGTTACTCAATGGACAACAAAAAACACAAATATGTTATTATTTATCAATTCTCCTCTTACAAAACTATTTACAAACATTAGAAATAGATAGATGGCACATTGAATGTTTCTTCTCTAAAGACACGATCGGAATCCACTAAGCAAAATGACCAATCCAGAGTCAAGATATGGAAAAGTAAAAATGAACAAAATAAATAAATTAATAATATTATTTTGTGAAGTCACATAAGAGACTCGAAATTAATAAGAAATTTAATTTATACACAACCACTAGATACCCATTTAAATCTACAGTTACACTGAGCAATAATGTTTTTCGTTGCCTCTTTCTGGTCAGTCAGGATTTATATGTTAGGAGGGAAGGGGTTAAGACTCAAAATTTTAATAAGAGTGGAGGATATTTTGGATTGTTAAGCAAGAAGAAAAAAAAATGTCTAAATGAGAATTTTAAAGTTGCAAATTTACTTCTCTTGTTATGAATTATAAATGACAGTTGAAATTGAAAGATCTGAAGCCGGACTGGCCAGCCATGACAAAAAAAAACAACAAAGAGAAAAATTTCAGTGAAAAAAAAAGGAAAAAAAATTGTTTTTATTTTCACCGAGATTTTTCTCTTTGTTGGTTTTTTTGACAGTTAAAATTATGAAACTTCTAGGTACTAATGTAATATTTACTGAACATTTACAAAGTGAGGGACTAGCTTGACTTCAGCCCCCCAAATGGACACACCCCTGCACATAAATACATTATACAGGGTGTCCCAAAAAGAACGCCGGATTTGAATCAACTATGAATCAAATTCATTTATTTGAAAGAAGCAAACAAAACACATGATTCTCTTCAGGAGATGTTGCAATTATGCATGAAACATAGCATTGGGCATACCCCCCCCCCCTCTATGCTAGCCCTACAGGCACTTATTCTATCTATAAAATATAGCCTGATTTTCGATAAAGGGGAAAAAAGCCACGTAATCATAACGAAAACCGAACCAAAATATTCAGTGTATCAGAGAACCCTACTTTAGAGGTTCCAAGCTCCCACCTGCAAGAATGTCGAATGTTGTATTTTTTGCCAGAAGAAAGAACCAGTGATCTTTTTTCTGGCAAGAAACACAAAATTCCGCATTTGAAACCTTTTACAGTAGGTTTGAAAGCTTGAAAACTTTACAGTAGGTTTGAAAGCTTGAAACCATTACAGTAGGTTTCTCTGATACGCTGAATCTTACGGTTTAAAAATAACTTGTGAAATAAACATTTATTTTACTTATCAGTTTTATCCATATCATCACCGCACTATGTTAGTTATATTGTTTAATAAACATAATTTTATCGTTTAATAAACACACCCAAGCCGTCCTCCAGCATAGTGTGTCAATATCATGAATACCTTCAATGCGGGCTCAATATCCGACTCCTTTTTTTAAAATTGCAGCATAGACAATGTCTTTCTTCTGGCAAAAAATACAACATTTCGCATTTTTGTAGGCGGGAGCTTGAAACCTCTACAGCAGGTTTCTCTGACATGCTGAATATTACGGTTAACCGTACAACATGTACGGTTACGGTACATGCTGAATAAACAACTTGTGAAATAAACATAAATTTTCTTGTGATTACTTATCAGTTTTATTTATATTGTGACCGCATTATATCAGTTATATTGTTTAATAAACATAATTTGATCGTCTAATAAACACATCAACGCCGTCCTCCAGCATACTATGTCCATATCATGAATACCTTCAATGCGCGCCCAATATTCGACTCCTTTTTTTAAACATTGCAGTAAAGGCATGTTGGGCACCTGTATTATATACGTTATGCCTGTGGCCACAACTAGCAAATCAGATAAATTTCTTATGAATGGGCCTGGTGCTAGCTAAGTCTCGTTGTAAACGAACTTACACTAAATTTTGGCATTTAAATAGTTTTTAACTTGAGTGATAACCTAAGTGGAGAAATTCAATTATTAACAAATTGAAAACAATTTTATTAATAAATGAAAATTTTGTTAAAATAAGGCCTGCAAATTTTGGGAGACAAAGGGGGGGGGCTAATCAAGATTTGGCTTCGGGCGCAAAAGAGTGCAGAACCGCCACTGCCTCTAGTATTGGTCCAAAGGACCGAAATCCCCTCATCCCTGGTATTGTTCCGAAGGGCCTCTTCTCTCAGTAAAACTGAATATCCTAATACTTTTGCCGTGTTTTTACTGTTACATCTTTTTCCTTTAGTTCATGAAACAGCCTCGTTTTTCATTTTCTTCTTTCATCCTTATGTTCTACTGTGTGTACTAGATATAATGACATAATTTTCAATTGTGAATTCCCTTATAGTGAACGCTAAAAATAATGATTTTTTTTGTCCTTGTGCATTAATTATATACTTGAAAAATCTTAAAATGAATTTTTGTCGTGTTTTTACTGCCCCCCCCTCCTCAAACCGAAAAAAATACGTAAGATTAACCCTCTACCCTCCAAGGTTCGGATATGCAGATTCTAGGAATCGATCAATAATAATCGCCATGCAAAAAAACTGGACATCTATCTAATGGTTGCGAGACTAACAACATTTTCATGAATGAACTAAAATAGAAAGGCGACTCTGGACTGGCCAACAAAAACAGTTAAAAAAATAACTAAAATTCGAATGCATAAAACATATAAGACTTCGAGAAAGCCAAACATTCCATTAACTCCAATTAAAATACATATAGTTATTTAGGCGACCCAGTTTCCTTACCCTTTTTTTCTGAAAACGCCCGAGGTAACCTCTCTATTTACGTGTACAGTTTTTTGTTAGTTAGTTCGTGTCCAGAGTTCATGCTGACACTTAAAAGTTCCAGTTTAGATGTTTTGTGCATAATATTTGGAAGTGACATTGGTAATTAAAAGAATTTAAGCGCCCTATTTTTAAAGACAATTTTTTTAAATAGTTTTCTTCCTCTTTATTTTTTTTTGTGCCAGGTTAAAATCATTTCGCCTATTAATAATATGAACCAAGTTCGTCGTGGGTTCCAAAACGACTAAGAGAATATAAAAATTCTATCGAATATATAAAAATTTGTCGAATATAAAACGACAAAGAATCTCCTTTTTTTGCGTCAGCTTAAAATAAAATTTGCCTCTTTAAAATATGGACCAAGTCTGTTACAGACTCCAAAACTATGTAAAACAGGAAAACAAATTTATTTACAATCACTTACATTTGTTAGCTCCAAGAGCACCATCCCCCCCCCCTCTGCCTTTTAGATTTTACATGAGATAGTTTTTAAATAGTGAAAATATTTCGAGTTGTCCCTTTAAAATATACATAAATCTATGTTTCCAAACGTTTCGTAGCTCCATGAACACCATTCCCCCCTCTCCCTAATAGATTTTACAAGTGAAATATATATATATATATATAATATATATATATATATATATATATATATATATATAATATATATATATATATATATATATATAATATATATATATATATATATATATATATATAATATATATATATATATATATATATATATATATATATATATATATATATATATATATTTAGTTTGTTCAAGTCCCCCCTAAATTGTTTTTTTTCTAATTTGTCACTAATTTTTAAAATTGTCACTAATTTGTTGTTTTTTTTTTCCATAAAGGAGGGAAAAAAGGGACCTTAATGTGTAACTGAACCAGAAAATTTAAGATACAAACTCCTTTTCACAACAAAGATAAGGAGACGACTTGTAATAAAATCCCACACTTTGCAACACAAATTGAAATATAAATAATAAAGAAAAGAAAAAAAGAAAATAAATAAATAATGAATCAGAACTAACGAAAAACAAATACTGAAAAATAATGTCAGGAAACTTTTATGTTTTTCTAAAGAAAGGTCAACTGATTAAGTTCTATATATAAAGCTTGCCTTTGGTGACATATATTAATCATAAAAGTTGCTTATAATTAATGTTAACTTTAATTTATTAAATGGTTAACATTCTTCCAGAATTTACGTAAACCAGTGTACTAGCCACGCTTAACCAGTATTAATCCACCATAAGTGAGCTTATAGACCACATTTAGCATAAAAGGTGATAAGTCAAAGATAAGTGTTAACATTTCAAATAGAATAACTTGAGGTCAAAGTCTTTGTAGCCTTTTGATCCACTGTCAGCAGTGGCACCAATTCACGACGATGTGTATGGGGGAGGGGTCAACTTTATTTCTTCGATTTTTTAATGAAAATACAAAAAAAAATTAAACATAGGAGGCGGAAATTACCCCCCCCCCCACCCAAAGATTGGTGCCCCTGATGAGCTATAGGGATTAAGCTAAGATTCAGTTACATTAAGGTGTTATTAATGCCATAACTATATAATTAATAGTCGTAAAAACTTATAACAAACTGGAAAAAAGAAGAAAAAATAATTATAAACCACTGGTGATGGGGAACAAAATGGGACTAATAGAATTAGTCCCACAGGGGCATTGAACTGGAATAGAGCCAATTACTTTTCATGAAAAAAATGTCGCCACTCATATCTAGAAACTAAAAAGAGCATTTGCTAAGATAGCAAGCTTTCCTGGACAGATAATTGCTCAATTTTCAGTAAGTTCGAACAGCTTTAAAATTATGTCACAATCTCTAATTTTTTTTTATCTTTTCTTTAACTTGTGTCATAATGGTTTCGACATTTAGAAGCCACCATCAAATAAGTATTCCTTTAAAAGAGATAAAAAAAAGACAAAAAAGAATACCACATACAACAAAAAACATATAAAGATTCATAGAACTTATAAGGAAAAAAAGGCACGAACAAATCTAAAGACTGATCACAGACATAGGGATTTTCGCCCTTAAAATTACAAAAAACAGTGATAAACAAAAAATAAATATGTTGAGATTCTTCCAAGCCTTTTAGACAGTAAGTAAACCTGTCCATGACCCCCCTTAAAGGCAAGTGGAGGAGGTTCAAAAGCATGTTAGTGATCACAGGAAAAAACTCTATGAATACGCCTGCCCATTGCAGGGGGAGGGGTCTCCGTCCCCATATTGTCTCTAAAATCCCCTCCTCTAGGAAACAATCGCCTAAGAGAAATCTTTATTCTTATGCGGCAATGCATAATGGCTGTGAGAAAGTTTCAGTAAGAGATTTCAGATGGGTTGATAAATTACGACTATGTAACTGCCTAATATTGTACATTTATAAATCACTAATTTTAGCAAAACTACACAGCCTATTCTAAAGAAGCCCACAATATCGTTATGTAAGACTAAAATTATTTTGAAAAAAAGATAAATTACTGCTATGCAATTGCCCAGTTTTCTATAAAATAACAATTCGGAAAATATTTTGTAGCCTATTTTAAAGAATGATTCAATATCGTGTTAAAAGGTTGAAAGAGGGTAGGGAAAAAAAAAATAGGGAGCCCCATACTCTAGAAAGACAGTTGCGACTAGTGGCATGTCGTCAGCAAATTTGTCACACCGAAATGGTCATTACAAAAGGAGTTATGAACAGGTTTAACTTGGCGGGATTAGTAGAGAAAAAAATCACTGGTACAATATACAGAGAAACTTGGAAAGAGAAAAAAAACATAACAACGAAATAGAAGCAATGGAGATAGAGCACAACACGTGTAAGACTCAAGTAGCTTTCAATAGCTGGACTTGGTTAAATTGAGCGGTTTATCATCACCTGAAATGAAAATCACATTTTCAACAGCAGCTCATATTGTGATTAAATTCCACTGTACTCACAAGACAGAAAAATAAATCATAATGTCAGTCATACACAACTAAAGCATATTGCAACCTCCTTAAAGTTGTACTTTTTTCCAGTCTTGTCTTGTTTTATTTGAATTAATATTGTACAACTTATAACAAGGCAGACAGAGAGATAAAACTCGATCACCTTTATCACAAAAAAAACGCACACTTCTCAAAAAGGGAGAAAAAAGCAGGTAAATGGAGAAAAAAAAGTAACAGTCACCATGAAATGAAGTATTTCAGCGTCACAATGCTACGTCCTAAACTAGACGACCATATGTTGTCTCATCTCGTCAGTAAATTAAATATGGTACCTCAAGATTTTGCTGCATTACTAGAGAAAAGTTTTAAATCTTCAAATTTTTAACTAATGCAAGTTGTTTCAGCCAAACAAAAAGGAAAAATCCTATAAGTTTAGTTAAAAAGGAAATTCCCAAAAGTTTCATCTACATAGCACAACAATTTTGTAATTAGCCAAAATTCACTCGTCTGCTCTTTTACTTAGCCTAGAATTTTTTTTTATGAGGAGGGGTTAGAACCCCTCCTAGTAGTAATTAGCCAAAATTCACTCGTCTGCTCTTTTACTTAGCCTAGAATTTTTTTATGACGAGGGGTTAGAACCTTAATTATGCAGTTACTAAATTGAATATCCGGGGACCAGCCTTATTGAGCGCAAGTGTATCCAAATCACAGCCAGTGACAAGACCAGATTCGTCTGGCAACAGAAGAATTTTTGTCAACAATACTAAAAACCGAAGTAACTGAAACAAGAATGACGAGGAAAGCGAGACTGAAAGTGAAGTCTCACAAAGTGAGACTGAAATCCTAAGAAGAAGGTTTCAGAAAATGGATGTTGAACTAACCAAAAGACAATATTTGCATCATAATACTATGCTTCTACTCCTACAGCTATTACTACTAAAGCTAAGACAACTACTACTAACTGTACTATACTGCTACTACTATATTTACTGGTGCGACTACTACAACAAATAAACCTAAGGTTATTAAGACAAAAATTTTGGGCAATATTGTAACTGTATTGAAATAAATTGAAACACACTATGCCCGTATAGGTTGTTAAGAGGACGTATCAGCAATGCTACAGGACCGGTTGACGGTATCAAGTTAAACATTTCATCGTGTGTTGAAAAAAAATGTGCTATTTGTATACCGCTACTAATGCTACTACTGCTACTATAACTATTGCTATGCATAATTACTGAACCTTTCAACAATACTGAAAAAAATGATGTCTAAAACTTTATTTCGATATTTTATATGGAATATGAGGGGCGTGGGGAGGAGGAGGGTTCTCTCAAATCAATTGACTCTTAAAAAGAGCACTATAACTTCCAATTTAAAATCAAATGAGACCAATCTGAATTTAATGCGACTCCCCCCCCCATTCCATAAAAAACATTATATACCCCCAGGGCATAACTTAAAGCCCTTGCCCCAGGGCTCTAGGGGGTTGTGACAACCCTGGAAGAATTGTTATATGTTCTTTGGACTATTTTAAACAAAATTGCCATTGCACAATTTCAATCAGATACATTTGGTGAAAAGAGGGGTAGTTGGGTGGGGTGCTACTTGATCTCAATCACTATTGACTCTTAAAAGGGAACTAAAACTTCCAACTTCAACCAAATGAGCCACCTCTAAAGCTTATACAACCATCCCTTCCATAAGAACCTTAAATGCCCCAGGGCCATAACTTACAACCCTCGCCCTCAGGCTCTGATGGTTTGTATCAACCTCAAAAGCCTTGTTATATGGCATTTGGACTATTTTCAATAAAAGGACTGTCTAAAAATATCTATTGCATACATCTCAGGAAAATACGACGTGTTTGCGCGTGTGTGTGTAGGGGAGGGGGGGGGGGTAGCTGCGCTGAAATCACTTGACTCTATTACCAATCCAATGAGTCCGCTCCAAAGCATATACGACCACCCTTTTTTATAAAAACCTTATATGCCCCAAGGGCATAACTTACAACCATTTCTCTGAGAGCTGTAGGGGGGGGGGATGTCTTCTTCATAGACATAATTTCCGAAACCTTCAACTACGATGAATAAAATTGTTATCTCCAAATTTTGATTGGAAGTGTTAAGGCAAATCCTGAGCGTGGAGGGGGGGGGCTGTTTGCTCTCAAATCACTTTGACTCTTAAAAAGGGCTTTATAACTTCCAATTTAAAATCAAATAAGCCCCATCAGATGTTTATACTGCCACCCATTCAATAAAAACCTTATATGTCCTCATAAAATAACTTAAACCCTATCCCCAGGGCGCTGGGGAGTAGTGTCATCCCTAGAGACATTATTATCATGTTCTTTTGACTATTTTGAAAAAAATCGCTATCTCATAAATTCAATCAGATGTGTTTGGGAAAGGAGGGGTAGTAGAAGAGGGGGGGGGGCTAAATGCCGTCCATCACTTTTGACGCTTAAAAAGAAATAGAACTTCCAATTTTCAACCAAATGAGCCACTTCTAAAGTTAAACAACCATCCGTTCCATAAAAACTTTAAATACCGCATAGGCATAACTTAAACCCTTGCCCCTAATCTTTGGGGTTTGTTCCAACCCTAAAAGCCTTGTTATATGATATTTAGACTATTTTGAATAGAACGGCTGTCTCGAAATTTCTATTAGATGCATTTCGGGACAATACGACGTGTGTGTGTGGGGGGGGGGGGGAGTAGCTGCCCTCCGATCCCTTTGACTCTTAAAAAAGCACATGAGCGTCTGATTACCAATATGAGCGCCCACCGAAGTTTATATGACCACGCTTTCTATAAAACCTTATATGCCCCCAGGGCATAACTTAAAACCCTTGTCCTGAGGGCTGGAGGGATTTTTTATCCTCAAAGATATATTTACCAGACTTTCAAATGCTTTGAACAAAATGGCTATCTCAAAATTCTGATCGGAAGTGTTTGGGGAAATGATGGGCGTGGAGGGGGGGGGGGGGTCATTTGCCAGCTGATCACTTTCGACTAATAAAAAAGGCACTAGTCCTCTCAATTTCCAATCGAATGACCCCCTTTTTAAGCTTCTATGAAAAAACTTTCTATAAAAGCCTCATATGCCCCAAGGGCATAACTTAAGACCCTTGTCCTGAGGGCTATGAGGGGGGTTGTCATCCGCAAAGACATAGTTTCCAGACCTTTCAATTACGTTGAACGAAGTGGCCACATCAAAACGTTGATCGGAAATGGTTGGGGAAATGATGAGCGTGGGGAGGGGGGAGGGGTGATTCTCCCTCCATTGCTTTCGACTATTAAAAAGGGCAATAACCTTCTCAATTTCCGCTCGAATGAGCCCTTTTTAAATTTATATGACGAAGTTTCTATAAAAACCTTATATGCACCCAGGGCATAACTTACAACCTTCGCCCTGAGGGCTGTGGGGGGGGGGGTTGTCATACTCGAACACATTATTTCCGGGCCCTTCAACTACTTCTAACAAAATGGTTATATCAACATTTTGGTCGGAAGTGTTTGGGGAAATGATGGATGGGGAGGGGGGGGGGGGGCACTTGCCCTCCGATTGCTTTTGGCTACTAATAAAGGCACTAGCCCTCTCAATACCCCGCTAAATGAGCCCTTTTTAAGTTTCTATGACAATACTTCAATTATGACAATATGTCAAATTTTGATTGGATGTGTTTGGGGAAATGGTGAGCGTGAGAGGGGGGTCAGTTGCCCTCCAATCACTTTTAACGATTAAAAAGGGCATTAGCCCTTTCAATTTCCAATCGACTGAGCCTTTTTTGAAGTTTCTACGGCAACGCTTTCTATAAATACCTTATATGACCCCAGGGCATAACTTACAACCCTTGCCCTGAGGGCTGCGGGGAGAGTGTCATCCTGAAAGACATAATTTCCGGACCTTTCAACGAAGGTTTAAGAAGAAGGTTTCACGATTTTCTAAGATTTCCTTTTGGTTGTTTAAAAATTATGAGCTATTAGGGCAGTATCACATTTTCATCAGTGTTGCCACGTTGAACCATGAAAATGAATAAGCAAAACTAACTGGTTAAACTTGACAATGCTTTTCATCCATAAAAATTCAAATAATAGTAATTTGTTTATTCCTAAAAACAACTAACACCTACTAAGAAAAGCTACACCTTCTTAAGCAGTTTAGTGGCATGTGTTTTTGGTTTTCCGCGTTTCTTTTTTTTTTGTTTTTTTTTTTTTGGCGACCGCTACTACCCAAAAACTGCGCAGCTGTATATAGAATTCCCACTTTTTTTCTAATTATTTAAAACTAGCGTAATTAGCGTAGTGTAAGTCTCCATTTAAACAACCATAACAATCAGATTCCAATTTCGAAGTCCTTGGTACCTTCATTTCCAGATCAGATTTCATTTTCACTGGCCTTGGTACACCAGCTGGGAATTCCCATAGAGACGCTACCTGCTATTTGTTGTTGTTTTCTTATTTGTAATTGAAACGAATGGAAATATAAAAACGGATAAAACTTTTAATTAAGAAAGTCACAACTACTACTGCTACTAACAACTCACTGCAGGACCAAGCCGCCTGAGACAAACACAGGTACGCTAGCTCCTCCTCCATCCCAATCTATCCAAAGCCTCTGTCTTTACACTCTACCAACAAGTTCCAATTTCTCTTAAATCTTTCCTTACAACATCTTCTCACCCCATTTGGGGACGATCAGTTGGGTTGGCCGACAATAGAGATCTTTGGCAAGAAAATCCACTTAAAAATCTTTTTTGTACAGATGCTAATCAAAGCCAGCAGACTAGCAAAGGCTTATGGACTCTTATTAGTACATGCACAAGGAAAGCATTTTTTTTCCGACGTTCATTGTCTTAATGGAAAGTTGTCCCTTTTACTATATTTTCGTTTCATTTCAAGTTCTGTTGAAAAAATCTGTTGTCTTCAATCAAAACCTAGGTCGGTCTTTATTTTACCCTGAAATGATCAATAAAAGTAGAATTTGCAACAAAAAAGCTTAGAAAATACGCTTCAATACCTTTTATCAGATCGTTTCTAGAGTTGGCTCTCCACTCACCTGGATCCTTGTTTAGGCAAGACTCTCTTAGGTCATTCACTTCAGGGGTTCCTCTTCGAGTTGACTGAGGTGAGCCCTGCCATGGGCTATTCACGGGGGCGGGCCGTTGAATTGCGTCTGTCTGAGCAGGAAACGCGGGCCAATAAGGGTTAGGCATACCAAATTGCGCGTTAAGAGGTACATTATACGGATATTGGAAACCAACAGGAACTAGAAGCAAGACAATTGGATTTAGCTGCCCAAAGACATGAATAAGAAAAAAGAAAAAATGAACCTTTTCGGACAGGCAAATGACACCTGGGGCTTTTTCGTAAAAACTTTTTTTCTTATAAACTTCCTAAAACAAACATGAAAAATTCTTCTTAATACGATTCCTCTTTTCATGTGTTCTCTGGTATTGTATAAAATTTATTAAGTACTTCCAAAACGTAAACGAAGAATATTTCGTATTAAAATTGGCTCTACCTTCCTCCTCTCCTCCTGAAGAAAATCTAGGATTTTTTTCAAAAAGGAATATTCTTGATGGGGCGAGACTAGACCCCTTATTACCAGAAAAATTGTAATTTTTCCCTCAAAAACTTCGGCTGCGTATTAGTGTAAACAAAACCCAGCCTTTTGCTTTTTTAAATAACTTTTTGATAGTATTGGTTTGCTCAAGTTTTTCTAATTATATAAGAAATGTGGTACACATTCTATATAGGAATTCTCACCTTTCTATATAAGAATTATAATAAGACTCCAGACTTCAGGGAACCAATTATATAAACAAAACGGCAAAAAAAAGAATATAATCAAATTAGCAAAATGAATGCAGCAGTCTTCTACAAAAAATACTAGATTTTTCAAGTATTCGAAAACATCGATCAGACTAACTCTAAAAGTAAACAAGGCAGTATAAAATCTGAGTGAGCCAAGTAACTTTCTCTTTCGAGATTAGAAAGTTCCATCTTTAGCTCAAAATCAAATTTTTGTATTGGTACTGGGTTATGGAAGAGGATAGCCGAATGCATGGCGACTATTATAGAGCCAACTGTAATTTCGTTTAAATTATGATAACTTTAGGAAATTTCAATCCTGTAATTTTAATTTCAATCCTGTAATTTTGAAAATACAATGGAACAGGGCTGTGCCCAGTTTTTTTTATCATGGTAGGGGGGTTGACTAAGGGAAACGTCTTTTAAGCTATTGAAAACCCATATGGCTAGATTTACAAAGTGGTGCGAACTTAGTGGAGCTGGTGGTGTTAAAATTAAAATTGTTTGTTTAGACACAATTTGTTATTTTTTAATTAATTTCCATTTGTTTATAATATATTGAATATGCAAGTTTGTCTAATCCCGTCTCGATATCAATTTTTATTCGAAGGGCTTCTCACAAAAAGTTGCAAAATTTAGGCCTTAAAAATAGTTTTTGAGGCCATAATGAGAAGCATAACGGTAAAAAAGAACAGAATTGTTACAGGAGAAGAGACAACCAATGACAATAAAAGGGCTCACGATGACTATAAAAGCCTCATTCAAACACTTGTTTGCTAGCTTTCTTCATATATATTAATATTGGAATCCCCTTCTCCTGTCCATTTTTATCTGAAAGACCACTCATGACCCAGACCCAGAAAGATCTGGGCCTTGAGAATGAAGTTCTTGAGGCCATAATGACACGCAAAATTAAAAAAAAACATCACCATTACATAAGCATTGACGACATTGAGCCCACGTTGACAATAAAAGCCTCACCCATACGTTTGGGGGCAAACTTTTTCTTAGGTTAATATTAGAATAGCTTGTCAAGGTTTGACAAAATATCCATAAAAGAAAGCTGATAAATGACATAAAGAGCTAAATATACAAAGAGCTAACTATAATGAACTATACCTAACTATAACAAAATACCCAAGTTCTAACTATTGAATTAAACTACATAATTCAAACTTTATTTTTGTTAGAATTCGGCCAAAAGGAATAAAAAAATGAAAAGGGACCTTAAATTATCACTCAAACATTTAAAAAACCCTAAGGACCTTAACAGTCCATCATAAAAGCAATGCAAATACCTGAATCACATAAAATAATTTTTATTCCATAAGCCTTTTTCTGTTGATTCCAAGAAACTGAACGTAAAAAATATCTCCATTACAACAACATTGATAATAATTGAGGCTTTTATTGGCAATAAAAGCCTCATCCACACGTTTGGTGGCTAATTTTTTTTTTAGATTAATATTAGAGAGGGTTGTCCAGATTCAACAAAAAAAGCGTGGTAGAAATCTGATAAATGACCCAAAGAGCTGAATAACTTCACTACTACTAATAGCTCACACCAACACCAAGTCATTCAAGATAAAAAAAAAAATAAAAAAATAAAAAAAAAAAAAAAAAAATGCGTACGCTCCTCCTCTATCTGAATCTATTCAAAATTTCAATCTTTACTCCCTTCCGTTAGATTCTAATTACTTTCTTTAAGATTCTAATTACTTTCATCAGAAGGAATCCTTTCTGATGATCTCTTCCCCAACGCACTCAGGGATGATCTGCTTTTCATTTTGCCTAGATTGATGACCAAAAGGCCTCATTTTTTAATAGCTTATCATCATTCATTCATAAAACGTGGCATAGCCATCTCAGCCATCCTTTAGTAAACCATTAGAATCAAATAAGATAAGCCATATTGCTATTATCTGAGTATTTTGTAAACTTTTAGGCCATTTAATGGCACACGCCGTATTGGTTACACTAGATTACCATGCCTACAAAATTGTAGCCGTCAATTATCATTTAAATTGTAAAAGAAAAAACAGAAAAATGAAAGAACTGCTTCCTATTTCGATAGAATTACAAAAAAAAATATTTGAATGATTCAGAAAAATTTTAGCTTTAGATTACCAGCTTATCTTTCGGAACCGGAAGAAGAAATAACCGAAAAAAAGAATTGTGGCACGATTAGAGAATTACTTTTGACCAATATGGCTATTTTAAATGCCCGTGAAGTGAATACGAATTATTTTAAAGCCAGCTTTACAACATTTGTACAAGAAATTGTCTAAGAGATGGACCCCAAAAATACCAAATAAAACAAACCTTGCGTGTTTTGAAGTGATATAACACGCATCAATTCCTGTTGATTGGCTAGAAGATACCCATGCAACGTGGGGTCAAAGGAGGCCGAAACAAAAGGCATTTGCAATGAAGAAGGCACAGGACTAGAAACTTGGTTCCTTCGAGCAACTACAGGACTTGGCATTCTTTTTCTATATACACTACTTGGCCCTGCCTGGTGGTCTATGGTTCCAACAGATCGAGCACGAACTGTCTTATCTTCTTGCTTCCTAAGGATACTATCGATGCTATAACTCGTTTTCTTGTCGTATTCTTTCATCTTAGCTTGAAAAGCATTGTGCGGTTTAGTCCGTTTTTGCACTAAAACATTGTTATTACGAGGTTTATCTAAAACCCGTTTTCGAGGTGAAACAATTTCATCTTTGATCTTTTTACATTTTGTTAATTTTTGAAGAAGGCGTTCAATAACTTCACTAAGAGATTCCTTTTTACTTTTATGCCTCTTACGATTCTCTTGGAATGTAATCGGATCAAAGGGTCGTCGTCCATACCTCCCTGCAATTAACTTTTGCACTATACTTTCTGTACGAGATCCTGAAGGCACTTTTAGATAAAAATCCCGAGAGGAATGTTTTATATACCGAGGACTGCATTGTTTATATCGTGTTTCTCGATGCCATGAAGACGAATGTACAGACGATGTATCGTCTGAAGCTAAACTATGTGGTGTAGGAATGTCATAGTTCCAGGATGCAGTGGAGGTTGGAGGGGGCCAATATGTTTTCTTGGATACTGGAATCCATTGCCGCTTCTCACCTTCTTTTCTATCTGAAAATTCCACGACCATTTTTCCTTCTAAAAAAGAAAAAGATTTTCTAAAAAAAGAAAGAAGAAAGAGGCCATTTTTCCTTTTAAAAAAGAAAGAAGATTTTCTAAAAAGAAAAAGAAGAAAGAGAAACAATTTTCCTTCTAAAAATGAGAGAAAATTTTCAAAAAAAAAGAAACAAGAAAGGGGACCATTTTTCTTTCTAAAAAGAAAGAGATTTTCTAAAAAAGAAAGAAGAAAGAGGACCACATACAGTGCATTTAAGCTAGCAGACTACAGAAAACTAAAGACCTGTTTCAGATGTCCCAATTGCTGCTAATAATTTTCCATTAGCTCGCAGAAACAGAATTGTTAATTATCAAAATGTATCACAAGCAATTCACGGGAATGTACTAAATGGGAAGCCAGTTCAAACACCCAATCTTCAAATTTAAATCAGCATTTCAAAGTCCAGAACAAGTACATAAATGTCATACAACACAGTAAAACACAAAAGTCGTGCACAGTTATCTCTTAAATAAATTAAATAAAAAAATCAAGTTTTTTAACTGAAAGTAAGGAGCGACATTAAAACTTAAAACAAACAGAAATTATTCCGTATATGAAAGGGACTGCCCCTCCTCAACGCATCGCTTTTTACGCTAAAGTTTGACTCTGTCTCACAACTTTATTTTTTAAAACAATAAAAAAATTTAGCGTAAAGAGCGAGGCGTTGAGGAAGGAACAGCCCCTTTCATATACGGAATAATTCGTAAATAATTCTCTAAATAATTTCTAAATAATTCTCTAAAGTTTGACTCTAAAGTATTGGCTGAAGTTTGACTCTTTCTCACAACTCTATTTGTTAAAACAATAAAAAACTTTAGCGTAAAAAGCTAGGCATTAAGGAGGGGACAGTCCCTTCCACATACGGAATAATTTCTGTTCGTTTTAAGTTTTAATGTCACTCCTTACTTTCAGTTAAAAAATACTTGTTTTTTTTTATTTAATTTCTAAATGTTTTTGAATTAATGCAGCTTTGATTTTGTCTCACCGTACATGAATAATTAAAATAAAATGTGCATATTAATTTTACTTTTTTGGCTAAATGGCTTCCTCGAAATTTTGATCTGACGTAACTTACGAAATAACTTACTTAACGAACTTCTATATTCGTACATTTTTATTACGTAAATGAGGGGTTCTCCCCCTAGTCAATACCTCGTTCTTTACACTAAAGTTCAAATTTTGCTCCAATTCTTTAAGAACGACCCCTGAATCACAAGGGCCGTTTAATTAGAATAGGTAGCTTTTTTGAGAGTACTAAAAAAACTTTCGTTTTATGTTTTAATGCTGCTTCTTACTTTCAGTTGAAAAAACTTGTTTTTTATCTAATTTCTGATCGTTTTTTTTAAATAATGCCGGGAAATCCGGCGGCTCCAGTCACAGAAATGACCCTTCCCCCATGACAATATCGTCCCACGTAGCCTCCTCCTCCGACCCCCCTTCCCACCAGAAGAAATCCCTCCTGAAAACGTCAGCATACTTCCAAGTAACAAATACTATATGTAAACAATGGGTAAAGTTCATAACTTGGAGCCATTCCCCTGGGAACTGTGGGGAATTAAGGCATCCTCAAAGACGTATTTATTAGATTTTTGACTATGCTGAACAAAATGGCTATCTCAAAATTTTGATTGGGTGACTTTGTTTAAAAAAATGAGCGTGGGAGGGTGCCCAGTTGCCCTCCAATTTTTTTAGTCACTTACAAAGGGCACTAGAACTTTTAATTTCCGTTCGAATGAGCCCTCTCGCGATATTTTCTGACCACTGGATCGATACGATCACCCCTTGAAAAAAAAAAAACAATAAACACGCATCTGTGATCTTTCTTCTGGCAAAAAAAAGCAAAATTCCACATTTTTGCAGGTAGGAGCTTTAAACCTCTGCAGTAGGGTTCTCTGATACGCTGAATATAGTGGTTTGATTTTCATTAAGATTCTATCACTATTAGGGGGAGTTTCCCCTTTTTTTCGAAAATAAGGCAATTTTTTTCTGGCTCGTAATATTTGAAATCGGCGTAAAAATCCGATTCTTTTGATGTATCTACTGGTGTCAAAATACCGTTTTTTAGAGTTTTGGTTACTATTGAGCCGGGTCGCTTTTTACTTACAGTTCGTTAATACGAACAGTTTGAAAAAAGCTTTACTTTTATTACTGTTTTTAAATTTTTCACAGTTACTGTTGCAATGTCTGCAGATGTACCTCTATCTTCATACAAAGATCTTACAAAAATATGAGCAGCAACTTTTGGGGTATACAGCCTGTGTTTGGTGCATATAGCCTATATTGGGGTATAAAGCTTATGTTTGAGTCTTAAGGTATTAAGCATTAAAAGTAAGAGGTGATGGCAGGTTACGCACCTTTACTACATAGTATCATCTGTTCATTCTACATTTCAATCTTACTTTCTGCTTAAGGTCATTCAGATCATTTAAGACCTTTTGGTAGCTCATTTAGCTGAAGGTAAAAATACAAGCTTAAAATGCAAAAAAAAAAATAAAAACAGTATTTCAAACTTCAAACCAAGTAAGAAAAGTTTGTTCACAATTATTTTTAAAATGAAGAAATCCTTAAAGTTTTATTACTGTTTTGAAATTTATAACCCTTACTGTTGCAATACCCGCAGATATGTCTTTATCTTCATACAAAAATTTTACAAAAATATGATCTGGCAAAAAAAAAAAAAAAAAAATATGATCTGGCACTAAGGCCTCTATATTTTAGTCCTTAGGGGTAAAGCCATGTTTGGGTCTTAAAGTATTAAGCATTAAAAGCGAGAAGTAAAGGCAGGTACACTCCTCTACTACATGACATCATCTACTCATTCTAAATTTTAATCTCACTTTCTGCTTAAGGTCATCTCTAAGACCTTTTGGAAGCTCCACTTATCAAATAGTAATCTATGATTTCTTAGACCACACTGTCTTTAAATTTATAATTAAAATGAAATGAAAAAAATTGGATACACGTGGAAATCTTCACAAGATATAGAGCCTAGTAAGAAAAAAAATGTACAAATAATAATATAAGTCAAATACTTCGGTTTCACATGCACAAGCCTTCACTAATAGGAAGAAAAGGGAAAAAATAGCAAGAAATTAGTTTAAAGAAATTAACATATACATAAGCAGACGAGGAAAAGCATGAACAATATACAAAAAGAAACTAAAATCTGATAAACTATAGTTTTTGTTTTCAAACAAGTCCAGTTGATAACCACAGACACATGGTACGATGACTGCTAAACACTATCGTGTGTCCAAGTTGTCTTCTGATTTGAGATTCTAGCAAAATGAAACAAAAGACTTCCGGGCGCGACGCCAAAATATTCGGATTTTTATTATTTGTGCAATTTATTTTCTTGCCATATTCAGTGCCTGAATAAAAGTTTCACCTGTTTTCAATGGTTTTGTTTCATTTTAATCAAACAATGACTACATACCATATTAAACTTCTTTAGCTGCACAATTATCATCACAACATGACTCTTAATTACAAGGCTTTGTTAAAACAGAAGTTCAAAGAGTTAGCCTATATTTAAAATAAATTTTCCCTTCAAATTGAAGTGTGCGAGCAAGCACACAGAAATTTATATTAGACTTGGACCAAAACGACAAAATACAAAAGTAGACGAGCCATGTGCAAAACAAAAATTTAACACCAATACATTTACATAGTAAAGAGCAGTGTGTCTCCCATATATTGTTTCTGTTTTGGGAAGAAGGAAAAAGGTTTATTGAATCAGAAATTACAAAGTTCCGGTAAGCTTTTTAAGCACAAAACCATCAAAAAGCAACCATCCTTTCGATGCAGATTGTGCCTCTACAGCCTTACCTGCACTAGAACAAAATTACATAATAACAATTTTAATTGAAGTATTAAAAAGGTCCGGCGAATAAAACCTCAGGAGGCAATACGGTTTGTAACGCCCAAGATTATGCAAACAACTTATTTTAAAACGGAGACTTCATAAATATATTTTATTAGAACATATGGGCATGCTATACCCTGTTGGAATCAGGATCATGTGCAAATCTGGGTTTACATAATTTCCGGACCTTGGGCCCTGAAAAATAAGCACAGAAATTCCTAAGCACAGCATCCATAAGCAAGAATATTTCATAAGCACAGAAATCCTGCACCTATTTCGACCCGTGATTGATCAAGGAAAATTTCGGGAACAGTCTTAAATTCATCTAGGAACGAATCCGTCTAAGGACGGATTGATTCTTTCATGAAAACAACGGCTCGTTGCAAATCCTACCCCCTCCCATAGGCACTATTTAGCAATAATGTTGGGGGAGACAAAGATTTTTCTCAATTTTATACATTAAGGTAGGAAATAAAGATATTTCTAAAATTTAGGAGGGTAGTAGGTTTAACTGTTTTCGTTTTTTAATGAAAATAACAAAAAAGATATTTTACGAATCTAGGAAGGATTTGTCCCCCTGCCCCCTTAATCGGCATCCCTGGCCCTCCTCCCCCAGTTTCATAAATATAAGTACATTATATCTCTGCCGACTCGTTATTGTTCAGGGATCATTCAGATAATAATCTTAAGTTATCAAACGAATGTCCTAAAGCAACCTGTGACACGGCACGTCAAATTCAACAGGTTATAGCAACTAATTGCAATTAGCTCCTTTGAACACAGGCTTTTTTTCATGATTAAAGACAGCTATGCAATCTAGAACTGGGTCTAGAGTATTCAAACTTCTTATAAAACACAATATGTTAAGAATATAAGCCTGAAAGCCTTTTCAAATGATGAGGAATTTCAATAGAACCCAATTCAAAGACTGATTTTCACTGCAATAACTGACTTTGCTTTTTTTGTTTCATACAAATACCACAGTAATTCTTTTCAATAAAGCTCGCAGCATATACAATTTTCTTTACAAAAACCCATGCCTAGTAGGTGCCTTTAGAAATGACATATATGTATTTTTGATTAAATCAATATATAAATTGATCAGCAGAGGAGTTATTTGAGAAAAGTAGTCTTTCTAGAAAATTACCCCGTCCATTATAAGGAAAACACTACCAGGAAAATAAAAAAAAAAGTTGAAGAGCAGGCTGCTTAAGGAACGAAAAAAATGGTTATTCCTAAATATATAACAGCATTGTTATATACAGTGACAGTGAAGATGTTAAAAGTAGAAAAGCCAAGGCTAAGGATTCTTTTTCACAGTTGAAAAAAGTTTGAAAGAATAGGAAGGTAAGTCTGCAAACCAAGATTAGGATATTGGAAGCTACAGTGATGCCAATGATCAAATATGGTTCTGAAGCATGGGCACTCCAAAAAGTGGAGGAAGTTTTGCTAGAGGTTTTCCAGAGAAACCGCCTATGGATTGTTCTGGGTACCCGGCTGATTGACCACAATTCCAACAGTAGGCTGCACAAAAGTGCGGTTCAATCCTGCTTTCTAGAGCTATAATGAGAGAAAGGTTGAGATGGCTAGGGCACGTTCTGCGGATAAAGGATGACAGATTGCCGAATATTGTCCTTTTTGGCCAACCGTCTAGGGCTAAACGGAAAGCAGGTTGTCCATAGTTGGTGTAAGAGGATGTCATAAAGAAAGATTTAAAGGAAATGGGATCTTCCTGGGAGGGTCTAAAGAGAGGCTTTGAATAGAATGGGATGGAGGAGGAGCGTGCATAGCTGTGTTGGTCTCAGCCAGCCTGGCGCTGTGGCGAGTTGTTAGTAGTATAACAGCATTTCAGAATGTTGAGTTTTTTTCTTCTGTGTTAGAGTTGCTCTATATACTGCTATACCTGAGGAAGCCCTAAATCAAAATATGGCAAGCACAGCACTTTATAAATCGTGTTTGATATTCACTGAAGTTGGTATTTAAATGGATTGAAGTCACTAGTTGCAATTATGGAGCTAAATTGTGATATACGAGCTCCCTAGAATAAAACATAGTATGCAGCCCAATGGCTTCAAATTTCTACTTCTATTGAAGAATTCCCGAGCTTGTTGATTACTGATCTGGGGCCGATATTGCAATACGCGTTCATTAAAACATAATATACTCACAAAAAAAACTTTTCGATGAAAATTAGAGCAATTTTACACGTTAGAGGGGGGGGGGGTATTAGTGGACTTACTACAAGTGATGCTTCAAAATAAAGCCAATTCAAAAGGCTTGTAAAACGTTGCGCATTTTGGCAGTCCAGAACAGATACAAAGAATCGGTTTAAAGTCTACAAGTGATTTAAAAGCCTATGTGATTGATAGAATCCAAGAAATTAAAGAAGGAAAAGACCAAACCAATCCTGATCATTTGCAACTGATGTTTTAAATGTCTGAGTACCCTTGATGACCAAGATATTCTTTGTCCTGTGGTTATGCAGTCAATTTGATCTTATATGGGTAATACTGGACCCAAAGTTTGAACTCAGCAGCAGTAACACATTGCAGGGCCAACGCATGGGCCTTAGTAGTCAAGAATCATAATTAAATCAATACATACTAAGACATTCTTTGACAGACATATAAGGAAAATATACTTGGAGCAACAAAAGGCACTGCTGGCAACAAAATGCGCAATAAGGAGCCATCTTGCATTACAAGAAACATCTATAAACATAAAATGTTTAGGGGCAACAGAAAGTCCAACAAAGAGAAGCCTCTCTAGTTGGTGTTTTATATGTTTCCATATTCCCTAGTTGGCTCCCAATCACCTACATATTTGAAGGCCTACTTTAAAGGCCTACAAGACGATTTTCAAAAGGATTGAGTCACTGCCAGCAACTTCAATTTGGCTAATGGTGCAAGACATAATAATCATGTAGCTAGTTAATGGTATCTAAAGGACATTGTAACATTTCAATTTATATTCAAAGAGATAATTAATCAACAATGACTTACCAAGAAAAATTTTGAGCCTACCACCAGTGCCTGACTTCTCATCATGACAGCTTTGAGACTTGGCATATTTTACAATTGCTGGGCTTGCTTTTATAGGTATTTCTTTCTGGAAGCCAATTTTAACTGGATGATGATCATCTGAATCGCATTTTATTGCATCTGGCTGAATTCCAATGATAACCTCATTGTGGTTTGAGGTCATTTTATAGCATTCCAAAATTAAATAGGCATGCTTCAACAGTGGCCATTCTAAAGATATAACAGAACTTAACATGCATAACTAAATAGACTATAAAATGTAAAATCATAGGCAGCACAATAGCGCTGCCTAAGTAAAGAGCAATATGGGCACAATGTATTATTGTTTTTTTTTGGTCTTAGGCTAATGTTTATATAGAAAGGATGATCACATAAACTTCGGAAGGTGTTCATTCGATTGCTAAACAGAAGTTTTAGCGCCCTTTTTGAGATTCAGAGTGATCAGAGGGTGGGTACCCCCCCCCCTGAATCACACACACCTTGTATTTTCCCAAAATACATCTGCCAGAAATTTTGAGATGGCCATTTGTTGTCATAGAAACTTCGAAAAAGGTTCATTCGATTGGAAATTAAAAAGGGCCTACTGCCCTTTTTAATAGTCAAAAGTGACTGAAGGGCAACTAACCCCCCTCCCACGCCCACCATTTCCCCAAACACACCCAATCAAAATTTTGAGATAGGCATTTTGTTCAACATAATTGAAAGGTTTGGAAATTATGTCATTGAGGATGACAACCACCACAACCCTCAGGGCAAGGGTTACAAGTTATGCCCTGAGGGCATGTAAGGTATATATAGAAAGAATGATTGTAAACACTTTGGAATGGGCTCATTGGATTGGAAATCAGATGTTCTAGTGGCCTTTTTAAGATTTAGAGTGATCAAACAGTGGATATCTCCTTCCCCCCCCCCTCCCACATACATTGTATTTTCCTGAAATGAATCTGATAGAAATTTCGAGATGGCCATTTGTTGTCACAGAAACTTTGAAAAGAGCTCATTCAATTGGAAGTTGAAAGGACTAGTGCTCTTTTTAATAGTCAAAAGTGATTGGAGGACAACTAACCCCCCTCCCATGCCCAGCATTTCTCCAAACACATAAGATAAACGTAGTTGAAAGATCCAGAAATTATGTCTTTGAGAATGACAACCCCCCTACAGCCCTCAGGGCAAGGGTTGTAAGTTATGATCTGGCGGCATATGAGGTATCATAGATAGCAAAATCGTGCTGCCTAAGTAAAGAACAATGTTGGCACAACGTATTATTATTCTTTTTTTTACACCAGGGCACTTCATACAGAAGGAATTGTCGTAGAAACTTTGAAAAGGGCTCATTCGATTGGAAATTGGAGTGGCTAGTGCCCTTTTTAATAGTCAAAAGTGATTGGAAGACAACTAACACCCCTTTCACGCCCACCATTTCCCCAAACACATTGAACCAAAATTTTGAGATAGCCATTTTGTTCAGCATAGTTGATTTCCAGATAGAAATTATGTTTTTGAGGAGGAAACTTCTCCACAGCCCCCAGGGCAAGGGTTGTAAGTTATGCCCTGGGGAAATATAAGATTTTTATAGAAAGCCTTGTCATAGAAACTTCAAAAAAGGCTCATTCGATTGAAAATTTAAAGGGCTAATGCCCTTTTTAATAGTCAAGAGTTATTGGAGGGCAACTAACCCCCCTCTCACGCCCACCTTTTCCTAAAACACATCCAATCAAAACTTTGAGATAGCCATTTTGTTCAACATAGTTGAAAGTTCTGAAAATTAGGCTTTTGAGGATGGCAGCCCCCCCCCCCCCACAGCCCTCCGGGCAAGGGTTATAAGTTATGCCCTGGGGGCATATAAGGTTTTCATAGAAAGCGTTGTCATAGAAACTTCAAAAGGGGCTCATTTGATTGGAAATTAAAATGGCTAATGCCCTTTCTAACAGTCAAAAGTGATTGGAAGGCAACTAACACCCCTTCCACGCCCACCATTTATCCAAACACATCCAATCAAAATTTTGAGACAGGCATTTTGCTCAACATAGTTAAAAGTTCTGGAAATTAGGTCTTTGAGGATGATAAACTCGTCAGAACCCTTATGGCAAGGGTTATAAGTTATACGCTAGGGGCATATAAGGTTTTTATTGAAAGCTTTGTTGTAGAAACTTGAAAAAGGGTGCATTTGATTGGAAATTTAAAGGCATAGTGCCCTTTTTAACAGTAAAAAATAATTGAAGGGCAACTAACCCCCCTCTCACGCCCACCATTTCCCCAAACACATTCAATTAAAATTTTGATATAGTCATTTTGTTCAACGTAGTCGAAAGTTCTGGAAATTATGATTTTGAGGATGATAAACCCCCCAATCCCCTCAGGGCAAGGGTTGTAAGTTATGCCCTGGGGGCATATAAGGTTTTTATAGAAAGCGTTTTCGTAGAGACTTCAAAAAGGGTTCATTCGATAAAAAAATTGAAAGGGCTAGTGCCCTTTTTAATAGTCAAAAGTGATTGGAGGGTAACTAGCCCCCCTCTCAAGCTCACCATTTCCCCAAACCCATCCAATCAAAATTTTGAGATAGCCATTTTGTTTAACGTAGATGAAAGTTCTGGAAATTAGGTCTTTTAGGATGACACTCCCCCAGAGCCTAAAGTTATGCCCTGGGGGCATATAAGGTTTTTTTTATAGAAAATGTAAAATGTTCTAGTAGAAACTTCAAAAAAGGCTCATTCAATTGGAAATTAAAAGGGCTAGCAGCCTTTTTAATAGGCTAGTTGAAGCTGATTGGAGGGCAACTAACCTCCCCTCTCACTCCCACTCAATCAAAATTTTGAGATGTAGTTGAAAGTTCTGGATATAATGTCTTTGAGGATGATCACCCCCCCCCCCCTCACACACACACACCCCTCAGGGCAAGGGTCGTAATATAATTTGTACTTTACTGAAAAAAATTCTTTTAAATGTTTTCACTTATAACTTTAAGAAAACGAAAATTTATTAAGATTTTAAGGAATAAATATCAGAATATGTATATTAAACTAACAATGCACATTTTTTTTCAGTAAATTCATTTGAATTTTTTTCAGTAAAGTACAAATTATATTCTGGCTTTTAGAAAGCATAGGGTTTAGAATCCTATTCTGATTAATTTCTGCTCGTTTTGAGTTTGACTTGTTTTAATTCCTGTTTGTTTGGGTTTCATTTATTTATTGATACTGATTTGAGGTAGTTGTATGCTTGGTAGATTATTTGATTCTATTTTTGTTCATTTTTGGTTTAATGGAGTTCTTTACTTTTTTCAAAAAACTTATTTTGTGCAAAAAGGTTTTTAATTAATATATATAGACTGGGTGATCATATAAACTTCGGAGGGGGCTCGTTGGATTGGTGATCAGAAGTTTTAGTCCCTTTTTGAGATTCAGTGATCAGAGGGTGGATACCCCCCCCCCACACACACACAAACACCTCATATTTCCCCAAAATGAATCTGATAGAAATTTTGAGTGGCCATTCGTTCTTGTGGAAACTTTGAAAAGAGCTCATTCGATTGTACCCTATTCACCCTTTTTAATAGTCAAAAGTGATTGGAGGGCAACTGACCCCCCTCAAACGCCTACCATTCCCCCAAACCCATCCAATCCAAATTTTAAGACAGCCATCTTGTTCAACGTAATTGAAAGGTCTGGAAATTATATCTTTGAGGATGACAACCTCCCCAGAACCCTCAGGGCAAGGGTTGTGAGTTATGACCTGGGGGCATATAAGGCATATATAGAAAGGGTGATTGTATAAACTTCAGAGGGGGCTCATTAGATTGGTAATCAGAAGTTCTAATGCCCTTTTTAATATTCAAAGAGATCAGAGGCTGGATACCCCCCCCCCCACACCTTGTACTTTCCAGAAAGCATTTGATAGAAAATTTGAGATGGCCATTTGTTGTCAAAGAAACTTCAAAAAAACTCGTTCAATTGGAAATTGAAAGAGGCAGTGCCCCTTTTAATAGTAAAAAGTGATTGGAGGGCAACTAACCCCCCTCCCATGCCCACCATTTACCCAAACACATCCAATAAAAACTTTGAGATAGCCATTTTGTTCAACATAATTAAAAGGTCAATTATGTCTTTGAGGATGACAACCCCCCACAGCCCTCCCACAGGCCTTATGCCCTAAAGGCATATAAGGTATATATAGTAAGAGTGATCACATAACCTTTTGAGGGGGCAAACTGGATTGGTAATCTAAAGTTCTGGTGCACTTTTTAAGATTCAGAGTGATCAGAGGGTAGATACCCCCCATGCCTCATATTTTCCCAAAATGCATCTGATTTTAATTTTGAGATGGCCATTTGTTGTCATAAAAACTTCGAAAACAGCTAATTCGATTGGAAATTGAAAGAGCCAGTGCCCTTTTCAATATTCAAAAGTGATTGGAGGGCAACTAACCCCCCTCCCATGCCCACAATTTCCCCAAACAAATCCAATGAAAATTTTGAGATAGCCATTTTGTTTAACGTAATTGAAAGTCCCGGAATTTTTGTCTTTGAGGATGGCCACACCCCCCCCCCCACAGCCCTCAAGGCAAGAGTTATAAGTTATGCCCTGGGGGCACAAAAGGTATATATAGAAAGGGTGACAGTATAAACTTCAGAGGGAGCTCATCAGATTCGTGATCAAAGTTTTAGAGCCCTTTTTAAAACTCATAGTGATTTGAGGTTGGACAATCTCCCCCCCTCACCCCTTGCATTTTCCTGAAATGCATCTGATAGAAATTTTGAGATGGTCATTTGTTGTTGTAGAAACTTCGAAAACAGCTCATTCAATTGGAAATTGAACGCGCAAGCTGTCTTTTTAATAGTCAAAAGTGATTGGAGGGCAACTAACCCCCTCCCTCAACCACCATTTCCCCATTCACATCCAATCAAAATTTTGAGATAGCCATTTTGTTCAAAGTAATTGAAAGGACTGGAAATTATGTCTTTGAGGATGACTCCCCCCCCAAAAAAAAACCCTCAGGGCAAGGTAAGTTGTGACCTGGGGCATATAAGATACATATGAAAAGGTGATCATATAAACTTTGGATGAGGCTCATTGAATTTGTAATCAGAAGTTCTAGTGCCCTTTTTAAGATTCTGAGTGATTGGAGGGTGGAATACCCCCCCCCCCTCCAAGTCTTGTATTTTCCAGTAATGCATATGATAGAAATTTTGAGATGGCCATTTATTGTCATAGAAACTTCGAAAAAGGCTCATTTGATCGGAAATTGAAAGGGCCAGTGCCCTTTTTATTAGTCAAAAGTGATTGGAGGGGAACAAGCCCCCCCCCCACGCCCATCAATTCCCGAAACACATCTAATCGAATTTTGAGATAGCCATTTTATTCAGTGTAGTTGGATGGTCTGGAAATTATGTCTTTGACAAACCCCATACCTCCTCAAGACCAGAACATAATTTACACTTTACTGAACAAAAATCGCTGTGGATTGTCAGTTTAGTATACATATACTGATATATATTCCTTAAAGTTTTAATAATTTTTAATTTATTAAAATTTAAAAATTTTAACCATTGTAAACACATTTTGTTTATTTAAATCACACAATAAATAACCAAGTCAAACTCAAAATGAGCAAAAATTAACATGAGTAGGGCTGACAAACCCCATGCCTTCTCAAGATCAGAACATAATTTGCACTGTACTGAAAACAAAATACATTTAAAATGTTTTCACTTTGTTTAAAATGTCTTTACTAGATATATAAAAGAGGAAGTCCTCCCCCTTGCACTCCAATTACAATGCAAGTGTCTGGTGTCCTTTTTAAGAGTAGCAAGGGATTGGAGGGCAAGCAGCCCTCCTCTCAAGCCCATTCATTTTCCAAATGCAGTCAAAATTTTGAGACAGCCATTTTGTTCAGCATAGTAGAATGGTCCAGCAACTATGTCGTTAGGGATATTAGGCATGTGAACCCCCACAATTTCGCAATTGGCCCATTATGCTTTAAAACTAGACCTTGCTTTAAAATAAGTCCAAAGGCATTGTGTTAAATGGTTGCCAATAAGACACCTCAACAATATATTGAGAATGACTGGGGTATTCAGTTGAAACTTTAAAATAAATAAAAAGAGTGTAAGTGTATTGAGGTAGTCAAGAAGCATAGATAGAATCTTTTGGGAATGATATTACGTTTTATTTTTCAGGTTAATTTCAGAAGCTATTAAATTATATTAAAAAATACCATTTGTGTCAAGATTAAAAATTGTTGGAAAAGTTTCTCCAACACACAAATAGCAACCCATACTATGGATTCTTATAGAAGAAAACTGAAAAGATGTACAATAATTTTTTTTCCATGATAAAAAACAAACAGAAATTAATTTAAAAAACTTTTCCACAGGATAAATTTTTCAAAGAAAAGTAAAGAGCTCCATTAAGCCAAGAATGAACAAAAATAAAGTCCAATAATCTTCCAAGTGTAAAACTACCACAAATCACTGTCAATAAATAAATAAAACTCAAAACGAACCGAAATTACAATAAATAGCAAAGTCAAACTCAAAACAAGCACAAATTAACATGAATAGGGCTGATAACCCCTATGCCTTCTCAAGACCAGAACACAATTTGTGCTTTACCAAAAACAAAATACATTTGAAATGTTTTCACCTTTCTTATATTCATATGAAAAATTATCAAAACCTTAACAAAGAAATGTCAATTTAACAGACAATCCATGGTCATTTGTTTGTTTGTTTCATCAGCCCTACTCATGTTACTTTTTGCTCGTTTTGAGTTTGACTTGGCTATATATTGTGATTTCTGTTTGTTTTGAGTTTCATTTATTTATTCTTAGTGATTTGTGGTAGTTTTATGCTTGGAAGATTACTTGACTTTATTGTTTCTCATTCTTGGCTTAATGGAGATCTTTAGCTCTCTTTGAAAAACTTTTCTAGTGGAAAAAGTATTTAAATTAATACACAATAAAAAGCAAAACCATTTATGCATAAAAGCAAATTTTTGCAAAAATGTGTCAAATGGATGACTAAGAAAATTAGCTCTATTAACTTTAATAAAAATTATCAAAACCTTAGCAAAGAAATGTCAATTTAACAGACAATCCATGGTCATTTGTTTGTTTGTTTTTTCAGTAAAGCACAAATTGTGATCTGGTCTTGAGAAGTCATAGGGGTTATCAGCCCTACTCAAGTTAATTTTCGCTCGTTTTGAGTTTCATTTATTTATTCTTAGTGATTTGTGGTAGTTTTATGCTTGGAAGATTATTTGACTTTATTGTTTCTCATTCTTGGCTTAGTGGGGATCTTTAGCTTTCTTTGAAAAACTTATCTTGTGAAAAAAGTTTTTTTTTAAATTAACATGCAATAAAAAGCAAAACCATTTATGCATAAAAGCAAATTTTTGCAGAAATGTGTCACATGGATAACTAAGAAAATCAGCTCTATTAAATTTAATAAAAATCAAATATTTATACCCAAACCAACAAAGGGAAGGAGTATATTGTGCAGGATGTCAGTCTAAGATTCACCCAAAGAGCCTAAATGTCCATGAAAATTTAGGTCTAACAATAATTCTTCAGTGATTTCACTTATCCTCCCATGAATGAATCAAATTTTGCAAAGAAAAATTATAATTAACTTTAAGAAAATTTTTAAAATTATATTCAATAAAAGCTATCATTTACTTCGACAATAACCTCAATAAAGCATGTAAAGACTATGGAAAACTGATTGAATATCTCGATTCAAACAAAAAAATTTGCATGTTAGAATACCATTGTAGAATTACCAGTTTACATGGTTGTTGTAAAAATACCACTAAATTTATTTTCTTTTTTGTTCACTTTGTTTAACAGGATCTATTAGGCCTATAAAGTATTCTAGACAAGAGTCTATTTTTTACAATGCTTTTTTTAGTTCCTTTGGTGAGCTTTCAGTATTGTTGCATGCTTCAAAATTTTTACCCTTACTGAAGAAGCTCCAGTAAGGTATAAAAAAGTAGCTATTCAACCTCAGCCACTGTGAGCAACAAAGAAGATCCCACCCTACTCCAAATATAGCATTAGGTTTACTTTATGGCTCAAACTTAGAGAATTAACCACCAAGCAAGCATGGATTTCTGGATTGTTTCATTTTCTTCTTGTTTTTTGCCTTTTTGTTCAGCTCTTACTTTAACTTACAGGAACAGTGCCTCTTACTAGGATATCATATCCTGTTGTGGCACTCTCTAATCTTGGCTCAACATAGTGCGCCTACAAAGTCATATCACTTTTGTATAATATGTATTATGAATAAACGCTTTTTTCTGTAGATGCTTGTCAAGATGGTTTTTGTAGCTGTTTAGATTTGGTGCTGACACTACTTCTTTGGGTAACGAGTTCCAGTCTTTAACTGCTCTAACTGACCAGAAAAAAAATCTCTGTCTAGTTGATGCTGTTTGTTTCAGGATTTTTGCAGAAGGACCCCTAGTATAGACATTAGTCTGACTACAGAAGAATTTGCTGAACTT
This sequence comes from Artemia sinica, assembly GCA_027921565.1. Classification (NCBI taxonomy): domain Eukaryota; kingdom Metazoa; phylum Arthropoda; class Branchiopoda; order Anostraca; family Artemiidae; genus Artemia; species Artemia sinica. The sequence goes on from CM051262.1 coordinate 18,218,822, forward strand.
GGTTCTACCTAGATCCTTTCTCAATTTGAATATCTGGATCAGGTCCCCTCTTTTTCTTCTATAGTTTAGGCTTGGTAGCTTCATTTGTTTCAGGCACTCTTCATATGTTCTTATTGTCCATGTTTCTACTATATGTTGAAGTTGCCTAATTGATATAGGCAAAATATTCACATTATTTTTCTCTTTTGTGTTTTTGTCAGTGGTCTTAGACCTATGTTTTGCCAAAAAAACAGTTCCTTTCATTATTTTAAGAAAAACATTAAAAACATAGTTCAACTTTTTTTAAAATTGAAAACATGAAATGATCATTTACTACCCCCACCCCTATAAAGGTGAACCTTCCTGAAGATGAAATGGTTAAGTTTAGGCATGAGTATTTTGGACATGAACATCATTTTCATTACAAAATACTCCAATAAAAAACAATGAGATGCATCCCCTGTAGAACCAACTGACAGAGGTAGTAATGACTCAGGTGGATTCTACAAACAGTTACAGGAAAAAATAGAAAAGATCCAAGGTAGAAATACTGTATTTCTATTAGGAAACTTTAATGATCAGGTTTGTACAAATAGGGGCAGATGGTTTTTTAACTCAGGCAATTTTTGCAGAGTGAAAGAAAATAGCAATAGTAATAAACTGCTAAAAATTTTTAGGCAACATAGTCTAGTTATGGTATTATTAATTTATATTTAATATAGATGTATAATATAGGAAGTGTAAATTACCTTTCTTATTGGTTATGATGTTGAACACCTCCAGATGAGAATTTGAGAAAAACTTTCTAAGAACAGTTACCTTAAATTGCAGCTAGGAGCAATCTAAGGATTTCTCCTTGTAGAACTCCAGAATGATGACTAGCTGTATGCAGGTTCACTGGTGACCAGGTGCTGTTGCATCTTTGGTAGCATCCCAATTGAGTTTACACTCTCTGGAGGACCACTCAGCATCTAGCCTTCATTTAAAAACATCAACAGATTCAGCAGTAACTGCTTCATTAGATAATTTGTTCCAATGATTGACGATACATAATGAGTAGAATTGAGTACAGACTCTAGAAATTGTAGACTGCTTGACAAGTTTCATGTGATGCATCCTAGTTCTTGAATTGGTACCAACAGTAGGAAATAATGCTGGGAGAATATTAGCCCTCAATAACTTAAAGGTTAAAGTGGCATCCCCTCTATTTCTCCTGTAAACAAGTGTAGGGAGATTCAGCTTTGATTTTCTTACAGGGTAGGAAAGCTCTTGCATGCCAGATATCACTTTAGTAGCATGTCTCTGCACATCTTCAAGAACTTTTATGTCCTTTTTAAAATATGGAGAGGCAAGAGACATTCCAACTTCAAGCTTAGGGTGCACAGGTCCCTTATAAAGAAGACTGATGACATTAGGGAACAAGAGGAAATAGTATGCTTAATCAATCCCAATGTCAAATTAGCCCCAGCAGCAGACTTCTTAGCATGAGGGCTGAATTTTAATTCATTGTCAATAGTGACACCAAGATCTTGCTCATTATTTACAGAGCAGAGTGGGTGGTCTAAGAAAAAACAAGAGCAGCAAGGATACAGTTTGCCAAAGTGAATGGTATGGCACTTGGCAACATTGAATTCAGGAAGCCAGGCCTCAGCCTATTGATCCTGCAATTGAAGATTATTTTGTAGAAGGGAAAGATCTTCACAGGACAAAGCTGGTCCAAGAAGCTTCAGGTCATCTGCATAAAGAGTTTATTTACTGCTGATAATGGAAGGAGCATCATTGATGAAGATATTAAACAGTGTAGGATCTAAGACACTTCCCTGAGGAACCCACTCAGAACATGCATTGAAGAAGAAATAATACAATTACCAGAGTCATCAAATAACTGAACCCTTTGATTATGGAAAGAAAGAAAATCAAGGATCCAGAGCAGGGATTTCTCTTCAAGCTTTACTGTGCATAATTTAATCCCAAGTTGAATGTGACCACACCTTGTCAAAAGCTTTAGAGAAGTTAAGCAGAATCATGTCAGCAGGCATCCCAATATCAAGCAACTTGGTGATGTGATCATATAATTTGAGGGATTTTTGTCAACAGATCTTCCAGAACAAAAGCCATGTTGTGAACTGTGTAAAACATTGTTTGCTTCAAGGTGTTTAACAACTGCAGAGTTGATTATTCTTTCAAGAACCTTAATAACTGCTGATGTCATGCTGATGGGTCAATAGTTTTTGGCAAGGTCCTTTCTACCTTTTTTAAAAATAGGAATGATATGTGCAGTTTTCCAGTCCTAGGGCAATCTAGAAAGATTTAATGATAAATTGAACAGCAGGGAAAGAGGTTGACACAAAACTGTATGACATTCATGTAGGATACATGGGTGAATATTGTCTGGGCCAGCAGATTTATTCAGTTTGAGGGATGTGAGTTCCTTTAGAACCAAAGTATCTGTAATCAGAATTGGTTCCATATTATGTGATACATGATATAAAGGAGGTGCAGGATATACAATACTGGAGTTGGGCAAAAAAAAAAACAGATGAAAAATATTGGTTGAAAATTTCAACTTTCAGTTCAGGATCAGCAACTGATTTACTATTGTGCAGGATATTTAGGATTGTGCATCTGCTGCTACATTTTTGAATGGCATAATGCCAGAAAGATTTAGGATTATCCTTAAGTTCCTCAGCCAGTTTTTCCTCAAACCTTCTCTTCAACTCCTTTATTTGGTTTGTTGTTTGATTACAAAAGGATTTGAAGACTAGATAATTTTCTGTGGTCTTATTTTTTCTATACTGATTCCATGCTCTGTGTTTTTGATTGACTAGCTTGCTTACTTTAGTGGTTAAAAATGGTAAACTTTTTGCCTATTTTACCTGGAAAATTCTGGTGCATGACTTTTCAACATTTAGAATTTCTGTTTTTACATTTGACCAACTCTACTCAATATCATCAGTAATAAGCGTTTTCCAGTGACTTTGGCAAGTTTATCAGAGACTATTTTGTAGTTTGCATATTTTTGTTGCTTAGAGGAAGGTTGTTTGGTAGGCAGACATAGCTCTGAAATACTTACTACATGGTCACAATTACCAACAGGTGTGGTTATTACATTCTTAATAAGTAGGTCAGGGTTACTGAGTATAACCAGATCAAGAATGCTGGAGACTTGACCTTCCCTGTAACAGTTGGTTGTGAGATTGTTTGACAGAAGGAATTATTAGAGAGGACAGACAAAAGAAGTTGGATATTAAACTAGAAATTCTAAAACTTGACAAAAAAGAAAATATACAGAGGAATTTTGAGTAAATAGTTTTCAAAGTAGAAGATCTTTTAGAGAGGGATTTTAGAAACACAACTAGAAATATCAGTAAAAATAGTTTCTTGGGAATAGATATAACAAGAATAAAAGGAGTGTGAGCATATTATGTGTTAAATTCACATTAAATGTGAATTAGGAGGAGTGAAACAGTGGTGATGGATAAATCACTGGACTTGGAAGATCCGGTTAGATGGTATAATAAGTACTAGTATATTGTAATGGCATTTTTAGAAACTTAGAAGAAATAGTCAATCTGACCTTGTCCCAGTTCAAAGATAGAACTGGGGCCTCAAGTAGTAATAATAAAGAAAGCATTAAAAATAGATAGGGAGCCACAAAATTCAGAAACATAGTAATTATGGGGAGATTTTAGCATTTTCACTGTTGAAGGATAAGATGAAGAGTGAGCATCCAGTCAGTGGACCCTTACCCTCTTCAAAATCTGCACCTGCCTTGAACCTCTTGAGCAAAATCATCACAAACACTTTGGTAGCCATACCCATGAGTGACATCATGCTGTAATTACAGCAATCATATTTGTCTCCTTTTTTTAATATTGGCATCAGTGCTGACTCCTTCCAATTAGAAAGAAAATGTCTTTTTTTTCCATATCAGACTGAAAAGGGATTCTAGTTGTTCTTCTACAACATGTGGTGACCTCAGAAGAGATACTATATATATTCCCATAGACTCTAACCAAAAATCTGATATTTTCACAATTAGATTTAGAAAAAAAAATTCTTAATAAAAATGTCAATACTTTAAATATTTTAGCCAAACACAATGGTAACTATTTTGAAGGCATTGATAGTTAATAGTAGAGAATAATCACAAATACATTTTTTTGTTTAGCTTAGACCTAACAACAAAAAGTTCTGTGAATGAGGATAATTATATTTAAACAGATAACACTATAACAGCAGCTTTTACTTAAGCATAAATGTTGAAAAAAGAAAGTTTTCTAAGATTTTAGAGAGTACATCTCAACTAGACTAATCTTATCTAAAACTATCTATATCATATCCAAAATTAGTTTCCTAAACAGCCTGTACTTAGAAAAGATACACTTTAGTCAAAATACCTTGTCCAAGATTAGGCACTGTCTAAGTATTTAGAGTTTTATGATTTGAGGATTGGATTCAAGGGCAAGTAACCCCCTCTCATGCCCACCATTTCCCCAAACACATCCAAAAAAAATTTTGACATAGGTCAATTTCATTTTAAAAACAGTTTTTTGACTGATAATCAAATAGCATTATTCTTTAGTTACTACAGCCCAATATTTCCTTCATAGGTGCACACAGAAGAGTGTTACTCTTGTTTTGAATCAACAGTAGGTTTGTAATGGCAAATAATGGAAATTTGGAAAAAAAAACAACCAACTAAATTAGTAAGATTTTGCATATAAATAGTTAGAGTAGTTCTAGGCATTTACTCACCTGGAAAATACCCCCCCCCCAATGGAAAATTGGGTTTTCTAAATTTGAGAATTTTATTTGTGCTGTTTCTTTGTTTTTTAGTTTTGTTGAGAATTCCTAAGGAAAGGGATAAAGAGGAACTTACACACCATAAGCATGTTAAAAACTTAGAAAAAAAAACACAAATCCATTTTAGATGAAATGACTTCCATGTCAGCTTCTGCAATTTTTGGCAGTAGCAGCCATCAAAGTAAAAAAATGAAGAAAAATAATATGGGTGAAAAATCATATATATACCATATGTTAAGCTAAAACATATGGCCACAAAAAGTTTAAGGAGGTTTATCTCCTTTGAAAGCATAGTTGGCTTTGGGAACTAACAAATTTTTATTGTCTAAGTTTGTATAGACAAAAGCATTTTCAAATCCTATGACTTAGTGTTCCTTATCTTCCAAGTGTAAAACTACCACATATCATCATTAATAAATAAATAAAACCTTAACAAACAGAAATTACAATACATAACCTAGCCAAAGTCAAAAGAATCCAAAATTAAAAGGAGTAGGGCTGACAATCCCTGTGTCTTCTCAATACTTTACTAAAAAATAAAAAATAATAACCATAGATTGTTGGGTTAATATCCATGTTCTGATATTTATGCCTTAAAGTATTAATACTGACTGTATGGCTCTTCACAATAGATAGCAAATGTATCTACTCCCAGCCCTGTAATGTTCCCCAGGGAACAGTTTTGTAAAACTGTTCCCAGGGAACAGTTTCCCAGCCCTGTAAAGCAGTGTTCCCCAGGGAACAGTTTTGGGACCCACACTGTTTCTTCTTTATATAAACAATATGATTACCAAAGTCGACAACCACTTAACCCTTTATGCTGATGACTCCAAACTATTTGGTGTACCTGATAAACCATCAATACAATCTGACCTTGACCACATTCAGGCATGAGCAGATAGGTGGTTTCTCTGTTTCAACATATCCAAATTCATCACCATTCATTTTGGCCACAATAATCCTCAACACCAATACACTATGAATGATATCCAGACATCATCCCCCATTCCCCTCCATACTTGCACCAGTAGCAAAGACCTGGGAGTCACAATAGATAATCTTCTGAAGTTCCATGAACACTCTGCACAAACTGTTTCCAAAGAAAATTCTAGCCTTGGACTAATTAAAAGAGTACTTACTAGCCAATCACACAGTCTTCTTGAAGCTTTACAAGGCAATTGTGAGACCAGTTCTTGATTTTGGAGCCTGTCTTGCTGGTCCTCTTTACAAGGGTGATATACTGTTGATTGAAGGTGTACAAAGGTGAGGTTGATTGAAGGTGTACAAAGGTGAGCCACCAAGTGCATCTCTGGACTTGGTGAGAAACCATATGGTGAAAGGCTATCTAACCTAAAACTCCTATCTTTGACCTTCTGATGCAAATGGAGTGGCATGCTACTCACATATAAATTTGTCAACCAACCCCAAAATAAGTTCTTTAACCAGTTACCCAACAAAAGACAAACACAAGGTCATTCTAAGAAGCTTCATAAGCCCCAAGTTAAAAGTAGAATCAGACAACATTTCTTTAGCCAAAGGGTCATTAATGATTGGAACTGTTTAAGCAAGGAGAGTGTCTTCAACATCAACTGCAGTTTTTAAAAGAAGACTTGACAAAGAATGGGAAGCCGAACCTTCAAGATACAACTGGAGCTGTTCATCATTGGTGTCTCATAAATAATGATTGATATATATGTATATACAACAGAGTTGTGCTAGGATGCTAATGTACTGGTGTCTGCTCTAAACTAGAGAAGAATGGTCCCCTTGATCATACCTATCTGTGGTCACTATTACCAAGTGGGCTTAAATTGCATCTACCCTAGCACACTCTTAGTCAGAAGGCATGTCAATGGGCTGTAAACACAGACACAACCCTGTTCTTTTTATGTTTTTGCATAAATGTTTTTTAACTGCCTTCTCAACAACAGAGCTGAACAGATCCAACATTGGATCTTATTTTGCTCCAAAGTGCGAATTAAGGTAATTAAGGTAATACTTCTTACATTTATTAAAGTAAAAAAAGTGAAAACATTTAAAATGTATTTTGTTTTCAGTAAAGTGCAAATTATGTTCTAATCTTGAGAGGGTGTGGGAGTTGTCAGCCCTACTCATGTTAATTTTTGTTCATTTTGAGGTTGACTTGGTTATTTATTGTGATTTCTGTTTTTTTTTAATTTATTTGATGGTTCTCAATAGAGAAATCCTTAGATTGCTCCTAGCTGTAATTTAAGGTCATTTAAGGTGCTTTGTGGTAGTTTTAAACTCAGAAAATTATTTGAATTTATAAGTGAATATACCACTTGATGCCATTTTTATGCTCTTTCCAAATATAATAATCCTTTTTGACAGAACTGAATTTTACTCCCACCCTATATATACCAATTCAGGGTATATATTTGCACATTAGGGGGGTGGGGGCAAATTTTATTTCTGATGTAAATGGGAGGTAAGTTTAAAATTTACCCCTACCCCCTAATGTGCAAAATATACCCTGAATTGGTATATATAAGGGTGATGTAAAATTCATTTCCAAAAAAAATGATTAGCCTATTATATTTGGAAAGAGCATAAAAAAAGGCATCAAGTGGTATATTCATTTTATTCATAAGTCAATAATATGAATAGTGAAAAATTTACCATATTTATTCATAAGTCAATAATATGAATAATGAAAAATTTACCACCATCAGGCCTCAACTTTGTGGTAGGCTAGCTTAACAGGCTACATCTTTTGACAAAGAACAAATCTTTGCACTAAGATGTTATATCTTATGGCATTCTTTTGCAAACAACTTTCATCATTCTGCTCTGATCAGCAGTCTAAGAACAATGATGAGTATATCATCAAAGTTCTCTCATATTATTCTAAGAGGCAGAAAATTGGCATCCTTCACAGTTCTTGCTGTAGGCTCAGATCATAGAACAAAGATGAGCTAAAGAATGGAAATCTCTGCAGAAAGATGTGAGATATTAGATAAAAAGAACGGCCCTATTGTTTCTATAAGAAAAAAGTAGGATTAGGCCAACAATTTTCTTTGTGTCTAAGACCTAGCCTATAACCTAGTCAAATGCCTAGCTTAAAGTTGGCAAAACATCACAGATACTATTTTTTCTAAAAATCATACCATCAAAACCACTGAAGACAAAGAAATCTACAACCTTGTTTGGTTGGTTTGATTAAGTAAATTTTGTAAATTAAAAACCATCTGCAAAAAATTAGACAAAATATTTCATCTTTTCTTTTAAAATCATACATTAACGCTACCTATGATTTATCAAACAGATGGTAAACTTTTACAAAAACCAATAAAATGCAAACCAATGGCTGGTTAAAACTAAACGGGATCACAGTCGCAGCAAAAGCTGCAACCTAGTAAAGAGTAAACCACAATCCAAAGTAGCCAGAACCCTAAAAATATTATAGAAAAGCTTTTTAGTCAGAAAAATCGTCATTTTTATTGGAGTTGCGAATGGTAAATATCGAGCAGACTAGGTGTCTGATTACAGGGAGGGTACATATTTCAAACATCAACAGAAATGGATAGAAAGAAAACTATAAATGCAGGTTTCCTTTATCACCATCTCAATAATCATATCTATTATACCACCTGAAAAATTAATTTTTTGCTACTAAATCTGTCTAAATTTCTTAATAAGTACTTCATCTATTCAAATATTTCACCTTTATATTAGATGTACAGACAGTTACAAGTAGAGGCCTAATTGTAATTGCAAATTTTTAGCTGGAGTCTAATCTTGGAAAATAGGCTACTGCCCAATCTTGAACAAAGGATCTTAAAATTAAAGTATCTCAATTATGGACAGGTTCAATCTCTGACATTTGTTGTGAAAAACAGTAATCATATTTAAATAAGCTTGGCTGTAAGATTGTAGTAAGCCAATCCCAACTATCTGTATCAGGTCAAAGATTAAGAATCTGCTGTCCTTGTCTAGGGAAGATACATTTTAGTAAAAAAAAAATTGTGAAAGATCACACACTGTCCAAGTACTGGGGGATTTTACCCTAAATCCTCTTTCATGTAGTAGAATTGATCTGGCTGTTCCAGCCACTCTCACACATTTCCTCTCCCACCACGCATAGTCATCACAATGATCTCTGCAGTAGGTTCCACCTTCTCCCTAATGGGCCTCATAGATGAGTTCTACAAAGTTGCCAACTGCAACCCAAATCAAAACTAAGTTCACGTTCCTTTTCACTATCCTATTCAGGAGAACTGTCTCAGTTGTCATCAACAGTCACTGTATGAACCTTTCCAGTTTCATTTTTACCCTCAGTGCTGTCTTCTCCCCAAATCTCTTCACGGCCTGCTTCTTTTTTCTTGCTTTTGTTGCTTCAATTTTTCTTTGTCTTCCTTGTAGCATAGGCAGCTTCAATCTTGGCTTTCACTGATGTATCAGTGAGCACTTTTGCTCTGCCCTCCTTTAATACTTGGAGCATTTTGTTTTCTTAGTGGTGCTGGGATGTGGTTGCACTTATCTTGTTGTGACTATCCTATTTCACAGATGGGTTATGAGATTACTTTAAAAAATAATAATAATAAACAAATAAAAAGAAAAAAGATAAATAGACTCCAGTCAATTCTAGTGGGCCTCCCCCAGGAGATTCAGGTGTCCCCAGGTGGCGATAAGGGAACGCCCTACAGATATGTAGGGTACCTCCACAGGAGGCACGGACAGCTGCGGTAGGGCGTAAGATCCAGGTCTATGGAGAACGGCCTCTGCACAGGGCGGGCTCAACCCTTTTGGGGTACCTGCAAGACTGGGGACCTTGCGGTCAACTCTATTCCTACTTGAGGAGTGGCGCCCCTCGAGGAAATTATAGCCTAGTAAACGACACAGTATTCGCACGGGATTCTGACTAATGGATAATTCTCCTGAGCTTGATATGTTCTGACGGGCGTTTTTGGGCTGAAAAACCTCTATCTAGCTAATTTATCTATTATGGGATGCCGCCCCATAGTAGCATAATATTTGTAAGCATGAATATATAATGAGTCGGAGGTAATAGGCTTGAGATTGTCTGTGCAGGATTTCGACTCTTGTTGATAGAAGAGCATCGCCAAGTGCTGAAAACCATGCTGAGACTAAGATGGGCCCAGGATTGCACAAAGTCCCCATTCATGGAGGTCCCAGGGACTTCTTGCTGTCTGGTTCTAAGGCGGCTTAAGCACTTCGGTGTAGACTTGAGAAGATATGTGGTCCCCGTCTTACACTGATATCCGGGATCATTGCTTTTCCTGAGGCGAAATTAATTTCAATTTTAAAGAACATGAAAATTGGAACTTGGAATGTTACGAAGTTAAAAAATGACTATCGTATCGATATTTTGACTGACGAATTCAGACGATTCGAACTGGATTTATTAGGGTTTTCAGAAACTCATATCCCAGGGGTAGGAAGTATGAAATTAGGTGATATAGAATTTGTTTACTCAGGCAGGAAGGATGGGGTACATAGACAGGGAGTAGGGCTTCTGATGAATAAGGAAGCTGCTAAGTCAGTAGAAAGGCCTCATGAGCTCCCACGAGGACAATACCCCTTCGAATCCCGATCCGGACACTTTTTTTAAAACTCCCACGAGGACCACGTGGTTTATGGTCCTTATTTGGGCATAGAGTCCCTAGGGGAGATGGATTTCCGAGAACTTGATTGCGCAATCAAAGTGCGTCAATGACCTAAATTTTCAAGGTCGATTTGTTTGTTGTTCGTCTAGGTGTAATAACTCCGGGACAAAGGTTGCACATGCGCAATGAATTCTAACGGGAACAATATTATTGATCTAGGGCTCGAGGGGGAAGTGAATTTCCGAGAACTTGATTGCGTAATCGAGGGGAAGTGGATTTATGAGGAATTAATTGCGAAATCGAAGGGGAAGTGGATTTCCGAGAAATTGATCCGATAACGGGAAACAGTTAGATCACGTGCTTTCTTCTCAGCCAATCAGCGAGTCGGTTACATCTTCCTTCTCAGCCAATCAGAGGGCTGGTTACATATTAGTGGCGGAGGGAATATGAGGAAAGGATTTTTGCTATAGTTTTATTAGTCTGTGAATAGAATTCAAAGGAGTGAGAACAGTTTTGACTTTACTCATCTGGATATATATTTGTAATAATGAGCGGAATGTTTACCCTCTTAGAAGTTGATAGTGGAGTTGATGGTAATAATACAAGAGCACCTAACACTGCGGTGGAAATCACGAAGGGATCACGTCTTTGTCTGGAATGGGATGCAGTATATGCAAGATATGTGATATCCTTGAGCAAATTTAAAATGGAGGATCAATTATGTTTCGCCGCAAAAGTTGATATAGCACATGTGAATAGACTTCAATGTGCTTTAAGTGCATTGGTGAAACATATCGAAGACAATAAACTCTATCGTTAATTGTATATGCTTAGTATTGTTGTTGTAATTATTCAATAAAATTGTTTCGAAATCGAAAATGTTCTCTTTCTTTTCTGGTCAGGTTAGGCTAGCGAATCAGGATCAGTCTAGAGTCAGCAGTCGGAGTGAAAGGATTGAAAAATGGATAAATTTGAGAAAGAGAGAATTAGATCAAATCTAGTGTTTATGGAAAAACATTTGATTTTGGATGACGATTTTCTCGAGTTATCTCTTAAACGCAGGATATTCTCTTGTCAGGGAACACTTGACAATATAATGAGGAGTGATTCTCCCCCATTGGACTATTGTATGAAACTTTTAAAATGTGATTCAAATGCTTATAGTCAATTTATTGATATATTAATTGAAACAAGGCAGAATCATATCGTGGATATACTTTTGAAAACATTGCCAATGGATTCAATGTAGATGGCTCCTCCGTCATTCGGAAGAGGTAACGTTACAGAGCTACTCCTCTCCCCACATTTCCCGTCACTGAATTTATGGAGCGAGGATGATCAGTTTCGTTTTAGCTGTGAGAGAGTTGACATCGGAAACCGAAAAATGTTCTATATATGTCCATTGTGCTTGTACACTCTTGGCAGTTGGACTCAATGTGAGAATTGTACAATTATTGATGACTATAGTGAAAAGTGTAAATTATGTAATCCTTGTAAATTACATAGAGGCTATGCAGTACAAATTAAAGGATGTAATTCATGTCTTGAAGAGGTGTGTGACTCCCATCCTAGAGGGCACCTGTGCTCCAATTGTCACTATGATAAATGTGATCAGTGGGAGAATACTTACCCCGCTATGATTGGACTGAATCCCAAACGTGATTTTAGTTTATTTCTACGGGATTGGTATCGTCGCGGATTTAAATTATTCTGGGAAGAGGAATCTGGTCTACGATTCAACTGTTGGGGTAACAAGACAATTTGGTTTCTACGTCATCGTTGTGACGACACTGCCTACTATGACTATAAACCAAGTGATTTTTATTTGGCAGTTACCGAATGTGATTCACCACTTGAAAACACTGTATCTGATATTGCTTCAAATAGACAGATTGAAACTCGTGAATTTCATAATATGAATGCAAATAGCATCATTGACTATACAAAGAGATATGACAAGAGTGAAGTTACATTGTACTGTAGAAAATGTGACCCTGACTTTGCAGTCAATCAAGATCAATATACAGTGAATCCAAATGATTTACCAGCATTAGTAGTTCACGACAATTGCCTATACATCGAAGAAGAAGAAATCTAAAAGTGAAGATTTAAAGACATTGTTGTATATATATATGCATTTTATTAATAAACAAATTCACAAACATTTTTTAAGCACTTTACTCTTAGGGCACTGAAATCAATACTGTATAGGTCTGATAGGATATTTTCCACTAGAAAGTAGTTCAGACGGGGATTGTCAACATAAATGTGGAGAAACTGCTTGTAAGTATAGCCACGACATCGGAACACAAAATATAGTAGTGCATGGAAGCCGCAGCTTTTAGTCGTCAGATCCTGCACCCTCTTCCGATTTTGAATAATAGTTTTCCCACTGCTCTCAATATAGTTGCTGATGTGAGGTGTGTAGAATGTATAGGGTAGACCAAGAGGATCAAAAAATTCAATCGTCTTCATTGTTTGAAAGATGCACAGCCAATGACCCGTCAGCACAGTCGACGGACTGCTATTAACAATAATCAAGGTATTGTTGACACTTTGAATTTTTCCAAGAAAGTCCGAGGGCAGACAATAGGATTTGTACTGGGACATGTAGGGGTCCATATTAAATACATTGATTATTTGACTGGTGTTCATGGCGCCAAGTCTAGTAGAACACTGCCTTCGGGAGTGATTTCCCAATAGGTTTCATATTGATTTAGTGAGATTAGTGCAATACTCTCAGCCAATGGATCAGAAAATGTACACTCTAAACGCACGCTCCCCGTACGTACTATACTCATATCCTGTGTGCCAGACAAATCCAGAACAATGATACCATGTGTTTTAGCAAACATATCTTCGGTTATACCATTTTCAAATAGTTGCGAATCATGATCTAGGGTTTGCATGGTCAACTCGTACAATGTTCTATAGGATTTATCAAAAGATAGATTGTAGAGTGGGATACCGTTTACTTTGCACACAAGAGATGAAAGTCCAAACATCTCGAATTTATGTGGGCATTCAGTCCACGATCCTATTGCACTGGCGCTTTTTACAAATGCCAAAGCGAGTTTTGACGGAATTTCACCATTGATAAAGGATGAATCGGTGAAGGTGCGTGACCCCGTGGCAATATGACGTTGATTGGTGATTGTATGAGGAACAAGTAGTTTAATATTATTTCCATTGGCTCTCAGTTTTTCCACTGCCAAAGCAACAGAACTCATGACCTGTTGTTTGCGTACATGAAGTATTGCCGAGGTGAGGGAGAGACTTACATCAGGATTGGCAGCAAGTTCTTTTCTCAATATGAAATTGGAGGGTGCAAGCGTCAGTTTTATATCCACTTTAACATTGGGCGGCAGCCATTGGGGTATATTAAATATTTCATGATATATTTTTCCAACTAGATGTAATTCACTAGTTGTAGCATTTTTAAGTGCATCCGTACTATCAGTATTAGTAATATATTCATATCCATTGGAGGTGCCTCTCAATTCCTTGTATGACTTGGGTGTCATCAACATGAATTCCATATAGCTTGTATAATTTGAGAGATTGTTGCTTGTACTCACCAGCGTGCCATTGATGTAGACACTAATTTGACGAAATAAATTATGTAATATACAATTTTCATAGGATATTCCATCGGCCCGAATTGGCAGTGTATTATCGGATTTTCGGACTTTCATTTGCAAATCTATAAATGTTGAAGACATGTCCATAAAGTAGTCTTCATTGGAATAAATTTGAAAGTGGATATTATCGGAGAGGGGTTGTTGTGGATAAAATTGTTCATAGTATCCATGCTTGACACTCACATCAACATTTTCAGCATTGAATAGATTCAATGAGGCGGTGATTGAAGGTTGAGAATCCTTATGCGGTAGGTAGGACATTTTAGGAGAAGAAATCTAGTTTCGATCTAACAATTTTCTTCCTGGGGCTTCTGTTTACACCACGTGTCGGCTTTTTCCTTCTTTTCTTTGACAAGAGGGATGATGTCTTTCGTTTCCGACCTGAGTGGAGACTGATGAGTGATGCATTGTTTCTCGACCTTTTTAAGCCTTCACCATTTTGTTTTAATTTCTCACCAAGGGTTCGTGCACTGGACCTAAGATTTTCCGTAGCACTTTTTTTAAAATCCTTGCCAGAGCCCCAATCATATAGTGTAGAGGATGCAAAATGTGTCGCAGCCGGTACAAGATATTTTCTAGCCAGTGGTAGTGAAGAGCGAAACAGCTTAGCAAACCAACTGCCAAGACCATAGCCAGACATTGACGAGCGACCTTTGTAATAGTCCATTCCATTGCCCTGTTGTCTTGGGCCAAGAGTATTAACATAGCAGTCAATATCAGGACAAGTGAATACCACTTTTTTATTAGACATCTTGCTTTTGAAGGATGGGACGAAAATGGCATGTAATCACAGCCAAACCTTTTGAAATTGCTATGGGATCGCCCAATTCGGTTCTTAGTGTTAACTGACAGAGTTCCAAATAGGAAGTGTTTACGGGAATATACTGAAGATGCTTTATATTGTAGTGGTGAATATGTTCTTGATTGGTTTTTCGTTCAAGAACTCGTAGGAGGGGAACATTTGAATTACCAACCCGTGATGTTTCCACAAATGAAGCGTAGAGAAATATACAAGTGTCTGTGGAGAAGGCAGGCGGATAGTCAGCAAAAATGAAATTAGTGTTTCCGGCACTTTTACCATTGATTATATTGAGCTTAAAGCCAAGAACATCCTTAAGGTTATCATTGAGAATAACCTTTTCACTGGCAATAGGTGAACTAATGTAGATCTTACCCTCCTCCTTTGAATAGTTGAAATGAAAAGCCCCCTTTTTACGAGCGGAAATTCTTTTATTAATAGAACGACATAAATCGTTCATACAGGTGAGTTCCTCGTAGGGTAATTCAATATATGGATAATCCATCCAATTGATTTTTTGAATTTGTTCTTGATCACTTGAGGATGGTGGTGGCGGCCAATCATAGGGTCTAATTTTTATATCATATTTACGATCCTTTCTCAGGATGTCATAAGTATTTTTGAGAATACAGTCGACAAGAGCCACTTCATACTTTACGTCGTCGAATTTGATGGTGGGGGAGAGTTTCGTCCAAAAATCACTTGTTCTATTCAAGTCATTGTAGAGAGGATCAGAAACATTGGACATGAAAGTCACATAGAAATCATTGGGCATTGTCAATATCTTCAGCACTGACCCATGAATCAAAATCTGAGTTGTATCCTAGCCAGCGAACAAGCAACTGTTTCTTGCCCCTACGAGTACGACTCTTTAATATCTTTTCAATTTGATACATTTCGTTAGTGTTTCTAACTTTTTGCAGTTCATATTCATAAAAACCGCCGAGAATCTCATCATCTTTGGTGTCTCGCAGTCGATATGTCGTGAGTTTGGTGTCCAGGATTTTGGACACTTTAAAAAGTTCTGTGCTCCATAAATAATCCCCCTTTTCAAAAATATTGGTGGTTCTATTAATTCGAACAGTATCACCAACATTGAATTTCTTCTTCACATTTTTTTTTCTTTTTCACCATTGGAATATTGCTTTAGAAAAGCATCAAATGTATTTTCACTGTAGTGAACTTCCCGAGGGCTTGAGTTGGACAGAGATCTATGAAGTTGATGGTTGTATATCTGCATGATTTTATCTAAATCATGAATAAAAGCCGATATATTTTTCAGTGTACAATATCTTGAAATTAATAGACGAATCGTTCTTATTAATCGTTCAGCCAATGCAGCCTTTATCGGGCTGTGACTATGATAAAGTGATGTATTATATTTTAATAGAACCTTTTGCACATGGGGATTAACAAATTCACTGCCACGATCCAATTGAATTTTTCTATATGAATCCTGTTCAAGAATACTTTCAATGGCCTGAGCAACTTCAACACCTCTCTTTGATAGCAGTGGAATGGCATAGGCATAGCGACTAAAGACACTGATTGCCACCAGAATATATTTGTAGGGTGCATTGTGACGCCGTTGAACTGCGTCTAAAGTTAAAAGATCCGTTTGCATTATATGCAGAGGGAAAAAGGCTTTAGTTCGTCGATATTGTTTGCTGCGAAGCATGTAATTCCGATGCAGTGTGTAACTCGGTTCATTCTCTAGATACTCTTTAGCTTTTTTCAATGTGATGGTGCCGGAGACAGCTTTAGAAAGCGTTTTGGGAGAACTTAAACTTCCCTCTTCACCAATATTTTCATAGACACCTTTCAGAACTTCATCCATTTTGAAGGCAAGCACGTAGTGTAATGTCCACTCCCCTTTTGCACAGTGGAGGGTGAATCAATTCGTCTTCTCTTTTGACTAGCAGCCACAGGTGTTGTAATATCATTACTGCTGCTGCTACTGATAGTATTTTCAAATATTGAATCTTCTTCTTCTTTTTTAAATGGCGTTGGTGTTGGAGGAGGACTATATTCTCTTAGTTTCTTTAGAATTTGCTTATTGCCAATAAGACTTTTGGGAAAGTTTGATACACTTAGAAAGGTGTATAGATTATTGTCAAAGGATAAAAGTCCTTTACGATTCGTCACCATATCACAAATTAAATCAACTAGATTATAACTTTTTCCCTGAATTATAATTCGTTTCCCTGTGCTATCGACTTGAACTTGATCACCAGTTTCCAACATGAGATATGATAATACTCTTTTACTCTGTTCTCGATAGGTGAGTGGCAATAGGTTTCCAATTTTCATTACAATTGAATTCAATTCCTTCTCCATTGATTGCAGTGCTGCAGAATCTTGAGGAGATGTTTCCTGTTTAGAGGGATCAGTGACGGCGGTGGCGACGGTGGGTCTCTCACGATAAGGTTTTTGCTTGTCCACACGTCGCAATGCATCTTGAAGTAAAAGCAGTTTTTTGTCATCGGCAATATTCTCATCGTTAATGAATTTGTTTAGATTGTCTTCAAAATGTTCGACGGGTGAGAGGACAAGTTCAAATGGTGTCAATTTATAGGGTTTAGCCATTCTCTAGAGAAAACTGTTTACAAGTCCTGCAATTATTGGCAGTAAAAGTGTGAAAAAGCTACCGCCCGCTTGAAGGAGCCGTTTTCTTTTAAAATTTTTTCCCTTGTTTTTACAAGCTAAGGCGCGTACAGTGGAACGATGTTGCTTTGTCTGTTGTCTAACACCTTCTGGCAGTTGAACATGGCCCTCAGTTAAATTTAAACAAAGTTCAGATATTAGATTAATGAAATCATTGTCAACACCATGTTTGAGTATGGCCTTCATAAGCAAGGGTTTTGAAGTGCTTAAAACGGAAAATAAATGCCGTTGTTCGTGTAGTTTCTTCAGTGTCATAATGGCAACTAATAGCCTTTTCTACTGTTCACCGGAAGATATACTGTAATTTCATTGTTGAAAATGTCGGTGACTACGCGTAGATCCTCGGGTGTGCTCTGATTAAGATCCAGCAAAATGTACCCGTAGGGCTTGCTAGTCGCCTGAGTGTACGCTGACAACAGAAATTTAGGGGCGCCGGGGTATATCTGTTTATTGAGAGTTATGAGCGAGCTAGAATCACGAACAACTCGATAGATAATTTAGATAGTGCAATTCAAAGCAAGGGTTCGCATACATTTGCTCTGATGAAACAGATTGTGTAGAACTAGGGTTATGGAAATGTGTTCATGGTGGGAGCGAACAGTGAACAGTTGTAGCATTTCCTTTGAGAACTTTTCAATGGATTCAGCCAAATCGTCAATAATCAACCACGAGTTCGATTCAATACTATTGAAAACATCAAGTCCCCGTATGAATTGTATTGGTATGGTTGTGGCAATAGCTTTTATTTGATCATAGGACTCTTGCCAAATACTATAACAATAGTAGATTTTTCTCGGTTTTTCCAAAAACATTTTATCGCAATTTTGAATTATTTTAGTTAAAAGTGTTGTTTTCCCCGACATTGAGGGACCACACAGAAACGACCTGAGGGGTGTTTTAAATTGATACATGTTGCTGCTGCTGCTGACAACAGTTGGACTATAACTAACTGTAAATCATACGTGTCCAATGAATAAGTAGTAGCAATAATTTTCCCTTAGATCTATCTAGTACATTAACAAGAACAGTTGACAAAATTTCATAGCAACATTTATTTCGGCAACATGAAAACAAATATTTGTTCAACATGAACTGCAATGATAACACTTTATGTACAACAAAAAATAAAAACACTTTTTTGTCCATGAAGAGCAACACTTTTTGTCTTTAAAAACACTTTTTGTCCATCAACAAGAACAACACTTAGTGTCTTTAAAAACACTTTTTTTTGTCTTAAAAACACTTTTATCTACAACACTTATTGTCAACTTAAAAACACTTTTTGTCTTAAAAACACTTTTATCTACAACAGCACTTATTGTCTTTAAACACTTTTCTACACAACAAGAGCACTTGAAAAAACAACACTTGAAAATCACGGGATAGCACAGTTGAACATTATTGTGAATTTAAAGGTGGCCCCCCCCAGGGCCACGGGGGCCGAAGGCCGGCCGCGGGCGGGACCCCCCACCCCCCGGGAGGCGGCCGCGGGAAGGGCCCCCCACCCCCCGGGAACCGTGGGGCGAAAATGGATTGTACACAATAGTTGTCCGGTCACTGCTGCTGCTACTACAGGTTAGGTTGAGGTTGGGTTAGTTGAAGTTAGATTAGTTAATTTATGAACGGGTTGGTGATGGTTAGTTGGAGAATTTAATTTATGTATGGGTTGGTGGTGGTTAGTTGGTTAGTGGTAGGGTTAATTCAGGTTAGGTTAATTTATCCAGACCAAGTTGATTGCGATAGTCTATGCATTCAACTCGGTCTTAAATACGGTAGTGGCCATGAGGCAGGACACTCACACCATTCTCGAGCACATAGACTTTGTCAGATATACACGACATTGCATTCTTTTCCACTCTCACAGTATAATTTCTATACTGTAGAGAGCGAATTGCAAGCACTTGTGCTCTCGGCACTAGGCTACTTTCTACACAGTCTCTGTACACGCTCATGTTGAAATTGCTCTTTACAAAATGTGTAGCCACCCCTTTATACGCCTTCTTTTCATCCCCACTATGAGTTTCAACGCAATAAACTTTGGGGCCCGGGAACACCCCCCTGGATATCAAATCACTCCCCGTCTCTGATTTTAACATTAATAGTTGGTTGGGGGCTTGACGTTTCACCAACTCGGGGTAGAGTGATGGATTCCAGTTGGTGAAATCCATCCGCGAGCTGATGTGTTCCCCCTTTTCTAAATCACCAAATAAATCTTCAGTCCCATTTACCTTTAGCAGCAGAGAATCTGTATCCCCATAGTAAACTTGAACCTCCCCGTCCCGTGGCCATTGCAGCTGGCACACATTGTAAAAGAACGACAACATGAGCTTTTTTGAAATTTCCAGTACTGAACTACCGCCTGCTACATTCTTGTTCAGTACCACATTTCGCTTTCGCCTGTGTAGAAGAACCATGCCAGTCTCTATGCTCGTGAACGATGTAAAATTGGGGTCGGCAATAATTCGTGCACACTCTAGAGGGTCAGTCACGACGTCGCAGCGAGATCTATTACGAACGCTTTCACACATTTTGCCAAACGCTGAATTTAGGATGAGCTTGTACATTTCCTTCTCCACCTTTGAATTTGCCCTAGAGCGTTTATCGACAAAAGTATCGATAAACGTTTTTAAATATGGTCGCTGATTGAACTGCAGGACCCTGTGTATTTTGGTGATCTTGAAACCATTGCTCACCATCCAGTGCAAAAGCAAATGGTGAACAACGATATTCTCCTTAGGGTCCAAATCAGCAATCAGTTTCTGTTTGGAGGGAGTCCAGTGCATCCCCATATCCTCAACCAATGATCGATTGTAGGGGCTCAGAGAGTCCCTGCTCACGGGCCGATTGATACAGGGAAAGACAAAATCTTTGACGGAATCGTGAAGCGCCAGCGGAATGTGACCGTCAATTTCAAAGAACCATCCTTGTGGCCCATTGTCCTCGACGGTGGTAATGTCGGGGAACTCACAAGGATTCTCGAGCCATTGATAGTTCCCACACGGCAAAGAGTAGTGAGACATTGCCGAGGGGTACAATGAGTTCATGTCCAAGAACACTGCATTTGACTTTACACCGGTGCTTTGTCCGCTCGGATCGGTTGATAAGACGCGGTCCCCATGAAAAACATACCCTCCCCTCATTGAACGATCTACAAAAAGGTGTTGATCTACATCTGTGATTAGGCCTATTTCCTCCCTGCTAATTTTTAAAATCAAATCCATCACTAAATGGGGTGTGGAAAAATAGTAGCCTATATCTAACCCGAACTCTGAATAGATTTGGTCTGTGTTCTTACAGACTATATCCAACAGAGTTAGAACGTCACTGGCCAAGTACAGTCTACAATAATCCCACCCATTTTTACAATCCCCCTTGGACCACACCTTCTTGGCAAACTCATACTCCTCGGCTGTGCATTCACTGTTGGTCAGTGAATTGTAAAAAGCTTCAATTGGAGGTAGTTTCACCTCACTTAAGCGAGCGCCAGAACAGTAATAATCATATGCGTATACACCTTTGCAGGTCAACAGATCATACATTTCACCGTCTGGAAAGTGCTGTTTAAGCAAGGGAAAGCTATCAAAATTGTCGCTTTCCTGCACTTGAATCAATTGACTCAATGCCTTGGGAAAAAAACTAAAGGAATCTAAAAACCTGATTTTATCCCAACACGTATGCCCATCATCCACTGCCTGCCATTTCAGTTCGAGAAGCAACAACTTCTCGGCCGATTTGGGAATAATGTTATAGGTAAATGAACTATTTACCCATGGACTATCGACTCCCCCTCCCTCCCTATGCATACGTGCCAGTGCCGGTAAAATAAATTTTAAGTCATAATTAGAGTTGTGAATAAAAACAGGAACAAAAACTGTTGGCTAACATTTAAATTACACGATTGATGCGCAACCCCCCGAGGATATTTCCTGCCACAAGTGATTATGATCTCTGACTTTCCCCCTCCCACCGGCCCCTCTTTTCCCTTTAGTCCCCTTATCCCCCTCTGCAAACTCCCCCTTACAAACCCAACATATTTTTTGATTTTTAATCGCGAGACGATCCTCTGCCGACAGCACCATTGGATAATGGGTATTTCTCAAACGAGAAATAGCACCATTAGCCGTGCCAATTAGTTTAGTCAGTGCCTTGACCATACACTCCCCCTCATCCAACGTTTCTACTATTTCTAACAACCGCATGGTGTTAGAACTGTCTCTTTGCGCGTGAGCATAGGACACTGCAATAGCCTGATGTTCTTTGACTCGGTTTGGAAATTGGGGATCGTTCACCTCCACCAGCTTAGCTTCACAGTCTAAAGATATTTTGTTGCACTGGAGAAGGGTGTTCTGGAAATTTTTGAAGCGTAAAATAGCCCTATCCCCTGAAACCGTTTCCACTGTCTGGTAGCCATGCCGGCTACAATGCCTCATGTGATTTTGCAACTTTAATTCAGTCCAAAATCTAGAGAGGCATGTTGGACAGTAGAAACGTGTCCCCCTAGTCTTACCCTCCCCAGAACTCTACTGATGTCTGTGATAGGATTAAAATGGCCAATTGAATTGGCAGGGTCACTAGGTGGTGTGTATAACAACCAAACCCAGTGTCTGACCAAATCAATTGACGGGCCCCTTACAGGGAAGACCACCCCCTTCTTTTTAGAACGAACCCCATCTTCAAATTCAGTTTCATACTGAACCACAGTAACGCCGATATTTAAATGAGCATTAGCCCTTTCAAAAATATCAATGGATCGAAGCGTTACTGGGTATTTCCCCTCTAAACAAGAGAAATCTACAATGGGGAAATTGGACCCGTCCTTCCCATGTACAGCCCAATTGTCTAAATTCGTCTTGGTAGCGTCATCTGCTAGAGGCTGAAATGCTGATATGAGGAAAGCATACCTGAAACATTTTTGACCTGTTTCAAAACAAATCCGCTGGACACCTTTACAACCTACTAGATCTGGATTATATTAAAAAACTATATCCCTTTCCCCACCCCCTCTTAAAATAAAATCTTTCTTAAATTTACAAATATTTACACTTAAATTTTCAACAAAAAGAACTAGAGACCCACTACCGTTTTCATTAAAGTTCTCAAGATGCGCAATAATTTGATCTACCCAATCCATGAAAACACCCTCAAGATTTTCTAAATTTGAATAAACCAAACGCATCTCGGAATGTACATAATGATAATAAACTTCACTTTTCCCCTCATTTAAATAAAAAACCTTTAAAACAATAGAAACCTTAATTGAATACCTCCCCCACAATTGAATTTGATTCTCCAGAAGTGCACGAATTTTATCTACATAGTTGTGCACAATTTTTACGGGGTCAAAAACAAATTTCCCCCCCATAAGTGAATTAAAAGGGTCACCAAACGTCGCAGTGTAAACAACTATTGCATTTAAAATTGTGTTGGACAATTGAAAATCTGGAAAAGTTGTACCCCCTCCCCCTCTTGTATATTATCCCCTCCCCCAAGTTGTTCAACAATATCTTGGGTATTTTCCACTTCAGTTTTTTGAAGTGGACCCGTTAGGGTATCGGAGGCTGGAGGAGGAGGAGGGTTCCCAGTTAATTCGTTTGTGAAATCATTTAAAAGCTGTAGTGTATTTTGGCTCAAGTCCCCCAGCTCAACTGTGCTATTATCTACATTTAAAAAATCATTTAAATACTCATCAATATTATCAGGTATTTCATTGGAATTAGCGATATCATTCCATGGTGAAATGTTGTTGGAGAGCTCCTCACCTTCTCCAACTGATGAGGGGGGAAGACAAAGAATAAGAGACCAATGGTCGTCCAATCTATAAATGAAAAATAGCTTATTTTCAAAGTGTTCAAATCATCCCCTACTGCTTTTAAAATTTGGATTATTATTTAAAGTCAGCGCTTAGTAGTAGTAGTAGTAGTAGTAGCAGTATGCGCATAGTAGCATTTGGTTAATTCAAGTTAAAGTTCCAAAATATCAAACTTAATATAAGATATTTACAATGTAAAACGCCGCTTTACATAGAAGGCGGCAATTTGATTTTGTTCAAAAAAAATAGCTTATTTTCAAAGTGTTCAAATCAGCCCTACTGTTTTTATTTTTTTTTTTTTTTTTTTTCGCGGCACTTCCCCGCAGCGCTTCTCGCAGCGCTTCCCGCGACGCTTCCCCGGCCCGCGGCGCTTCCTGCGGCGCTTCTCGGTCCCATAGCATATCTTATATTAGTATAAGATATTTACAGTCTAAAACGTTGCATGACATAGAAGGCGGCAATTTGATATTGTTCAAACAATCCCTCCAAATAAAATTTCATATTAATACTCTTTATCTGCTCTGGAAAAAAAACAAAAACATGATTTGAAAAGGATAGCCATCTCCTCTCATGATACACAACTCATTCCGATAGAAAGTTGTTTTTTTTTTTTATTGTAGAGGCAATGTGAACCATTCGCTAATAAAGCAATTTATAATGCAATGGATTTTGCTACTTATTATGAGCGGGATATAGTACATTCTGTTTTTTTTTGGCTTCACTAATCTAATTTAGCAAAGGGTGAATGCATGCACTTGACATGATTCAAAAGGGGAGAACATTATATTTCCTTTGGGGAGAAAAACTCTTTCAATATCCCACTGAAATACACTTTTAAACAGTGTTCGAAAATGGTGCATGTAGAAAAGGCCTAAGAAAGTTGGAAGAAATTGGTAGATATTTCTATATGATAGGTAGGAAAAAATGCTTACATTTGCATAATCCGTCTGGGCTTGGGTGCCGGATGGTCCAGGTAGTGCGTGTTGGAGGGCGGACGGGGCGGCAGCGCTATGTTCTTGCGCAGCTGGGCCAGCAATGTCATTAACTTGCATAGATGAGCCAGCGGGGTTCACCATTCTTATGCCCCATTCTCTTTTTGGTTTATGCCCAGACTGTATGGGGGCTGGCACTGATGGGGCTGCCTCACCCTCTCTTGCTCTCTTACTGGGTGGCGGCGACGAGCATTCTTCATAATTGGCCTTAAAAAGAGAAAAAATTTAGTATTGAAATAATTTCCCCCTTTTTACAGAAAGAAAGTTAGTATCCTCATCTGCATAATTTTGTCTAGAAAAGCATTTATCACTAAGAAAGGCCCCCTACGCCAGCATTTTCAGTAAAGCAAAAAGTAAAAATATACTGAACTCAGAAATCAAATGCTATTTTAATTAATTAAAAAAGGCTTATTCATAGACATCCTAACCTAACCTTACTTTTCATGCAAATCTTTGTTTTCATTTTACAATAATGGTGATAGAATTGAGGCATGTCAAACCTTCCCCCCCCCCTCTCCCTTTCATCAATGTCCTAAATATATTGTAAGTAATTATTTTTGGAAATAATCCCGTTTCACCGGTTCTCCGGCAAATACAGGTTACGAATCCACAAGCTTAAAAAACAGCAATCTCTTTTTGCTTAAAACCGTTTTAATTTGAGAAAGAGAAAAACAAATCCTTTTTATCGTTGAAACCTTTTGGTTAAGTCACTAACGTAAAGGATTAACAAGCAGGAAGTGCAATTGTGGGGTGTCAGCTAATTATCACCTGTTTAAATCATTGCGGGAAAATGTTTTTAAATCAAGTAAGCGGCGGCGGTGGCTTAAATGGAAACAGTTTATTAATAGCTATGGGATAGACAGAAGTTGAATGTCACTTTTTGATAGGCTGACAGAAAGAATAAATTTATTGAAAAAGGAGAAATATTTCTATTGGCAAGAATTATACTTGTAAAAACAGTGGGGGGGGTTGAGAGGGTTTAGGTAATAAAAAGAACATATTTTATGTTTCCTAGTGAGTATAAAGATTGCATGGTGGTTAGGTTTGTGGGGGGAGGGGGTACTTACCTAAATATACTAGAGGGTGACCAATGAAAATAATTTTTTTTGAAAATAAAAATGTATTAAATCAGAACTTACATGGTAAATTGAAGTTGCCAAGGCTTCTAATTCATCAATAACATTCATTGTTGTTTCAATTGTGTCACAATACTTTCTGATAATTTAATCACAATGCATGCCCTCTATATACGAAATCTCAAGGGCGAATTGTTATGTAACGGGGAAAACCATATGTAACCAGCTCTCTGATTGGCTGAGAAGGAGGATGTATCCGACTCGCTGATTGGCTGAGAAGGATGCATGTACTTCCGGTTTCCTATTCCTGGACACCTTGACATTCATCCCTAGCATGCACTTGTCCAAAACAACAATCATAAATAAATCCCTCAGGTCTAAAGATTAAAGAAACCATAATGTTTCTTAATTCCCCCTTCGTGAATCAATACATTCCCCTAGCGATTATGTAAATCAAGTTCTCAGGTTAGGTTAGCCTAAAGATCGAAGAAACCATAATGTTTCTTAATTCCCCCTTCGTGAATCAATACATTTCCCCGCCGATTATGTAAATCAAGTTCTCAGGTTAGGTTAGCCTAAAGATCAAAGAAGCCATGATTGTTTCTTAATTCCCCTTTCGTGAACCAGCCGCTAATATGTAACCAGCCCTCTGATTGGCTGAGAAGGAAGATGTAACCGACTCACTGATTGGCTGAGAAGAAAGCACGTGATCTAACTGTTTCCCGTTATCGGATCAATTTCTCGGAAATCCACTTCCCCTCAATTACGCAATCAAGTTCTCGGAAATTCACTTCCCCCTCGAGTCCTAGATCAATAATATTGTTCGCGTTAGAATTCATTGCGCATGTGCAACCTTTGTCCCGGAGTTATTACACCTAGACGAACAACAAACAAATCGACCTTGAAAATTTAGGTCATTGACGCACTTTGATTACGCAATCAAGTTCTCGGAAATCCATCTCCCCTAGGTACTCTATGCCTAAATAAGGACCATAAACCACGTGGTCCTCGTGGGAGTTTTAAAAAAAGTGTCCGGATCGGGATTCGAAGGGGTATTGTCCTCGTGGGAGCTCATGAGGCCTTTCTACTACCATAAGTCTTGTTTAGGCTGGGAAAGCATTAGTAATAGAATACTAATTGCTCATTTATGACTAAAAAGTTCAGAGTATCAGTTATAGTAGTATATGCCCCTTTAAAACCGACTGACGGAGATACTAGTGACTCAGATGAGTTTTACTTACAGTTACAGGATCAAATAGACAGGGTCCTAGGTATATATATGATGTTTTTACTGGGAGATTTTAACGCCCAGGTTGGTAGAAATAGGGATAGATGGTACCCTAGCCTAGGTAAATTTGGTGTAGGAAAAGAAAACAGTAATGGATACAGACTTTTGCAATTTTGTAGGTATAACAATCTAGTTGTAACCGATACGGTGTTTGGTCATAAAATGGCTTATACGTTAACATGGTATTGACGTGATGGTAAGAAAGCAAACCTTATTGATTATGTTATTGTAAACCGAAGACTGGTAGTATCAATACAGGATACTAGGGTCATAGGACCGCCGTTATTGATGTTAAGAGTAAGGATCACCATCTAGTAGTGTCAAGGGTTTATTTAAAGCTGGAATATGTCAAGGGTAACTAACTGCCGGGAAATTATGATGTTGGTAGACTCCAGGATAAGAATTTGAGAGAAACTTTCCAGGAACAGCTGAATACTAAACTTGAGAGTTTAAATTTTGATAATGTGGAAGATGGTTGGAATAATTTTAGAAAAATAATTTGTGAAGTTGCTGAAGGTGTCTTAGGGAAGAAAGCTAGAACTGCAGCTAAGAATATTAGTGAAAAAGCTTTATGTTTAATAGAAAGGAGAAAGGACTTTTACAAGAATTATCTGAGTGACAGATCGTATGAAAACAAAAGAAATGTAAAGAAAGTGAACTTATAAAAAGCACACAAATATAACATTTTTCTTTCCATTGAGATCATAGAACCCTCTTTATGATGTCCCAGTTCTCCATTTGTCACAAAGAAAAAAAGATATATATCAGTTCTTCCCCTAAAAAAAAGAGATTATCCCTCTTACTAAAAGTGTAAGGGGCCGTAATTATCCTGAGAGGAATTTTTGAACATGGAACTCTAAATATGCGCGTGAATTTCGTTCCAATACTATTTTGAGAAAATGCAAGTTCTTTTTGAAATTCCAGTAAATTTGCTTTCGCAGCAATATTTTTCTATTAACTACTACTACTACTACTAACAACTCACCGCAGCACCAAGCCACCTGAGGCCAACACAGATACGCACGCTCCTCCTCCATCCCAATCTAGTCAATGCCTCCCCTTTCACCCCCCCGCCCCCCAAGAAGTTCCCATTTCCTTTAAATCTTTCTTTATGACGTCCTCCCACCCCAGACGAGGACGACCTGCTTTCCGTCTAGCCCTAGAAGGTTGGCCGAAAAGAACAATCTTCGGCAATCTGTCATCCTTCATCCGCACAACGTGCCCTAACCACCTCAACCTTTCTTTCATTATAGTCCTAGAGAGCGGTATTGAACCACATTTTTCGTATAGCCTATTGTTTAAAACACGGTCAGTCAGCCGGGTACCCATAACAATCCTTAAGCAATTTCTCTGGAAAACATCTAGCAAATCTTCATCCGCTTTTCGGAGCGCCCATGCTTCAGAGCCATATTTGACCGCTGTCATCACTGTAGCTTCTAATATTCTAATCTTGGTTTGAACCCTTATCTTCCTATTCTTCCAAACTTTTTTTAACTGTGAAAAAACACCCTGAGTCTTGGCTATTCTACTTTTGACATCTTCACTGCTCCAACCATCTTTACTAATAATACTACCAAGGTAAGTGAAGCTGTCCCCCTGATCAATCTTTTCATTACCCAACTTCACCTTTTCATCTTCACTTATTCCTAGCCTTAGTGACTTAGTCTTTTTAACATTAATTTTCAAACCTATTCTAGCACCCTGAACTCGCTAAACCTCTAAAACTTCATTCATTTTGCTCAAACTTTCATCTAGGATGCTTAAATCCTTAGCATAATCTAAGTCCTGGAGACTTTTTCCTCCCCATTTGATTCCGTGGTCTCCCATTGCCTTTCCTGTGTTCCTTGAGACAAAGTCCATCAAAATAATCCATATAAAGGGAGATAGAGCACAACCCAGCTTAACTCCTGATTCAATACAAAACCAGCTTCTAACCTCATTTCCTACCTTAACCGCAGCAGTGTTATTCTCGTACATAGCACTAATCACTTTAATGTGTTTGTCTGGTATACCATACAAGGATAAAACCTTTACAAAGGTCTTCTATCAACAGAATCTAATGCTTGTTCAAAATCTATAAAACTGAGGACCAAAGGTGTTTGAAAACTCAGGCACTTCTCAATTATTAACCTAAGAGTGAAAATTTGGTCGACACATCCTCTACCTATCCTAAAACTGCACTGTTCTTCTCTTAAAACTTTATCTATGGCACCTCTCAGTCTAAAAAGTATCCTATTACTAAGTAATTTACTACCTACAGAGACCAGACTAATCCTTCGATAATTACCACACTCACTTTTATCACCTTTCTTATAAAGTGGTTTAATTAAGGTTTTCCTAAAATCGTTAGGTACTTCCCCTTTTTCAAAAATCATATTCATAATCTTCAGTAACTTATTTCTAACCTCAATGCCACCATATTTAAGAAACTCATTCACCCCCCTATCGGCACCTGGAGCCTTATTATTTTTTAGTCCTTTTAGTATTGTCGCTAATTCCTCCTCACAAAACAAATCTTCCTTCACATCCAATGTATCACAAACTTTTTCATTTTCCTCTATATCTCTTCCTTCAACTCTATCTCGGTTAAGCAAATTCTCAAAATGTTCGGCCCATCTCTCTTTAGTTTTTTCCTTATCGCTAATTGCGGGCCCATTCCTATCTTTAACTGGGCCAAGTCTGCATTGACTACTCCCTCTCAATTTGTTAACATGCCAGTACAATATTTTACTATTGTGCCGTCTAGCTGCATCTTCCAGGTGCTCGGCAATTTTATCCATGGCCTCTACTTCACACCTCCTTAGTTCATATTTTAATGCTTTCTCCACTTTCTTTACATTCCTTTTGTTTTCATATGATCTATCACTAAGGTAATTCTTGTGCTAGTCCTTTTTCTTTTCAATCAAACATAAAGCTTTTTCACTAATATTCTTAGCTGCAGTTCTAGCTTTCTTCCCTAAGACACCTTCAGCAACTTCACAAATTATTTTTCTAAAATTATTCAAGCTCAGAAGAATTATCACGCTATTTGGTTGGCCTTTCTTATGCTCTTTGAAAAATACAAAAATAAATAAATCATCTGCTGACAAAAAAAAATAAAAGGCAGCAATCCAAAGCTTTGATCATATTAATACACTTTTTGTATTTTTCAAAGAGCACAAAAAAGGCCAACCAAATAGCAACAGAACTATAGGTTCTACATTATTGTTAAAAATTACCAGAACGTTGTAAACGAGAAATTGGGACCATCAAAAAGAATACAGCAGACATAGCTATATAGGATATGATAGGATTCTGCATGGTGGTAACCCATGGTAGAATCCCCGTTATATTAGTTTCTTATTAACTATATAGTCACTTTGTAGCACCCTAAAAGTGACAAAGAAAAAAGAAGAAGAAAGAAAAAATAAAAAATAAAAACATTTCAGTGCTTGCTATATAAAAAAGTGGGATTTTCCTTGTTGCTCCAGAGGGGGACTGTAACTATCCTATATATAGCTTTTTATTGTGGTAAATTTAATGGTGCAATTTGTATGTATAATGGTCAGTTATTCTAAGAAGCTGTAGTTCCAAAAGCAAAAATAATAAAAGTACACATTTTTAAGAGATGTTCAAAATTCATTGCAGCATTGCGAGAAAAAGTTATAATAATAACAACATGAATTCCCGTAAACTATTTTAAATACATATTTCAAGCTCCATCAATATTCTCCAGTTTTCTAAACCTGTGTATATTTCAAGATGTCTAACCGACTCAACCCGGAAAATTCTTCCTGTGGATAGCTCTCCTCTTGGACAAGTCTCATTCCCCCCTGACGATTTCCCCTCTGCTGAAAACCCCACAGACAATTACTTCTGCAGACAATTCCTCTTTTTCCCGCAAGCAATCCCCTTAAAAACTCCACTGACGGAAAATTGATCAGGCAAAGGTAAAGTGAGACAAATTAAAAAATGAAAAATGGTATATTATATGGAATATCAAAACATGGACGAAAAATTACAGAAATCGCAGGGTTTTGGAGGCCACTTGCTTGAACGTCTTAATTACATATGTCTGATTAACGATTAAAGTGTTATTTTTGTTTTTGATAAACTACGTATAAAGAAAGTAAACAATTATTACCGAAATTATGCTTTTTTGCAATTAACAATAGCTATTGCAACAATATATTGAAAAGCATGGGTATTGGTGGCTAGTAATAGGTGACTTCAATTGTGATGTTTATAGCTTCTCTACTCGTGCCAACTTACTTTTAGATTTATTTCCAATTGGTTACCACATAGTACCTACGACTCTTAATTACAGTTATGTTCAAAATAGTGGTACTGTGACCAATATTGATCATTAAATTTCCTATGTTGATGTTCCCTGTTCTGTCGTTTATTTTGATGAAGATGAACGTGGTTTTTACCACCTTCCCTTTTCTCTTATTTTGACATGAACCACTTACCCATCTAATAATAATTGTGTTACTACTTATAAAAATGGCAAATGAAACGAGAGTAGAGCAAAGCCACTTGGCATTTATATATTTCAACCCTAACAGCTCTGTTGTCCCGTGTCACGATCCCTTTTAATCTACAGTGCACGGGTTTGATTTCGCCACAAGTCAGAATACAACTAAATTTGTGTTGCCTTTTTTAGTTGAGTGTATGAAACAAGCTCAGAATATGAGTGCCCCCCCCCCCCTATCTGGGTTAAACTCAAAAATTGGAGCCTGATTTGGTAAGAAGACGCCGGTCTTAAATCAGTCAAAAATCGTGCTAAACAATGGCTTCGCATTTTGATTGCGTGTGGGTGGCCATGGCGAAGCCAAACGTTCGACGTAAAAAATGAGACCGAAGAAAAGTTTAAGCAGTCTTATCTTCGTTTCGTTCCTCATAATGGTGCTGAGTTCCCTAAAAGGACAGTAAAATGGAAGGAAGGAAGCAATACATCTAAATTTGGCACATTTTTTTTTTAAGAAAAATAAAAATCCCACCTCCTCTCCTCTCGGTGACACAATAATCCCCCTCGCTTAATTTAAACCCTAATGTCACCTACACTAATTTAAAAACAACTTTTATTTTTTTTGAAATTTGGATTTTGGTGTAAGGTTGCCCCTACTATCAGGGATAATAAATTTGGTAGCGTGTTACAAACTGAGGCTTGGGTAAGAAATCGGTACTCAGAATTCAGTGACAACTGATTTTTATTACAAAAGAAGATAAAAAGAAAAATTTTCTAATTCTGATTATGTTGAATATTTCTAAACCTCTTCTAGGTCTAATATCTAATGGTCTACTTGTTCAATCCACCAATGTTTACCAAAAAGAAAAAGTTAATTCTAGGCTATCGAATGTTTCTACTTAAAGGAGTTACACTTGAATAGCTAGTCAAGGCTTGAGTTCTGGGTTATTAAAATCCTTTAGTTCAGACTATTGCTGAGCTAAGCTAAGAATAACCGTACTTGATTTTATTTCAATTTTCATTAACCCAAACCAAGAGATCCTCTTATTATTTCTTGAAAAGGGCTGTGTATTCCTTGGACCTTTAGTAAGCTTTAACATTAGCATGGAAAACTCTTAATTGAAAATATCTGGACATAAAGGTTTGGAAATTCTTAAATCGACAATATTGTTCCCTTTTTCCCTAACCTACCTGTATAAACATTAAGGCCACCTTTGTATAAACATGCAGTACGGGTTTAACGAAATGAAAGAATGATTAAAAAGGGAACGGTGTTCCTCTCCGTATAAACGTCTGAAGATTGCACAAAGGGGGGGGGGGCAAGTAATGTTATTGTCCGATAATTCCAATTTTCGGATATAAGGTCTTTATAAAGTCAAGCTAAGTCCCAAGGAACTCTAGGCTGAAAAGGGGAGCAAAAGGGCTCGTCTAACGTTGACTTCTTGGTTAAGGTTCCTTTCCTCTTTAAACCTTCTGTTATTCGAAGCTTAAATTTCTGGGAAGAAATTTAATTTAGCTTATTATAACCTTAAAATGATGTTTTGTTCAAATGGCTCAAGCCTTGTCTAAGCGGAATTACTACCGAACTATAAACCCAACATCACCAACTTATAGAAAATGTTAGATTTCAGCACTAGTTGTTATTATTATCTCCTATATACGTATTAAAGTTATCTCCAAATGACAGAAATCTTTAGAGGTTTTCTTTTTATTTTAATTTTATCTTCAAACTTTTATCTCCATGGGGAATTCAGACAGACAGTGGTAGTCTACCTTAATTACAAAGTAAAAACACTTACTTCTTGTTTGATCCAAAAAAGACTACTCTGTTTCCGAGGCAAAACTACCCCGATTTGTCTCTCATCCGTAAGTTATATTCTTTTTGCTACTTGATCCGTTTAGCGACCTTCCCTCCCTCCTAGCCAATCAACCAATTTTTGTTAAAAGTAGTTTCTTTTCCAGTCTTTCAAGGCCTTACTTATCTTTTTGTTTCATAGGTCTTAAAATATTTATCACTGGTTCAAAGTTCGTTTGATTCTTGGGCAAAGAAGTGTCACTACAAGATTTATGACTAGTTACGCAAAGAGAAGTTATTTTCAAATTCAAGCTAATTTGAAATTGTCACTATATTTCTGATCTATGAAGCGAAAGGGAATTCCAAGCTTTATTAAAATAGAGTTACGAAATTTACACAAAATAAGGCCTCCTTACAATCTCCCCCACTTAAAATCTTATTATAATTTTTCTTTTAAAAGGAATAAACAAAAGGAAACACAAATTTACTAAGATCTAGTGTAACTCAATTTCTCCTTATACTACTTCTAAATTGAACCCCTGAGACTTTTGGTCTCTATAACCTGTATATAAATTTCTTGATTTTCTGAATATCAGTCCTACTGAAAGAAATCCTATTATATATATATAAAGAGTGTAAAAATGTTATACGTCGATGTCCAATATGTTGTTACATCTTTCCTTTTCTTCTTGTAAGGAAACTCGCATTTGCCTCGCTTCATCCAGGCCAATGGTTGAACTAAACCTATTCTAAAAGTAAATAAAAAGTAAATATTCAATTTTGTCTTCCTAATGTAGTAGGACTTATGCGAAGTTCTCAGCCAAAATCCTTGTGAGCTCATGCAGATACTTTTAATCTACGGGTTGTTTTTGTTTGTTGTTTCGCGGCATCCGAAATCAAACCCGGGGTCTTGTGTTGCTAAGCACAGATAAATCGACTCTTTGATTACTTTAAGTTTAAAATTGAGCACAGCTTTAATAAAAGGAAGATATATTAATTGACCTCTACGAACAACTGAGTGCTATATTCTCATTTGGGCCCTTTCAAACTTTATTCACAATTTTTTTTCAAATTATAATTGAATACTCGAAAGAGTATTTAAAAGTGTCAAAAGGACTAGTAACAATGGAAAGCTTGAAAAATCAAAGGCAAATACATTCTACAATGAAAGGAAAAAAAATCTGTACCCGTTCTCTATTTTTAAAAAAATTACGAGTTATGAAAATTTCGAACCTTTCGAATTTTCTGAACTCATCTCCTTTGTTGAAGACAGAAAAATGATAAATTATTACTAGTTTAATTTAGTGTGTGGCTGCATTATAAGGAGTCTCTTATATAATTCCTATAATTCTTATCCTTTATTTGACGGATATTTTAAATCCAATCGGCAGTGCCTTTTATATTCAACAATATTCTGAATCCTATGGGTAATGCGATTTAGTTTTATCATTGTTCCTTAGATGGTGCTACTACTATATTTTTACCAATGTGCATTGGTCACCATTCGCGCTAAGTTGCAATTTTCCTGTGGTATCACTTGACCGAATGTGAAAGAGGTCATAAGGGAAAATATTATCCCTAAAGAGTGGGGTAACTAACGCTAACTTTAACTCTTCTCAAACAGAGTTCATAATTCTTTACTGCCTCTTCAACCTGGCAGTACATATATACAAAGACATCATATTGTCTTAATTTATTTAAGGTTTTTACAGCTCCCATCTTGGCCCCCCCAAAAAAAGGACTTGAATGCAGGAAACGGATGACTCCATTAACTAGTTTTTTTATAAAATGATCTTAAGTTAACGTTTTTTTTCTTGTCAGAATCATCCAGTGTATATAATAAACCATTCAAGGGAACCAAACGGAGATTTCCTAACCTTTTCCTAAAAAATGGGATTTCCTTTCTTTCCTAAATTCGAAATTTTTGGTTCTGAGCTCTACCCAAAATGTCAAATCTTAGAAATATTTCGGTATCCTGTTTACTTTAGAAGCCATTTCAGCACTGTGCTAGCTTTCTTTGCCTCAATTTTTAGCCTGGGAGACTCCAATCCAGGTTCATGATCATGAATGCTCTGTGAGTATATGCATATGTAGCCTTTGTGCGTTGGGATACAACCCTTTTTCGTATCCCTATGGATACAAACCTTTTTTGCTTCCTTAAGAGGTAGACGCAACCCTTTCTTGCATCCTTAAGAGGTGGAAGCAACGCATTTTTTTATCCTTGAGAGGTGTCCTCTCAACCTCCCTCTGAAGTACATGACTCCCTGTCATGACATGTCCGTGACTTCTAGTCACTCTAGGTCTACTCCTAACGGTTAACCTATATCTACAAAACTACGGAATCTGTGCCTTTGCCTTCCAGTGGTTCCCTAGCCATCGCTTGGAGGCCGCAATGTTTTCGGCAAAAACTGCCCTAAAAATTTTCTTGGGGGTTGGTTTATAGGTGCTGGGGCTAAACAATATCTTGCTTTGTGTCCTGTTTCACCACAGCGGATACAGTTTGGAGGTTTTTCACATTCCGAATGTCTATGTGGACCCCCGCAAGTCCAGCATTTTATGCGAGCATTTTTTCTTTTACTAAATTTATAACTGGAATAATTATCCCTAGTTGGTCCTGACATATTTTTCTTTCCACAGTTCAAACATTTCTTTGGTTTTTTTTTATAATTTCCTATGTTTTGAAATTCTACTCTGGAGTTGTCTCTTTGTTCTCCAGGGGAAGTCTTGTCTCCTGAGTCAACAACTGTTGCTCCCAAAGACATGTCTGAGGAGTCCCTATACATTAAATCAATTGATTCAAATCTCTTTGCCAGCGCTAATAATTCATCTTTGTCGTCTGTTGTTTTAGTTTGTTCATTAACTTTCCTTCCAATTGAAGGGAGCATACCACTTTTGAAAATACTAATAGTTATGTCATCTGCCCTTATACCAAGAGCAGTTTTTGCATACTCTAGAGCCTTTCTACTAATTCGGGAGTAAAATTGATGTACCAACTCAGATGGTCTTTGTTTCTCGGAAAGCAGTTCTTGTAGTTTTTGTGCGGCTGGTTTTTCATGTAAAAAGGCTTCTTTTGAAGGTTTTAAAAAGCTCGTTGCGGATCTTTGTATTTCTCCTCGAGTATAACAAAGAGCTTGATTTATCATAGCAATATCATCTTTCCCTAAACTCCTTTGTATTTGTTTAAGGGTGGAAATCCATGAATAGATTTCATTTGGATATATCAGTAACGAGATGGGAGGCGCTTGCTCCACAAGTAGGTTTTGGAGCCTACTTGTTCATCTCTACATTGCCCTTCTAGAGCGTTTATTCTAGACTGTGCTTGTTGTACTGCAATTTCTAACTCTTTGATTTTATTTTCATTTGAACTGATGATTGTTCTATCCTTATAAATCTTAATGTAGGAAACGTTTTGAGCCTTTAAATTGTTTTAAACTACAAAATGAGTTAGTTTCTAAATTGCGTAAGAATTAGCTCAATATCTCGATTTAAATTAACCCTAAAGGCTAATATTATAATTACACACTCTTGAGGATGATTAACTTATGACCCTATTTAAGTAAATTATAGACGATTCGGATACTAGAACTTGCAGCAAAGAGAAAGAAAAGGAGAAGAAAGAAGGAATCTTAGGAAGATAAAAGGCTGTCTGAACTTCCCTTTAAGGTTAAAAATTTCTTTAATGAACACTTTTTCAAACTTCTCTGTCTTGGATAGGTTTGGAAAACTGAACACACACTTTCTTGTGAGGAACAGAGGACTAAATTTTACCGAATTTTATCAATTTAATTAAGCCTCCCCACTTAAACGAAAGTTGCATCGAACTTGAGTACCGCTGCGACCAGTTGTACCAAACTTGAGTACCGTTGCGACCAGTTGTACCGAACCCGAGTATCGCTGTGACCAGTTGTACCGAACTTGAGTGCCACTGCGACCAGTTGTACCAAACCTGAGTACCGCTGCGACCAGTTGTAAGGTTGCCCCTACTATCAGGGCTAATAAATTTGGTAGCGTGTTACAAACTGAGGTTTGGGTAAGAAATCGGTACTCAGAATTTAGTGACAACTGATTTTTATTACAAAAGAAGATAAAAAGAAAAATATTCTAATTCCGATCATGTTAAATATTTCTAAACCTCTTCTAGGTCTAATGTCTAATGGTCTACTTGTTCAATCCACCAATGTTTACCAAAAAGAAAAAGTTAATTCTAGGCTATCGAATGTTTCTGCTTAAAGGAGTTGCACTTGAATAGCTAGTCAAGGCTTGAGTTCTGGGTTATTAAAATCCTTTAGTTCAGACTATTGCTGAGCTAAGCTAAGAATAAGCGTACTTGATTTTATTTCAATTTTCATTAACCCAAACCAAGAGATCCTCTTATTATTTCTTGAAAAGGGCTGTGTATTCCTTGAACCTTTAGTAAGCTTTAACTTTAGCAGGGAAAACTCTTAATTGAAAATATCTGGACATAAAGGTGTGGAAATTCTTAAATCGACAATATTATTCCCTTTTTACCTAACCTACCTGTATAAACATTAAGGCCACCTTTGCATAAACATGCAGTACAGGTTTAACGAAATGAAAGAATGATTAAAAAGGGAACGGTGTTCCTCTCCGTATAAACGTCTGAATATTGCACAAGGGGGGGGGGCAAGTAATGTTATTGTCCGATAATTCCAATTTTCGGATATAAGGTCTTTATAAAGTCAAGCTAGGTCCCAAGGAACTCTAGGCTGAAAAGGGGAGCAAAAGGGCTCGTCTGACGTTGACTTCTTGGTTAAGGTTCCTTTCATCTTTAAACCTTCAGTTATTCGAAGCTTAAATTTCTGGGAAGAAATTTAATTTAGCTTATTCTAACCTTAAAATGCTGTTTTGTTCAAATGACTCAAGCCTTGTTTAAGTGGAAATACTACCGAACTATAAACCCAAAATCACCAACTTATAGTAAATGTTAGATTTCAGCACTAGTTGTTATTATTATCTCCTATACACGCATTAAATTTGTCTCCAAATGACAGAAATCTTTAGAGGTTTTCTTCTTATTTTAATTTTATCTTCAAACTTTTATCTCCAAGGGGAATTCAGACAGACAGTGGTAGTCTATTCTTAATTACAAAGTAAAAACACTTACTCCTTGTTTGATCCAAAAAAGACTACTCTGTTTCCGAGGCAAAACTACCCCGATTTGTCTCTCATCCGTAAGTTATATTCTTTTTGCTACTTGATCCGTTTAGCGACCTTCCCTCCCTCCTAGCCAATCAACCACTTTTTGTTAAAAGAAGTTTCTTTTCCAGTCTTTCAAGGCCTTGCATATCTTTTTATTTCATAACCAAACTGGTGTAAATTAGGTCTTAAAATTCTTATCACGGGTTCAAAGTTCGTTTGATTCTTGGGCAAAGAAGTCTCACCACAAGATTTATGACTAGTTACGCAAAGAGAAGTTATTTTCAAATTCAAGCTAATTTGAAATTGTCGCTATATTTCTGATCTATGAAGCGAAAGGGAATTCCAAGCTTTAATAAAATAGAGTTACGAGATTTACACAAAATAAGGCCTCCTTACATTGGTAGCCAAAAATAATTGACAAAGACAAGGTATACTCCAAAAAAAATCAAAACCGCAAAAAGTACCATTCCCGGTTTAGCAGGGTGCTCTTCTGCCAGAGGGCAGAAGGGCACCCTTCAGCCATAATACATTAATAATAGACAAAAAAAATCATAAAACCTTGTTCTCAATCAACTATACATCATCCTCCATCCTCCCAACCTTCCCTCAACCCGAAAACAAACCTAGGAGAAGTAGAAAGATGTGCCCTTACAATATCTTTAGGCATGCCATTCTAATCCTTCTTTTATAACAAACAAATAAACTACGAAAACCGTTTTAATACCCATTTGGCTACTCAAAAAACAAACAAAACCCAACAAAAAAAATTAATATGATTTATCATTATACTAACATCAATTCCTCAATTTTTTTATTTTTATTTTATTTTATTTTTTTTTTGTTAATTTGGCTCATTAGGGACCAGTAATGTCATCCCATATTCGTCTTGGCTTAGGCATTATATAAACACTTTTTGTAAGATTTAGTATAGCGTTAATTATCGTTTTCAGTGCTTAGTTTCAAAATTTTTGCCACCTAAAGTTTTACAACGTCATGTTATTCCTGCATGAACTAAAAGTATTTTTAATTGTATGCATCAACTTAAGTTTGAATCAAGTGATTTTGATGGGATTAGCAGTCATCATTTACAGTGTGATTGCCCGGCACTAGTTACTCAACCCCAGTTATTTTTTCAGTTCTGTTGATGTCTGTCAATCGTGCCTGATTTCGTCCTTTGCACTGTATTCCACATATTATGACCAGTCTGTCTTGTTTTTAAGTTGTATGTATTCGTTATTGGATAAGAAAGATTTGCGCTAGATCCGCATAGCTTATTTGAGATATTGCAAAATTTTGCTGTATCTTCCCACTTAATATCGTAATACATGTATCGTTGAGAAGTATGATGCTACTGACATTATTCAATCATTTGAGCTGCTTAGTGCCAATTTAACAAGAAATACCTTTGTGTCCTTAAGCCCAAACCATAATACTATCCGTGTGTCTGTGTCTCAAATAAAGGTTTAAGTTACCTATGCGTCTGTGTATTAGATTTTTCTTCCCTTTTACTGTAATTAATTAAAAAGAACTTTTTCCACGAAATAACTTTTTCAAAGAAAAGTAAAGAACTCCATTATACCAAAAATGAGCAAAAGTAAAATCAAATAATCTACCAAGCGTGAAACTACCTCAAATCATTATCGATAAATAAATGAAACCCGAAACAAACAGAAACCACAATGAATAACCGAGTCAAACTCAAAACGAGCAGAAATTAACATAAATTGGGCTCAAAACCCCTATGCCTTCCCAAAGCCAGAACATAAGTTGCACTTTACTGAAAAAATATAAATGTTTTTACTTTTATAACTTTAATAAATCAAATAATATTAACATTTTGATTACTAAATATCAGTATATGTATATTAAACTGACAATGCACGTTCATTTGTATTTTTTTCAGTAAAGTGCAAATTATGTTCTGCCCTTGGGAAGGTATAATGGGGAAAGGGGAGGGTGGGCGCGGGAGGGTGATTAGTTGCCCTCTAATCACTTTCAACTATTAGAAAAGGCATTAGCCCTTTCTATTTTCAATCGAATGAGCCCTTTTCAAAGTTTCTATGACAACTCCTTCGATACGAAGAGCCCTGGTCTAAAAAAAAAAAAATCAAAACTTAAAATTTTGATTGGATGTATTTGGGGAAACGGTGGGCTTGAGAGGGGCGTTAGTTGCTCTTTAATCACTATCAACTATTAAAAAAAGGCATTAGCCCTTTCAATTTCAATTTGCCCCCAGGGCATAACTTACAACCCTTTCCCTGAAGGCTGGGGGGGGGTCATCCTTAAAGACTTAATTTCCAGAACTTTCAACTACGTTGAACAAAATTGCTATCTCAAACTTCTGATTGGATGTGTTTTGGGAAATGGTGGGCGTGAGAGGGGGATTAATTGCCCTCCAATCACTTCCGACTATTAAAAAGGCCACTAGCCCTATCAATTTCCAATCAAACAAGCCCTTTTTGGAGTTTCTACGACAACACTTTCTATAAAAACCTTATATGCCCCCGGGGCATAATTTAAAACCCTTGTCCTGAGGGCTGTGAGGGGGTTGTCATCCTCAAAGACTAATTTCAGAACTAATTTCTAAAAATTGCAACTATGTTGAACAAAATGGCTATCTCAAAATTTTTATTGGATGTGTTTGGGGAAATGTTGGGCATTAGCGGGGGTTAGTTGCCCTCCAATCACTTTTGACTATAAAAAGGGCACTAGCCCTTTCAATTTCCAACTGAATGAGCCCTTTTTGAAGTTTCTACGACAACGCTTTCTATAAAAACCTTATATGCCCGAGGGATAAACTTACAACTCTTGCCCTTAGGGCTGTGGGGTTAGTGTCATCCTCAAAGACACAATTTCCAGACCTTTCAACTACGTTGAAAAAAATGGCTATCTCAAAATTTTGATTGGATGCGTTTGAATGACCCCCTTTTGAAGTTTTTACAACAACGCTATCTATAAAACTTTATATGCCCCCAGGGCACAACTTACAACCTTTGCCCTGGGGGCTCTGGGTGTTTGTCATCTTCAAATACATAATTTGCAGATGTTTTCAACTACGTTTAACAAAATGGCTATCTAAAAATTTTGATTGGATAAGTTTGGGGAAAAGGTGGGTGCGAGAGGCGGGTTAGTTGTCCTCAAATCACTTTCGACTGTTAAAAAGAGCACTAGCTCTTTGAATTTCCAATCGAATGAGCCCTTTTTCTAGTTTCTATGACAAAGCTTTCAATAAATACCTTATATGCCCCTACGGCATAACTTATAACCCTTGCCATGAGGGCAGTGGGAGAGTGTCCTTCTCAAAGATATAATTTCCGGAAATCAACTACGTTAAACAAAATGACTATCTCAAAATTTTTATTGGATGTCTTTGGGGAAAAGGTGGGCATGAGAGAGGGGTTAGTTGCTCTACAATCACTTTCAACTATTAATAAGGGCACTAGCCATTTCAATTTCCAATCAAATGAGACCCTTTTTGAAGTTTCTACGAAAACACTTTCTATTAAAACCTTATATGCCCCCAGGGCATAGCTTACAACCCTTGCTCTGAGGGCTGTGGTGGGTTGTCCTCCTCAAAGACCTAATTTCCAGAACTTTCATCTACGTTTAACAAAGTGGCTATCTCAAAATTTTGATTGGATGTGTTTGGGGAAAAGGTGGGCGTGAGAGGGGGGTTAGTTGCCCTCCAATCACTTTCGACTATTAAAAAGAGCATTAGCCCTTTGAATTTTGAATCGAATGAGCCCTTTTTGAAGTTTCTACGACAAAGCTTTCTTTAAAAACCTTATATGCCCCCAGGGCATAGCTTACAACCCTTGCCCTTAGGGCTGTGGGGGAGTGTCCTCCTCAAAAACATAATTTCTATTTGGAAATCAACTACGCTGAACAAAATGGCTATCTCAAAATTTTGATTGGATGTGTTTGGGGAAATGGTGTGCGTGGAAGGGGTGTTATTTGCCTTCCAATCACTTTCGCTATTAAAAAGGGTACAAGTCACTCCAATTTCCAATTGAATGAGCCCTCTTCGAAGGTTCTACGACAACTCCTTCGATATGAAG
Organism: Artemia sinica; assembly: GCA_027921565.1. Taxonomy (NCBI): domain Eukaryota; kingdom Metazoa; phylum Arthropoda; class Branchiopoda; order Anostraca; family Artemiidae; genus Artemia; species Artemia sinica. The sequence goes on from CM051262.1 coordinate 18,260,927, forward strand.
TGTCCTGGCCTAAAACTGAGAAAAAATAAATAAATAATACATTGTGTCAACATCGTTCATTACTTAGGCAGCGGTATTGTGCTGCCTATGGTTTCCTCCTCTTATTTTGTTTAAAAGTGGGTTATAGGTAAATTATTTTTATTATTATTGTTGTTATTATCAATGAAGGGACAGGTGCTAATTGCCCCCCTAGATTTCGTAAAATATTTGTTTTTATCTTCTGCATTACTAAAAAAAAAGTCCATGTCTTCCTTAAATATTTATGAATTAGCGACACTGATGTTTGTAGGTTTTACCGATAGAAAGACATAGAAGTTTCAATAAATGAAAATTATTTGAGGAGAGGGGGGTCAAAATATATTTATCAACCGCTAGGGACAAATTGATGGTTGTCATTTCTTCTTTTTCAATAAAAATAACCAAAAAAAGGCATTTTCAAATAAAACGAATCCAAAAATGTTCTTTTCAAAATCCTTCGCTTATGCCCCCAGTAAGTGCATTAGCTGAGCTAGAGTGAAAAATCGTTCTTGATCTGGCGGGGCAAAAAGATCGGAATGTGTTGGTAGGGGGCTTTCAATTGACAAGGAAAAAATTCTAGAAAGAAAACGTGAACATTTTGCTTAGACCACCACTATCCAACACTCACGGGTCGTGGAGATAAACAAGGGGTACCGATTCAGGAAAATACAGGGGGTATACAGATAAAAAAAAGGTACATAAAAATGTGATTTTCGAAACTCAGGGGGATTTTAAGTTAGATAAAAAAATATACAGTAAAACAAAGATATTATTGAACATCTACGGGTGTAATTTAACCCCCTCAAGACTGGTGCCGTTGTGGGCCTTGTGTCACACATGCTGACAAAAAAATTAATCACGTTAACACAAGCTAAAAAGTCAAAAATTTTAAACCAAAAATTTCAAAATCCAAAACATGTTGTTCGATGAAGCAGCTAAACTATGATTTTAGGGATTTTTTTCTGATTTAGTGATTTTTTTCAAAGATTCAAGTTTATTTTTACCTGATAGTAAATCTAAATCCGTGCTTCTACAGTTTCTTCACCTAACTCTGCTTACTGCCACTACTACTACAAACAACTCACCGCAGCACCAATCCACCTGAGGCCAACACAGCTACGCACGCTCCTCCTCCACCCCAATCTATTCAAAAGCCTCCCTTTTTACACCCGCTCACGAAGTTCCCATTTCCTTTAAATCTTTCTTTATGACGTCCTCCCACCCCAGACGGGGACTACCTGCTTTCTGTTTAGCCCTAGATGGTTGGCCGAAAAGAACAATCTTCGGCAATTTGTCATCCTTCATCCGCACAACGTGCCCTAGCCACCTCAACCTTTCTTTCATTATAGCCCTAGAGCGCGGTATTGAACCACATTTTTCGTATAGCCTATTGTTTGAAATACGGTTAGTCAGCCGGGTACCCAGAACAATCCTTAAGCAATTTCTCTGGGAAACATCTAGAAACTCTTCGTCCGCTTTTCGGAGCGTCCATGCTTCAGAGCTATATTTGACCACTGTCATCACTGTAGCTTCTAATATTCTAATCTTGGTTTGCAGACTTATCTTCCTATTCTTCCAGACTTTTTTTAACTGTGAAAAAAAACCCTGAGCCTTGGCTATTCTATATTTAACATCTTCACTGCTCCCACCATCTTTACTAATAATACTACCAAGGTAAGTGAAGCTGCCCACCTGATCAATCTTTTCATTACCCAACGTCACCTATTCATCTTCACTTTTTCCTAGCCTTAGTGACTTAGTCTTCCTAACATTAATTTTCAAACCAATTCTAGCACCCTGAACTCCCAAAATCTCTAAAACTTCATTCATTTTGCTCACACCTTCATCTAGGATGCTTAAATCATCAGCATAATCCAAGTCCAGGAGACTTTTTCCTCCCCATTTGATTCCGTGGTCTCTCATTGCCTTTCCTGTGCTCCTTAAAACAAAGTCCATCAAAATAATCCATACAAAGGGGGATAGAACACAACCCTTCTTAACTCGTGATTTAATACAAAACCAGCTGCTAACCTCATTTCCAACCTTAACCGCAGCAGTGTTATTCTCATACATAGCAATAATCACTTTAATGTATTTGTCTGGTATACCATACAAGGATAAAACCTTTACTAAAGCTCTTCTATCAACAGAATCGAACGCTTGCTCATTATCTATAAAACTGAGGACCAAAGGTGTTTGAAATATCAGGCACTTCTCAATTATTAGCCTAAGAGTGAAAATTTGGTCGACACATCCTCTACCTTTTCTAAAACCGCACTGCTCTTCTCTTAAAACTTTGTCTACGGCATCTGTCAGTCTAAAAAGTATCATATTACTAAGTAATTTACTACCTACAGAGACCAGACTAATGCCTCGATAATTACCACACTTACTTTTATCACCTTTCTTATAAAGTGGCTTAATTAAGGTTTTCCTAAAATCGTTAAGTACTTCCCCTTTTTCAAAAATCATATTCATAATCTTCAGTAACTTATTTCTAACCTCAGAGCCACCATATTTAAGAAACTCATTTACCACCCTATCAGCACCTGGAGCCTTATTATTCTTTAATCCTTTTAGTACTGTTGCTAATTCCTCCTTACAAAACAAATCTTCCTTCACATCCAAGGTATCACAAACTTTTTCATTTTCCTCTATATTTTTTCCTGCAACTCTATTTCGGTTAAGCAAATTCTCAAAATGTTCGGCCCATCTCTCTTTAGTTTTTTCCTTATCGCTAATTGCGACCCCATTCCTATCTTTAACTGGGCCAAGTCCGGATTGACTACTCCCTCTCAATTTGTTAACGTGCCAGTACAATATTTTACTATTGTGCCGTCTAGCTGCATCTTCCAGATCCTCGGCAATTTTATCCATGGCCTCCACTTCACACCTCCTTAGTTCATATTTTAATGCTTTCTCCACTTTCTTTACATTTCTTTTGTTTTCATACGCTCTGTCACTCAGAAAATGCTTGTACAAGTCCTTTCTCCTTTCTATTAAACATAAAGCTTTTTCACTAATATTCTTAGCTGCAGTTCTAGCTTTCTTCCCTAATACACCTTCAGCAACTTCACAAATTATTTTTCTAAAATTATTCCAACCATCTTCCACATTATCAAATTTTAAACTCTCAAGTTTAGTATTCAACTGTTCCTGGAAAGTTTCTCTCAAATTCTCATCCTGGAGTCTACCAACATCGTAACTTCCCGGGAGGTAGTTACCCTTTCGATATTTCAGCTTTAAATTAGCCCTTGACACTACTAGATGGTGATCTTTACTTTTAACATCAATAACAGCACTCCTATATACCCTAGTATCTTGTATTGATCCTGCCAGTCTTCGGTTTACTATAACATAATCAATAAGGTTTGCTGTCTTACCATCACGTGAATACCATGTTAACTTATGGGCCATTTTATGACCAAACACCGTCTTGGTTATAACTAGATTGTTATACCTACAAAATTGCAAAAGTCTGTATCCATTACAGTTTTCTTTTCCTACACCAAATTTACCTAGGCTGGGATACCATCTATCCCTATTTCTACCAACCTGGGAGTTAAAATCTCCCAGTAATAACATCATATTTCTACCTGGGACCCCTGTCTATTTGCTCCTGTAACTGTAAGTAAAATTCATCTGAGTCACTAGTGTCTCCGTCAGTCGGTTCTACAGGGGCGTATACTACTATAACTGATACCCTGAACTTTCTATTCAGAAAATGAGCAATTAGTGTTCTATTATTAATACTTTCCCAGCCTAAACAAGACTTAGCAGCTTACTTATTCATCATGAGCCCTACTCCCTGTCTATGTACCCCATCCTTCCTGCTTGAGTAAACAAATTCTAAATCACCTAATCTCATGCTTCCTACCCCTGGGATATGAGTTTCTGAAATTCCTAATAAATCCAGTTCTAATCGTCTGAATTCGTCAGTCAAAATGTCGATACGATAGTCATTTTTTAATGTCGTAACATTCCAAGTTCCAATTTTCATGTTCTTTAAATCATTGAAATTACTTTCGCCTCAGGAAAAGCAATGATCCCGGATACCAGTGCAGGACGGGGATCACATATCTTCTCAAGTCTACACCAAAGTGCTTAAGCCGGCTTAGAACCGGACAGCAAGAAGTCCCTGGGACCTCCATGAATGGAGGCTTTGTGCAATCCTGGGCCCATCTCGGTCACAACATTGTTTTCAGCACTTGGTGATGCTCTTCTATCAACAAGAGTCAAAATCCTGCACAGACAGTCTCAAGCCTATTACCTCCGACTCATTATATATTCATGCCTACAAATATTATGCTACTACAGGGAGGCAGCCCATAATAGATAAATTAGCTAGGAAGAGGTTTTTCAGCCCAAAGACACCCATCAAAACATACCAAACCCAGAAGGCTTGGGATACCGTCCCATCTTTTCCTACACCAAATTTACCTAGGCTGGGATACCATCTATCCCTATTTCTACCAACCTGGGCGTTAAAATCTCCCAGTAATAACATCATATTTCTACCTGGGACCTTGTCTATTTGCTCCTGTAAATGTAAGTAAAATTCATCTGAGTCACTAGTATTTCCGTCAGTCAGTTCTACAGGGGCATATACTACTATAACTGATACCCTGAACTTTCTAGTCATAAAATGAGCAATTAGTATTCTATTATTAATACCTTCCCAGCCTAAACAAGACTTAGCAGCTTCCTTATTCATCATCAGCCCTACTCCCTGTCTATGTACCCCATCCTTCCTGCCTGAGTAAACAAATTCTATATCACCTAATTTCATGCTTCCTACCCCTGGAATATGAGTTCCTGAAACTCCTAATAAATCCAGTTCGAATCGTCTGAATTCGTCAGTCAAAATTTCGATACGATAGTCATTTTTTAATGTCGTAACATTCCAAGTTCCAATTTTCATGTTCTTTAAATCATTGAAATTATTTTCGCCTCAGGAAAAGCAATGATCCCGGATACCAGTGCAGGACGGGGATCACATATCTTCTCAAGTCTACACCAAAGTGCTTAAGCCGGCTTAGAACCGGACAGCAAGAAGTCCCTGGGAGGGACTGAATGGAGGTTTTGGATGAATGGAGGCTTTGTGCGAATACCATGTTAACTTATGAGCCATTTTATGACCAAACACCGTATTGGTTATAACTAGATTGTTATACCTACAAAATTGCAAAAGTCTGTATCCATTACTGTTTTCTTTTCCTACACCAAATTTACTTAGGCTGGGATACCATCTATCCCTATTTCTACCAACCTGGGCGTTAAAATCTCCCAGTAATAACATCATATTTCTACCTGTAATATCTAAAATCTCCCAGTAATAACATCATATTTCTACCTGGGACCTTGTCTATTTGCTCCTGTAACTGTAAGTAAAATTCATCTGAGTCACTAGTATTTCCGTCAGTCAGTTCTACAGGGGCATATACTACTATGACTGATACCCTGAACTTTCTAGTCATAAAATGAGCAATTAGTATTCTATTATTAATACCTTCCCAGCCCAAACAAGACTTAGCAGCTTCCTTATTCATCATCAGTCCTACCAATGATCCCAGGAAAAGCAATGATCCCGGATACCAGTGCAGGACGGGGATCACATATCTTCTCAAGTCTACACCAAAGTGCTTAAGCCGGCTTAGAACCGGACAGCAAGAAGTCCCTGGGACCTCCATGAATGGAGGCTTTTTGCGAATACCATGTTAACTTATGAGCCATTTTATGACCAAACACCGTATTGGTTATAACTAGATTGTTATACCTACAAAATTGCAAAAGTCTGTATCCATTACTGTTTTCTTTTCCTACACCAAATTTACCTAGGCTGGGATACCATCTATCCCTATTTCTACCAACCTGGGCGTTAAAATCTGCTTACCTAATCCCTAATGCAACTGGCATCTCCCCCTTTTCATTGAATTACAGATTCTTCAGCAAAAAAAAGAAATATTGAGTATTGCAAGTTTGAATGTAATGCAGTAACATCCTCAGAGTAATCTCTCCGCAATAATTTGTTTAAGTGCCTCAAACACCAAACATACGACCGTGAGTTAAGAGTATGATTGACCACATCGTCACGAAAAGAGTATTCTTTATTGAACTTGAATAAAATATACACCTGTATAGTTAAGTGGCTTGAATTCGAGGATGTATTACATATAAATTGCAATAAGCTGTCATATGATAACATTCCACTTTAATCCGGAGAAGAGGGCCAAGTCTTCTTTACTAAAAAGCTCATAAGTTACAAAAAAAACATAAAAGCCCATGCGTTTAATAGAAGAAGAGAATTGTAACTTTTTAAGCCAAAAGAAGACGTTTTTGAGGCCAAAGAAGAAGTTTTGGCTTTTAGAGGAAGAAGAAACTGAAGACTTTATGCCAATAAATGTACTAAGACTGTCCTCATTACCTTTTCAATCTATCCTGTGGATGATATCTTACTTCAGCTTTCTTCATCGTCATCAGTAAGTGAATAGTTTGGATATTATGTTTCCCGGCAAACATTTGAAAGCTTGATAATTTTGAGTCACATAAACCTTTATTCTACTTTAATATTTTTTGGTCTTAACTAATTTTTTTAATGTTTTTTCTTTGTATTCAGCTCTCCTTGTATCCTTCATGCAAATGATGTCTAAATCAGTTTTCTAAAACGAGCGTTTTTCCGAATAAATGTTATACTTCTGGGTATGAAAGTCAGTAAAGGATTTGAAATTACAGACCCGTTTAGGTTGGGATCTAAGGAAGAAGCCAACATTAAGCTGCTAGAAAAAAAAATTGACACAGGTTTTTAAAAGGGAGAAACATTAGATAATAAAGGAAAAATAAAAGAGTCGTTGATTTGTAGCTTGTATGAAGTTGATATTACTATATCTAAGAAAAAATTGCGGAAGTTATATCGTTTGAGTGATGGTGAATCAGCAGCAACATAATTAGGGTTAATGGAAGCATTAGCATTGCTGAGACAGTGTTTACATGAGAAGAGGGAATATCTTTACAGCATTACAACATGCATAAAAAACCAACGACAAGAGTATAAGAACCTGTTTGAAGATATAAAATTATAAATTCCAAAATGAGAAAAGTGGAGAAAAGGACAAAGCAACTTAGGAATAATACCGAGACTTAGTTTTGCAAAACAATAAAATAAATCAATCACAACTGCTTCTGACAAGACTGTTATCCCACGGATGGTAATTTGGAAACAATTTGTCAAGCGCAAGATGACAGAAAGAGAAAATATTCAGACCCTTAGTCAGTGGGTAAATTCAGCCTTTTACAGGCGGAGAAATATTGAGTTTAAAAAAGAAGGTGAAAGGAAACTAAGCACACTATGAAAAGCGTTTATTGGTAACAGTGTTGGATATGTTCAAATTAAAATTTAAAATAAATATTGTCAATTTAAAGTCAGATTTTTTAAAGGTTCAAAATTTCAAAATTTTAAGGTTCTAATTTAAAGGTTCATGTCATTCTGGGTATTCACCCATGTTTTATTGGCGCGAATCACTTTCCCTGCATTAGCACAAAAGGAAAAATACTCTGCCAATAGTTACACAAGCCAAAATAATTATCCAGTAAAATTTATTTCCTCTGGGATTGCCATCTACAATGCTGACTCCTCTTACTTTTAAGGCTTTTGGAGACGCAAAATAAAAAAAATTCCACAGCACATTGCACCACAAGTTTGAAAAACGCATTGAAGGAAATAGTCTGTTGCCGAAACCGACGCCGCCAATTTTTTTGTTCCATAAACAAACCAGGAAAATACTGACATATATCTAGAGAAATCCCAACGTTGGTCGTAAACGCAGCAGTAAATTACTGACTACTGAGTGATTTTACGGATGGTGCCACATTTTCCATTTGATTACAATAAAGACAGCATGCAAGATACTGACATACATATACCAAAGTATCTATTTTTGGTCGGTAAATGCAGTGGTTTTACAAACTCGTGCGTGATTTTACGGTTGGTGCCAACAGTTTTCTATTCGTTAAAACATGAATTACGGATAGGGACATCTGATGAAATCTCAATCTAGGTTGGTAAATGCACGGTTTTAACCGACTTTGTCTTGATTTTACGGATGGAGCCAAAATTTCATTCGTTTAAATAAAGAACATGAAAAACATAAGTATAGTGTACCAAAGCTTTCAATCTTTGTCGGTACATCTGGCGGTTATACAACTCGCACGACGAATTTACGAACGGTGCTACTATTCACTATTCGGTAAGATAAAAGAACAAGAAAATAAGACATGGCGTCATCAAAATCTCAATCTTGGTCGGTTAATGAAATTGTTTAACCACACATATTCTGATTTTAAAGTAGCACCACAACTTTTCATTCATTTAAATAAAGAACCAATGGAACTACTAATCTGTCTCGTGTAGAATTTTTTTATAATAGCGTTGCTCTTTCAGCCAAAATATAACATAGGTCAAAGTCGTTGCGCAAATCAGAGGCAACGCTATAGCGGTTGCTCTATACATAAAGGCATAACGTCTCCAATCTTTTATTGTTTATTTATGTAGTTTTTTCCCAACGTACTTTATATGGAAGAGTCGTCGTATGAACTTCAAAGAGGGGCCTCATTCGATTGGGAATCGAGAGTTCTATTGTCCTTTTTCAGGGTCAAAAAGGGATTGGAAGGCAACTTAACACCCCTTTCCACGCCCACCGATTCCCCAACACCTCCAATCGGGAAATTTGAGAATAGCCATTTTGGTTCAGCGTACTTGATTTCCAAATAGAAATTATGTTTAGAGGAGGACACTCCCCTCACAGCCTTCAGGGCAAGGGTTGTAAGTTTACCCTTGGGGGCATATTTGATTTTTATAGAAAGCTTTGTCGTAGAAACTTCAAAAAGGACTCATTCGATGGGAAATTCAGAGGTCTAGTGTCCCTTTTTCATAGTCGAATATGATTGGCTGCACTAACCCACCCTCGTCACGCCAACCTTTTCCCAAACACATCCAATCAAAATTTTGAGGTGCCATTTTGTTCAATGTAGTTCAAACTTCAGGGAATTAGGTCTTTTTTTTTTAGGATTACATCCCACAGCCCTAATGGCAAGGGTTGTAAGTTATGCCCTGGGGGCATATAATGTTTTTTATAGAAACCGTTCACGTAGAAACTTCAAAAAGACCTCATTCGATTGGAAATTTAAATGGCTAGTGTTTTTTTTAATATTAAAAGTGATTGGAAGGCAACTAACACCCCTTCCATGCCCACCAGTTCTCTAAACACTTTCAATCAAAACTTGAGGTAATTATGAGATTAATACATTAGCTAGAGCTATATATGTTTTTGTCTATGGTTGTTACAATTGAATTTTAGTTTCTTTAGGGTACTTAACAGCACTATTATGTGCCTTGATTAAGTAGATAACGTCATTGCAATTATACAATGAGGTCCCTTAATACAACGTCATTAATGATTGCATTCCAGCAAGCAGTCTATATATGCTGTGGACGTCATTGTGTAAACATCATCCGGGTTTGCTGCAGCGGTAGCTAGCACCTAGTAATAGACGATTCATGTCCATGTTAAGAATAATAACCCATAACTCCTACAAAAAAGAGTCAGATAAAGCAATATTAACTTGAAAACAGGTTGGCTTGAAAAGCAAGGGAAATTGATTGGCTTGAAAATCAAAAAGTGGCAGCTACTACAGCTTCTGCTTAAACGGCACCATTTTTCTTTTTTTCTTCCCAGATCGCTTGGCACTGGAACATCGTAGATAGTTGTTTAATTGCTCATTTTTTACAGAAAATTAATGGGTTATAAACCTTCCGTAATAACACAATTACTTTTAAAATAGAATCAATTTCTTATGAAAACTGCATATTCATGTGTAAAGGTTGATAATGACGTCATAATCGTAGGATATAGCCAGCTCGTCTCTTACTATTCAATTAAAAAAAGTCCTAAGGGCTTTTTCCCTGTTTGTAATTTATCTACTGAGATCACTTGACTTTGCATCCTTTTTTATTGATCATGATCGTCATAATGATAAATTGCATATATAATATGATAGCAACCTAAATGACGTTATAAAAACAAAGAAACTTATTCTGTTTGAAATCCCTCGTATAAAATCATGATGACGTCATACAGTAAAGACTAAAGTCTATCTCTACTGAATGAATGCAACATAGAAGAAAAAAGTCTGTGGTATGTATGAGGCAATACGAGGTACAGTTGATTTTAAATAAATGATATTAAAAAATGCACGAACTCTTGCCATAACTGAAATATATAATTTTTTACATGTAAGGAACCAAACTGTAGCTCATAGTACTGTTTCCTAAAAGAATCATTATATAGATGACTATTTTAAAAAATTTATATTTGTTAAAACATCGTCCCATAAGTCAAACCCTCCCAACCGGTACAATAAAGACGAATTATAAGTATTATAAAAGGCCCTTCCGAGATAGTTTACCTATAAGAATCTATGCGTCCATTAGAATAAGAATTAATGAAAACTGCAAAACTCTTGTATGGTATTTGAGTCAAAAATTAATCCTTTAATTCAAACTAGACAATGCCTTAAAATTTCTAAATTAGTTTGATTTTTTTAGGTTCTAACTACCCGACGTGGAATTCAATGTGGATATCCATACAAAAAACTTCAATTTTTTTATTTTAGTTTTCATTATTTGTGAATAGAATCGTGGCGGAGTCTAGCGACTTTTAGTTGGATTTGCGAAACATGTCCTCACATCAGCGCTGTCTTTACGTGTTCTGAAGAAAATACTTGCCGATGTGAAAATTAGTCCAACATTAAAGCAGTCTTATAATAAAAGCAACTAAAGCATTGGATTTTGGATTTTGGATTTTCAACTTACTCACTGGGCTCGTTTACTCGCTTGTTTACTCACTGGGCTACGGATGAGCTTTTCAAGGCAAAATGCGAACAATATAAGCCATTTAAGCATTGCCTGAGTAGCAAAAAATATCATCAGAGCATATGAGGAGTATTCCTGTCTTCTTGAGCAAGAAACGAAAATCAGGAAAATATAATTCTGATCTGGTAGAGTTTTGGAGTGACTACTTTTACACTTACTCGGATTTTAGCGAAATTACATGCATGCATTTCTCAGGGCCTGCAATATCGGTACTCAGTGAGATTGCATTTTGTGTTGCTGGGTAATTTACGCGAAAACAGTGCTCACGAATAACTGCTAAGTCACTTAAAATTTGAACTTTTTTTTAATGATAACCTTAATCTTAATTTATAGTCTAATTGTATATTTGGTCTTTCTTATAAATCTATTCCAGTAAATGTTTACTTTACTCTCGTAAACCTAAAGAAGCTTTAAAAAAATAGAAGTATATATTAAACCGCCGTTATTAAGTGAAAACAAGTCGTTTCTGTTTTCGATTAAAAAAACAGAAAAACACATTTGGATTACCGTTTTTTTTCCTCCGTTTCTGTTTCTTTTCCGTTTTTCAATTGCTATTTTTCACCGTTTATAGTTTAATTCAAGAATAGAATCTATACTAACCCCTAATACCAAAGTCAACGGAATTGAAGACAGTATTGCCTGCCAATATCGTACGCGGGGAGGGAACTTGTCGGGGAGAATATCGAATTATAGAGAATAGCTGTAGATTATAGTAGTGAGACAAAACGAACAGAAATTACAATAAATAACCGAGTCAAACTCAAAACGAGCAGAAATTAACATAATTTGGGCTCAAAACCCCTATGCCTTCCCAAGGCCAGAACATAATTTGCACTTTACTGAAAAAATGTAAATGTTTTTACTTTTATAACTTTAATAAATCAAACAATATTATCATTTTGATTGCTAAATATCACTGTATGTACATTAAACTGACAATGCACATTCATTTGTATTTTTTTCAGTAAAGTGCAAATTATATTCTGGCCTTGGGAAGTTATAGGGGTTTTGAGCCCAACTTATGTTAATTTCTACTCGTTTTGAGTTTGACTCGGTTATTTATTGTAATTTCTGTTCGTTTTGGGTTTCATTTATTTATCGATGCTGATTTGTGGTAGTTTCACGCTTGGTAGATTATTTAATTTTATTTTTGCTCATTGTTTGTTTAATGGAGTTCTTTACTTTTCTTTGAAAAACTTATTTTGTGGAAAAAGCTTTTTTTTTCATTAATTCTGTTCGTTTTATATTGACATAGTCTTTTCAGAGTAAAAGGAAATAATACTTTAAATCTTTTCGTGTTTTGAAGAATTTATAGTTTGGCCTGCTATTTGCATGCTGGAGAAAAATTTTCAGCAATTTTTAACAACATTCACCCTCTTAAAAATCTGGACACAAATAGTAGTGTTTAATTTAGTTTCATACCATCTCTAGTTGACCTGAAATGGAAAACTTGATACCATTCGCAAAAAAATCTGTTTACTTTCTGTGATAGCTTGGATACACTTACGCTATTTCGATTTGGTTAAATTTTAAGACCACAAGCAGCCCCAAAAGTTTGAACATAATACCCTCAGTCGTTCTTGGGATGCCTTATTGGGAATTAGCATTAACACAGTGCATTTTGGTTTAATCTTATGGCAACATTTAGTTTTTAAACATAAAGTCAAATGGGAAAGTGGGCGTATGAGGGGGATTAGTTTCCCCCCAATCAATTTTGACTATTAAAAAGGGCATCAGCCCTTTCTATTTTCAATCGAATGAGCCCTTTTCGAAGTTCCTATGACAACTCCTTCAATACAAAGTGCCCTGGTCTAAACAACAACAAGAACAAAAAAATAATACATTATACCAACATCGATCTTTACTAGAAAAATGTCAAGCCTTCCAATCACTTTCGACAATTAAAAAGGGCACTAGGCCTCTCGATTTCCAACCGAATGAGCCCTTTTTGAGTTTCTATGACAACACCTCCTATAAACACCTTATATGCCCCCAGGGCATAAATTACAATTCTTACCCTAAGAGCTGTGAGGGTAGTTGTTATCCTCTAAGACCTATTTTCCAGAACTACCAACTACGTTAAACAAAATGGCTATCTCAAAATTTTGATTGGACTTGTCTGGGAAAATGGTGGGTGTGACGGGGGCGTTAGTCTTTCTTCAATCACTTTCAACTATTAAAAAAGGCACTAGCCCTTCCAATTTTTAATCAAATGAGCCCTTTTGAAGTTTCTACGACAACACTTTCAAAAAAAAATCTTATATGCCCCCAAGGGATAACTTACAGCCCTCGCCCTGAGGCCTGAGGGGGTTGTCATCCTGAAAGACCTAATTTCCAGAACTTTCTACTACGTTGAACAAAATGGCTATCTGAAAATTTTGATTGAATTTGTTTGAGGGAATGGTGGGAGTGAGAGGGGGGTTAGTTACCGTCCAATTCTTTTCAACTATTAAAAAGGGCACTAGCCCTCTCAATTTCCAATTTAATGAGCCCCTTTTGAAGTTTTTATGACAACTTTATCATTAAAAACCTTATATGGCCCCAGGGCATAACTTAAAACCTTTGCCCTGGGGACTCTGGGGGGTTTGGAATCCTTAAATACATAATTTCCAGAACTTTCAACTGTTATGTAATGTTTTGGTAGTAATTAATTAAGGGTTATTGAACTATAAGTTTTGACATCTCAAAGCTTTGTTTCCACAGCACGATCAGATCTGATTTAAGAGACACGAATCCTTATAGGCTAACAGGGGTTAGAAACATTTTTCTAAGCTGCGGCGATAGGAATTTCTCCGATAGCGCCGCTTATAGCGCTAAAGATTGTGTCAACTAGGCTAGCGCCACTCTCAATTGATGAGAGAAAATTGAACATGTAGACATATAAATGTGGCCTCTTTTTTCTTGGGCTATCTGGAGATCAGATTCCTTTGGGAGCATTTACCTTGGAGACTTACGAACTAATTACCTATTATTGGACTAGACGCAGACATATAAATGAAATGAACACAGGTAAAAAGACAATAGATTTATTGAACTTACATGCTTAGTTGCACAGGAACGGGTCACTTCAATGACAATAACGGTGACCAAAATACAATAATTTCGTCTGAATCTCTCTAGGTCTGATGTACTAGTCGTTTCAGATCTGACTTAAGATTAAAATTAAAAAACACATTTACCCCACTCCCAAACGCAGTTCTTTCGTCCTGCGCTGTAAGGACTGCCCGCCATTGGCTCACGTGCCCCAAGGACGCGAATCCTCGTCCAATAATCTCTTTTAAATGTTTTTGATGATTCAAGCATTCACACGGTTTTTTGCCATTTAAACTTCCTTAGAAATATTGTGCATAGCATTTTTTTTGCTACTAATTATCTTAGCGAAATTCGAACGACTAGCGTCGCCTTTTGACTGAAGCTAGAATGCAATTTATCTTTTTGCTGATTAAAATTTTAGACTCTTGGAACCGGTATTTGAACTCAATTAGGGGACGTTTAATTTCTGCCCGAATCATCTTTAGAAGAAAAGAATCTCGTATTTTAAATATATCACCTTTTACTCCTGGTACACATCACCCTTCCCATTAATTAATGACGTCCCGTCATTAGTAACTGCTTATTAGGAGTGCTTAAAAGTTTTCAATTATTTTTCTTATTTTATTCTACATCCCTATCTAAAATTCATCTACAGGACTAAGATTATTTATGGTTCTAGGTTAGCTACTATACTAAGGATTTTTTGTTCTATATCTAGCACTGATTACTTTTACATTTCCAACAAAGTTGGGGCTATTCTACTGTTACATTAGTTTTTTTTTATTTTGCTGTCTATATGACGTACTACATACTATCTACACTACGTTAAATGAATAACATGATGATATTACACCTAATTCTACTTGTGGTACATACATGAATGATTTATAACATACAATATTGGGTTCATCATATTCACTGATAACATTAAAACACTTTCACTATTGGGATTTTTGAATTGTCAAAGTTATTAGGAAGTAACACATGTAGCTTCACATCTATTCATCACCTTTCGTGTCCTTAGTGTACTACACCCTTCTGTTGTAAATTATTGTCCTTCACTCTTTTTGTCTTGGCAAAAATTTCGAAGCATTTACGTTATGGTTTCTTCATGGAACAGTTCGAGTCTAGTTGTCTTTACACGGTAAGTTTTCCCTAATAGTCAACTGGGAAATGACCGTTAGATTTCGTTCTAATAGTCAACTGGGAAATGATGCTTCCCACTACAGGTTTTGTGTTTTTCTTCTCAGCATATCATTTTTAGGATTTTTGAGGCACATAGAGAATGTATTCTCGCGTAAAATTGTTCATTTGTGCCTTTTGAAACGGGTTGTCATCATACTATAGTGACTCTCTTAATATATTGTCTTTAAATTCAACTTCAAACATCTTCAAATATCATTTGACTTCAAATATCGTTTATCTTGTACTGCTCGATGGGTTCTCAGAATTAAACTTCAAATTGTCTCTAACTTCAGTTTCAAATATCTTCAAATGTCTTTAAGTATCATTTAACTTAAAATATCGTTAAATATCGTTTATCTTGTTCTGATCGATGGGGTTCTCAGAATTAAACTTCAAATTGTCTTTAACTTCAGCTTCAAATATCTTCAAATGTCTTTAAGTATCATTTAACTTCAAATATCGTTAAATATCGTTTATCTTGTTCTGATCGATGGGGTTCTCAGAATTAAACTTTAAATTGTCTTTAACTTCAGCCTCAAATATCTTCAAATTTAAATATTATTTAACTTCAAATGTCGTTAAATATCGTTTAGCTTCAAATATCATCACTATACTGTCAAATTGTTCTGGGGTCCATAGTGAGTATCAAAGGCGATATCTACGTATTTATATCTCTTCTACTGACCGATGGGTTTCTCAGCATTTATGTGATTATATAGTTCGTTAAAGCACTTGATACTGAGGTTCAAATATAGTGTTACCTGATACGTAATATGGTTCATGGTCGAAGAAACGACGATCGAAGGTAACTGTTGTTTTCGTAGATGAAGCTGGGATGAAAATTGCCTGGAGTCTATTGTGAGTACTCTTCGTTGGTTGAGATATGATGAAAATAGTTGCTACTGGGTCGTATCTATACTGGGCAGCTCATTGTAATACTCAATAACCAATGTGTCCATTTACTTTCCTGTAATAAAAACAATGCGGCAGAATCACCAGTTCTTTGAAGTAAATACACATACAATAATTCACGCATTAATTGGGTTATAATTGTTCCCATTGTCACTCAAAATTTTATTAGGAATGCCAAATTGTAAAAATATTTTTGCTAATGCCTTACTTATGGCATAAGCACCTTGATTTTTTAATGCTTTTGCAAAAGTAAATCCTGAAAAATGATCTATAACCGAAAGAATACAAGTATTACCTCTGCTAGAAACAGGTAAGCCTCCACTTGTCCCGTATAGGTCAAATGAGATAATATCGAAGGTGTAATTTGCTACCAGGACCCTTCCCATTGGAGGATTTGGATAAGCTGGGGGGATTTTTGTCAAGTTACATGCTTCGCATGTACTTACAAATTCTTTAAGTTTTGTCAGTGCAGATTGTGCTTAAAAGTATTGTTTTAACTTATGGAACGTTTTCATAACTCCTAAATGTCCACCCGTGTCCGAATGAAAATATTCAAATGCAGGCCCTATCAAGTTTTGTGGTAGCACAGGTATTATCGAGGTTTGGTTTCTATTTGTCTCAGCAGTCACAATTCTACCCAGTATTTCTTCATCAAGATCATAGTAAAAATTATCTATCTCTTTTCTAAGAGTTTTGAATTTATCCGGTAACGCCTCATCATTCACAAAATAACCAATTAGTGCTACACACATTTCGTCCTTTTTTTTGCTTTCTTTTTATATTTTCCAAAGACAAGGGACAATAGTTAATCTTATTTTCTTTTACTGCGTCTTTGATTTTGTTTTTCTTACATCCATGATTGCTCTTAGCAATTATGGCGTCAACTTCATTTTCTTCAGCTTCCGATGGAATATTTTCTGGGTATCTACTTAAAAAGTCGCAAGCTGCGTTTTGTTTTCCCTTTAAATGTTCAAATTCATAATCTAGGTCTTGGATTTTCATAATCCATCTAGCTAGAATGCCCGTGGGGTTTTTAAATGTGCGCAGGTACTGCAAGCTTTTATGGTATGATCGTAGTATAAATTTTCTACCAATTAAATAATGTCTAAATTTGTCCAAGTGGTAGATAATAGATAACAATTCTAAGTTTGTGGCGGAATAACTACTTTCGCCTTTTGATAAAGTTTTACTTGAATAGCATATAACTTTTTCTATTTGTTTGGGCGTTCCCTGTAGAGGGTTAGGGTTTTCTACCAGGATTATTTGCGAAAGGATAGCGCCTACGCCCTTTGAGCTAGCATCAGTGGTAACGATGAATTTTCCGTTTTCGAAATCAGGGAGTGATAAAATTGGTTCAGAAGTGAGCGCCTTTTTGAGTCGGTCTAGGGAAGTTTGAGCTTCCTGGGACCAGGTAACATTATGGGAGTTTCCTTTGGTTAATTCCGTGAGGGGTTTCGCAATTTGGGCATAATTGCGTACGAATTTTCTAAAGTAGCCAGTAAGTCCTAAAATTCCTCTTAGTTCTTTCATAGTTTTGGGGGGCTTGAGGTTTTCAACACATTTTGTTTTATCAGGGTCTGGGGTTATCTCTCCCTGAGTTACTACTACTCCTAAAAATTTAATTTTAGATTGAAATAAATTTACTTTCTCAGGCCGGCATTTTAAATTGCCTTGCCTGAACTTCTCGAACACCTTAGCTAAAGTTGCTAAGTGTTGCTCAGTGTTTTCCCCCACGCATATAATATCATCAACAAAATGAATTATATTCTTTAATCCTCTTAACAGGTGCAATAGGGGTTTACATGACGCGCTTGAACTTGTTTTCAGTCCAAATGGTACCCTTAAGTATTCATAAGAACCATATTCGGATGCTGAAAATGCAGTTTTATGGACATCCTTTTCGGCTATTTTCACTTGGTGGTAGCCTTGGGTAAGGTCCAAAGAAGTAAAAATTTTGTTTTTGCTTGAAATTGAGTCAAGAATTTCGTCTATTCTTGGTAGAGGAAATTTATCGCTAACTACTTGTTTGTTGAGAGCCCTATAATCTACTACGAGTCTAAGATCTCCATTCTTTTTTGGTACTAAGATCACTGGTGCGCTATAAGGACTTATACTTGGGCGTATAATTTCGTTTTTTTCTAATTCATGGATTTTATTTTTTAACCACTCTTTGTGCTTATATGGCACACGATATGGCTGTTTTGCTACGCGATTACCAGTCGTTAAAATTGAATGTTCGTAAAATGGAATTAGCCCGATATCATCTTCAGATACAGAAAATACATCCTTAAAATTCCATAATAATTCGCATAATTTTTTCTTAAGTTCCAAGTCCGTAATATGATCCATATTAAATTTGTTTAAAAATTGCGATTTAGTCAAGGGGTATTCGTTATTTGAAGTTTTAATACCGTTAACTTGGTTTCTTTTAGAATTTACCCATGTATTTAAATCATTTTCCGTTAAAACCTGGATTTGGACTAAACATGTCCCCTTTTTAATTGTATTTGTATCATTTTCATGGTTATTGGTTACCCAAATAAAACCTTCCCCTTTGTCATAAGATATAATCTGTTCCTCGCATAACAGATTTTCGGGTATTTCAGACGGTGTCGCAAACCATATTTCTGATTTGCTAATTACTGGTTCGATCAACTGTGATATTTGAATTTTTTGCATCGTTTTGGGAGGGACTTTTGTTTTCCTTATCACAAATCCGTAATATTTCTCTTCATTTTCATTGTTTATGAGATTCATACTGGCGTTATGCTGCGCCATTGCGGCATCTTGTGGCGTCACGTTGGGTTTTATTATGTTCTTCCATAATTCCACTATTTTCTTAATTTCATTTGACCTGTATTGTCGCATATCTCCTATTTTTATTTTTGCAGATTCGATACTATTATTATTTAAATTTACTTCATTTCTGCAATATCTCTCAGGGTAATTGAACGAATTTCCAATTATGCCATGTCTTTGCGAGACATGGGGTTCAAAATACTTCGACATTATACCACTAGAAATTTTGTTTACTGTTATGTTGTCTTCGTAACCTCTGTTACGATTTCTTAAGGTAGAAATTTCTTCCCCTACCTTAGCTGGGTAGACAAGCTTCTCGTTGGCTACGTCTAATAGTATTCTATTACACCTTAGAAAATTTGCCCCTATAATAGCTTCATATGGGAAATTATCACATATAATAAAATTTGTCATGAAGGTTCTATTGTCTCTTTTTACGTTTAGGGAAATTGACCCTTTTGCATTTAATTTATGACCTGTAACACTTTTTAAATTGGGAATATTAGGGTTCCTTTGTCGCCTAATCTGCAGAGGCATCATATTAAATACGCAAGAGTTTATGATATTTACAGTAGCTCCGCTGTCAACTAAGGCCGTAAAGTAAACGTTTTCTACACAAAAATCATTAAATATAGGTAACTTGTTAATAATATCACTACAAGAAGGCACTAGTATTGTTTTGGACCTATTAAATATTCCTGGCACCCTCTGGGTCCAACTTATGTTTCTGAGGGGCCCGAAATGTTTTCCTGGGGATTTATTTCATGTGTTGGTGCTCGTAATAGATATTCAGACGTATTGGGTTCCGTAGGCATATTTAAATGATTTACGTCTGCCTGTCTTCGCCATGTATTATTATGGTAACGTGGATGTCTCGTGTCAGTGCCGTTTGCTGGCGCTGACTGCCAGTGCCGTTGGCTTGTAAAATTTTCATTTCTCATCGGCAAATTTTCATGATTTCTATATTGCATTCTCGCATTATATTGGCCTTGGCGAGTATTTGGGTTTTCAAACCGATAATTAATTTGCCTGTTGGGGAGAGGGTTATACAAATTTGGTTGGTACGCATTATAAGGTACTGATTGGCGCAATCCCCACTGGCTATAGCCTATTGCACGACCGATGCTAAAATTTGTTCTTCTGAACAAATGGTTACCGTAATTTTGCGTATTACCGACAGCATTTCTTGGTATGGGATTGGGGACATAGTGGCACTCTCTTGCTATGTGGCCAACACGATTGTAGTTATAGCACCTTATTGTTGTAGGGTTAATGGGCTGAAAACGTAATGTTTTCTGCCTAGCGGGTTCTGGAGTTTTATTTCTTTGTGCAACTGGGGAATTATCCCTTGAAAAGAAATTGGGGGATGCCTGATCGCCCTTGAAAATTAGGTTCGCGTTTGAGTCGCCTAGGCTATTTATTTTTGCATTACTATGATTAGCAACCATTTTATCAACTTCGATTAGTCGCTCTACCTCTTGGACTGCAAGATCCAACGTCTGAATATTTTTGGATATTACCACCCTATATAGTTTTGGGGGTAGCCCTTGCAAAAAGGTATTTAGTATGACTTTTTCATACAGTTGCCCAGAACCACTTCCGTATTTTGCTTCTACAGAAATGCGTATATTATCCAGATATTCCCTTATATTTTGTGAAAAATCAAAGTTCACTACTCCATGTTTTAATTTATTTATTGAACTGGTTTCTATAAATCTCTCTTTGAATTCTTTTAACAAGTCATCAACCGTATTTATTGGCAAGTTGGCGTTATTGCCTATGGTATGTTCGACCTGTTTTAGAAAAGTTAAGGCCTGGCCTTTTAATCTTAGTAGAAGCATGTCTTTTAACGCTCCAACGTCTGCTTTTGTTAGTTGTACAAACTGGGTCAATTGGATATTAAATTCGTCAATATCTGACTGACCATTGTACTCCGGGATAGATTTCGCTATTTCTATATTTTTCGCGACCAATTTCTGCACTATTAATTTTTCTTCTAAATCTTCAGACATTTTTTTTTGCGTTTATATCAACTTAAAATTTTACTTAACCTATTTTGGGGTAGGCTATTATCTCCTATGAGATATAAAGGTTTTCCTATCGTAGCTTAGTAGCAATAGGCCTAATCACTTTTCTTATATGTCTGTATCGTTCCCAATAATTAAATTCAAATTACAAAGTTTCATAGCCTAATTAGTTCGCAAGTTTTTTTTCTCCAATTTCCGACTCACGCCATTTGTTATGTAATGTTTTGGTAGTAATTAATTAAGGGTTATTGAACTATAAGTTTTGACGTCTCAAAGCTTTGTTTCCACAGCACGATCAGATCTGATTTAAGAGACACGAATCCTTATAGGCTAACAGGGGTTAGAAATATTTTTCTAAGCTGCGGCGATAGGAATTTCTCCGATAGCGCCGCTTATAGCGCTAAAGATTGTGTCAACTAGGCTAGCGCCGCTCTCAATTGATGAGAGAAAATTGAACATGTAGACATATAAATGTGGCCTCTTTTTTCTTGGGCTATCTGGAGATCAGATTCCTTTGGGAGCATTTACCTTAGAGACTTACGAACTAATTACCTATTATTGGACTAGACGCAGACATATAAATGAAATGAACACAGGTAAAAAGACAATAGATTTATTGAACTTACATGCTTAGTTGCACAGGAACGGGTTACTTCAATGACAATAACGGTGACCAAAATACAATAATTTCGTCTGAATCTCTCTAGGTCTGATGTACTAGTCGTTTCAGATCTGACTTAAGATTAACATTAAAAAACACATTTACCCCACTCCCAAACGCAGTTCTTTCGTCCTGCGCTGTAAGGACTGCCCGCCATTGGCTCACGTGCCCCAAGGAATCGAATCCTCGTCCAATAATCTCTTTTAAATGTTTTTGATGATTCAAGCATTCACACGGTTTTTTGCCATTTAAACTTCCTTAGAAATATTGTGCATAGCATTTTTTTGCTACTAATTATCTTAGCGAAATTCGAACGACTAGCGTCGCCGTTTGACTGAAGCTAGAATGCAATTTATCTTTTTGCTGATTAAAATTTTAGACTCTTGGAACCGGTATTTGAACTCAATTAGGGGACGTTTAATTTCTGCCCGAATCATCTTTAGAAGGAAAGAATCTTGTATTTAAAATATATCACCTTTTACTCCTGGTACACAACTACGTATAACAAAATGGCTGTCTCTAAACTTTGATTGAATTTGTTTGGGGAAATGGTGGGCGTGAGAGGGGGGTTAATTACTTTCCACTCACTATCGACTATTAAAAAGGGCAATTTTAATTTCCAATCAAATGAGCCCCTTTTTAATTTTCTACAACAATTTTCTATATAAACCTTATATGCCCCCAAGGCATAACTTACAACCCTTGCACTGAGGGCTCTGATGGGTTGTCATCCTTAAAGATGTATTTCCAAAACTTTCAACTGCGTTGAGTAAAATGGCTATCTAAAAATTTTGATTGGATGGGTTTGGGGAAAGGGTGGCGTGAGAGGGGGGTTAGGTGCCCTCAAATCACTTTTGACTATTAAAAAGGGCACTAACCCTTTGAATTTCAAATCGAATGACCCCTTTTTCAAGTTTTTACGACAAAGATTTCAATTTAAACCTTATATGCCCCCAGGGCATAACTTATGACCCTTGCCCTGACGACTGTGGGGGGAGTGTCCTGCTCAAAGGTATAGTTTCCTGAACTTTAAACTGCGTGGAACAAAATGGCTATCTAAAAATTTTGATTGGATGTGTTTGGAGAAATGGTGGGCATGGAAGGGGTGTTAGTTGCCTTCCAATCACTTTCGACTATTAAAAAGGCCACTAGCCATTTCAATTTCCAACAGAACGAGCTCTTTTGAAGTTTCTAAGACGACGCGTTCTAAAAATACCTTATATGCCCCCAGGGGATAACTTACAACCCTTGCCCTGAGGACTGTGCGGGAGTATCCTTCTCAAAAACATAATTTCTATCTGGAAATCCACAACAATGAACAAAATGGCTATCTAAAAATTTTGATTGGATGTGTTTGGGGAAAAGGTTGTTGAGAGAGGGGGGCTAGTTGCCCTCAAATCACTTTGGACTATTAAAAAGGGCACTAGACCTTTGAATTTCCAATCGAATGAGCCCTTTTTCAAGTTTCTACGACAAAGATTGCAATAAAAACTTATATTCCCCCAGGGCATAACTTATAACCCTTACCCTGAAGACTGTGGGGGGAGTGTCCTGCTCAAACGTATAATTTCCTGAATTTTAAATGCGTGAAACAAAATGGCTATCTCAAAATTTTTATTGGGTGCGTTCGGGGAAATGGTGGGCGTGGAAGGGGTGTTAGTTGCCTTCCAATTACTTTCGACACTTAAAAAGAGCACTAGCCATTTCAATTTCTAATCGAATGAGCCCTTTTTGAAGTTTCTACGACTACGCGTTCTGTAGCGATAAAAGAATTTTATATTGTGGTAATGGGAGATTCGCTACTGTGGTGATGGAAATTTCTCCTATAGCGCCACTTATAGCGCTGGAGATTGTGTCAACTAGGCTAGCGCCGCTCTCAATTAATGAGACAAAATTGAATATGTAGACATACAAATGTGGCTTCTTCTTTCTTGAGCTATCTGGAGATCAGATTCCTTTGGGAGCGTTTACCTTGGAGACCTGCGAACTAATTACCCACTATCGGACTAGACGCAGACATATAAATGAAACAAACACATATAAAAAGGCAATAGATTTATTGAACTTACATGCTTAGTCGTACAGGAACAAGTCACTTCTATGACAACAACGGTGACCAAAATACAATAAATTCGTCTGAATCTCTCTAGTTCTAAGGTGCTAATCGCTTCAAATCTGGATAGAGATTAAAATTAAAAAGGCACATTTACCCCACTCCCAAACGCAGTTCTTTCGTCCTGCGCTGTAGGGACTGCCTGCCATTGGCTTACGTGGCCCAAGGACGCGAACCCTCGTCCAATAATACGTCTTAAATATTTTTGATGATTTAGGCGTTCACACGGTTCTTATCGTTTAAACTTCCTTCAAAATATTGTGCGTAGCACTTTTCTTATTGCTCACTGTCTTAGCGAAATCCAAAGACTGCAGTTTCTTTTCTTTGCTGATTAAGGACTTTTTCATTTTTGAAACTAGATTTAGCTTAATTATAGGAGTCCGAATTAAAGAAGGAACTTTATTTTGGTATTTCAAATACATCGTGTTTTACTCCCGGTACAGTTCTATTAAAACTTTATGTGCCCCCAGGGAATAACTTACAACCATTGTCCTGAGGGCTGTGAGGGGGTTGTTATCCTCAAAGACCTAATTTACAGAACTTAAAACTACGTTGAATAAAATGGTTATCTCAAAATTTTGATTGGATGTGTTTGGGGAAAAGGTGGGCGTGAGAGGGGGGCTAGTTGCCCTCAAATCACTTTTGACTATTAAAAAGGGCACTAGCCCTTTAAATTTCCAATCGAATGAGCCTCGTTTGAAGTTTTTACGACAACGCCTTCTATAAAAACTTTATATGCCCTCAGGGCATAACTTAAAACCCTTGCCCCGAGGGTTGTGGGGGAGTGTCCTCCTCAAAAAGATATTTTCTATCTGGAAATCAACTACGCTGAACAAAATGGCTATCTCCAAATTTTGATTGGATGTGTTTGGGGGAATGAGGGGCGTGGGGTAGGGCTAGTTACCCTCCAATCACTTTCGACTATTAAAAAGGGCACTAGCCACCCCAATTTCCAATTGTATGAGCCCTTTTCGAAGTTTCTACGACAACTTCTTCGATACGAAGTGCCTGTCGAAGAAAGAAGAAGAAGAAAAAAAACACATTGTGGCCGCATCGTTCTTTACTATGATAGCAAGGAAAATATATTGGCTTGAAAATTAAGAAAAGCGGCAGCTACTACAGCATTCTGCCTAAACAGCATCTTTTTTCTCTCTTTTTTTTCCACATATAGCTTGGCACTGGAACATCGTAGAGAGTTGTTCAATGGTTCATTTTACGGGAAGTTACTAGATCTAGTGCCATTTGTAATCTAAATTTTTTTAGTGTAAATAAAATAAATTTTGCCACTAAAAACTGCATTTTTATGGCCAATCTTGATGAATTACGTCATAATCGAAGTTAGTAACCATATATGAAGCAAATACCGGGACCCCGGCGGCTTCGCCGCTGGATCCCGGCACTTGACACGTGGAAGGCTTCTATATATGGATTCCCATTGTTGCCTGCCTACTAACAGACAATTTTATGTATTTTCATACTGCAGCCTTTTCAAACATGTTTGATTATTAAAGCAAGTCTATTCAAAGATATTTGATTATTACAGCATGTTCGATTTATCTATTCAAATATATTTAATTATTTCAGCTTGTCCGATTTCTAAGAACAATTTCTACTAAGCTTCAAACTTTTGGTTTCATTTTTCAAGGTTTTTGAATTGTTGTAATCCCTTGTTAAAATATATACAAATATTTTTGCAATTACCAGTTTTTTTGTCTTTACGCACTTAAAGGTTTTTTCATACTATTGTCTGTTCAAAGATATTTGATTATAACAGCAAGTTTGATTTCTAACAATGATTTCTACTAAGCTTCAAACTTTTGGTTTCATTTTTCAAGGTTTTTGAATTGTTGTAATCCCTTGTTAAAATATATACAAATATTTTTGCAATTACCAGTTTTTTTGTCTTTGCGCAATTAAATTTCTTTTCATACTTCAGTCTATTTAAAGATATTTGATATCTGCGTGCGATTGGCACGCGGATGGTTTCTATATATGGATTCTTTATATGGACTCTTATTGTCGCTTGTATTCTAACCGCAGACAATTTGTTGTCTTTTCAAAGATATTTGATTATCAAAGCAAGTCCAATTTCTAACAACGATTTCTACTAAGTTTCAAACTTTTGGTTTTATTTTTATTCGGGTCGCAGCGGTAGCTGACAACCGTCTGAGACGATCGCGTCCAATGTTAAGAAATATAAGAGCCAATGACTCCTAAAAAAAGAGTCAGATCAAAACAAAAAGTACATCATTAGAACCGCCTTGCCCGGAACCCCTATATAGGAAACTTTCTTTCCTTTGGCTTGAACAACAAGGGAAATATATTGGCTTGAAAAGTGGCAGCTACCACATCCTTCTGACTAAACTGCATTTTTTTTTCTTCCACAGATAGCTTGGAAGAAAACAGATAGGACAGATAGCTTGGATGATGGGGAAACCGTAGCCGCTATGGATATACTTTTTCCTGTCGTAGGAGAAATTATTGGCGGATCACAAAAAGAGGAAAGACTAGTGGTATTAACAATGAACAAAAAATAAAATCGAAAAATTAGATTGGTATAAGGATACTAGACGCTTTCGTACTATACCCTATAGTGGATTTGGGCTAGGGATTGACAGACTAGTTCAACTTGTAACAGGTATGGAAAATATCCGTGATGTTATTCCATTCCCTCGTGCACCAGGCCAAGTTGTTTGTTAGTTTTTACGATATATGATACAGGCTCTTCTCAATTAATTCACTCTAAAAACACTTTTAATTTGTCCCTCTCCCTGTGGCCTAAATATAAAGCTTACGGGAAGTACATAATATTTCGTTTCCTCTTTTAGCAGAATTAAACAAAGTAGAAAGGGAATAGTATTTTTAATAGTTGAAATTACACAACCATATGACTTTTCTGTCTTTACAAACATACTAAGAATAAACGCCAATATGGGAACACGTATAAAAATCTGTGTTGCCGTTTTTGTAAATATATTGAATATAATGTAAAAAGACCAAGATGAGCTTAACTCTCTTTTAATTACGAGGAGTGAGCCCCAACAAGCTATTACTGCTAAGACTAGAAAAGAAAAAGAGATTCCAGTAAAAGAGCCATCGAATGAGGCGGAAGAAGATCTCGTTTCTCACTCTGATAGGAAGAGTACAGTCAAATCCATTAATAATGAGTTTATAAGGAAAGAGGGCCAAGAGAAATCCCAGAACTTTACTAAGAAAGAAGAAAACTTATTTCTCAAAGTAGTGAAAAAACTAGCCAGATGAGAAGTAAAAATTGAGCCAACTTTGCTTGTATTGACTTCTCCAAAGAGCCTGCTAAAGCTGTAAAAAAAAAATCGAAGCTAAAAAAGAAAAATCCATCGAAAAAAAATAAAAGCTATTCTTGAAAATATACAAGCAGATTTCCTAAAAGTATTTGAAGCTTCAGAAAAAGAAGAAAACACGGAAAAAGAAATGAGAACGATTCCTGAAGAAAAGCCAGAAGATATCCTTGCTAAGGCTATGAGAAGTCTCTGAAAAAGAAATTCAAGCTACTTTTGAAAAAGCTATTTTATTTAGTCCTATCAGATCATAGGCAGCACAATAGCGTTGCATAAGTAAAGAAAGATGTTGACACAATGTATTATTATTATTATGTTTTTTTTTTTTTTTTTTTTTTTTTTTTGGTTTCTTGGTTTTAGACCAGGGCCCTGCGTATCGAATGAGTTTTCGTAGACACTTGGAAAAGGGTTCATTCAATTGGAAATTAGAGGGGCTTGTGCCCTTTTTAATAGTCGAAATTGATTGGAAAGCAACTAACAACCCTCCCATGCCCACCATTTCACCAAACACATCCTATCAAAATTTTGAGATAGCCATTTTGTTCAACGTATTTGAAAGATATACAAATTATGTCTTTGAGAAGGACACTCCCCCCCCCCCAAAGTTCTCCGGGCAAGAGTTGTACTTTATACCCCGGGGGCATAAAGGTTTTTATTGAAAGCGTTGTCGTAGAAACTTCAAAAAGGGCTCATTCAATTTGCTAGGTTTATTCAATCTAAAATTGTGGACAACGCTGACCATATCACTTTCCTGCCATCTTTTACAACTTGATCATAGGCCTATAGAAAAAAATGATTAGGAGTTTTTATAAAAATTTCTTTAAATTATAGACCCTGCAGTCTACGTGTAAGCTAATTAACTGTAACTTATGCTTTGTGGAACAGCAGCTATACAAAAATATAGGCTACATAGCATTATTAGCCTAGTCCCTATATTAAGTGCTTTGCTACCATGACAGTTGCATCCCGGCCTCCCTCTCATCCCCCCCCCGTAATACCTTAACCTAAAGGATAGTGTTGATGCAAGATTCTTTGGTAAATTTCTAGTGGGGGCTTCTTGTTGTTTTGGAAAGCAGTTGAGTTGTGTGAATGCAACTTTCATGTTTAAATCAAGGACTTTAAGTCTGCTCTCAAAGGGTATTGCCAAGCAACTAGGCTATTTCTATCTTTCCATTTTTTGGGTCTAGGTCTGCAGTTAGGCTCACTCAAAAGGAAATTGAGAAACCTTTTTTTCTCAGTTTGGATGATTAGGCTACATAGACAACAAGTTTTATGTAGGCTATCTCAGTTTTGACAAAAAAGTTAATTTTAATTTGGGTAAATATCTACCAGATCATATTATTGAGTTAGGACTAAAGTGAATACACCATTTGATGCCTTTTTTTATGCTGATTACAAATATAATAAGCATTTCTATTGGAAATGAATTTCAGCCCCCCCCCCTTTATATATGCCAATTCAGGGTTAGGTTAGGTATATATAGGGGGGGGGGCTGAAATTCATTTCTGATAGAAATGCTTATTATATTTGTAATCAGCATAAAAAAAGGCATCAAATGGTGTATTCACTTTATTCCTAACTCAATAATATGATTTGGTAGATATTTACCTTAATTTGGACTTTTTTTTATCATGAAAATATAACTTTTAATGTGATTTAAAAAAATTTAATTTCTATTATTTCAGTATGGTCTTATAGGCTAATTTTATATGAATGGTTTTTCTAACTTTAAGACAAATGAAAAATCTTTGAAACCTTTCAAACCAGGAATAAGCAAAGGTATAAGACTGCACTCTTGTGCAGTATATTTTAAATTGTTTATTTGACAATGTTCAATAGGCTATCATGTATGGTTAAAATATGCAAGGTAATCACACACTTAGACAAACCCAATGTTTGTCTAATAAAGCTAAAGATCAAAGTTGAAACTATAACAAACAAAATTACTGCTTTGTAATTTATTTAACAACTTTTGAAAAAATATTTCAAATAAACTTGCTCTTGATATTTCCCTATATTTATAGAATTCTGAAAAATTAATGTTTTACTGAAAAGGTAAAGCCAATGCAGCAAAACAAGAAAATCCTTTAGCAGCCTGCAAAAATTAAAAGAATAATTTTTAAGGTTAGTACACATGTTCATTAAGAAAAAAAATGGTTTCACTTTGCAACTTATAATTCCATGTATTGAAAATCTATGCATTACTCTATTTCCAATTAAGTTTAACAAACAAAAGCTTTGGAATATCTACTTGATGTGTTTTGATTTAAGATGTAACTACTGCAATATTAGCCTTAAGTTTAATCAGCCAGCTCAGAAACTCTGAAATACCAGTTCTGGTAAAAAAAAAACAAAAAAAAAAACACTCATGATATAGACCTACACTAAAAATATTTTGACTTTGAATAGACAGACTTCAGTCCTAATCATCAGTAACTAACCTTTTAGGAATAACCCCTAAGTAATTGTATATAAATAGAGAGAAATGTGTATGTTTGTGAACTTTAGTTTTCTGTTTGTGTCCTTTGGGGTCCTGGTTCCTAGGCTGTATGAATGAGGTTGCCCCTAAATGTCTATTTTTGGAAGCTTTCAAACTTTTTTTTATAAGAATAGATATTGTGAAATTTTCATCTAATGTTAAGGTTATGGGGGTGTCTGAGAGCATATATGGCATTTAACAGGGTAGCAGATTTTACTCCAATCAGTTGTGCTCCTTAAAAAAGCTAAAACTCTAAATTGAACAAGGTCTCCCTTAATATTTTACAACCATTTACTTTTGAGGATATGCCCAGAAAAACAAGGTATATGGGACCAAAGGAGGAGCATTGCTCTTTACTATTGAGTGTAATATGATTTATTTGTCAATGTTTGCCCTGAATGAGCAAGTGTAAAAGGGTCTAAAATGCAAGATACAGTTCTGAACATGATTGCATTTGAGACTGTAAGAAATCTTTGAAGATAAACTCTTGCAGACATGGATATACAGTACATTGACTGGATGCCTAGATAAGAAGAGAGATACATTTGTTATATATGTATGCATACAGTTGCCATTTATTAATTGACTTGTATTATTTTTTATCAAGATTCTGATTATATACTCCTCATTTTGATACTGATTTATATTTCTTTCGTGTTGAAAAGAGTTTGGCAAGTTGTGCTTGCAATAGCCATTTTAAGAATAAATTTTTTAAAACTTTCCACCACAGAAGTTTTTACAAAGTAAACTAAAGAGCTACATTAAACCAAAAATGACCAGAAACAAAATCAAATAATTTGTCTAGCATAAAACTACTGTAAATCATCATCAATAAATAAATGAAAACCAAAATGAACAGAAATTACTATAAATAACTCAGTCAAACTCAAGACAAGCAGAAACTAAGAAGAGCTGGGCTGACACCCTGTGCCTTCTAGAGACCAGAACATTATTTGCACTTCTCTGAAAAAAATCTTTATTTTGAGGTGTGTTTTTATTTCTCATAGCGTTAAAAAGAGAGAGAAGAAATCATCATAATAACTAATATTACCTATTTATGTCTGAAAGTCTTAATAATTTTGGATTTATCAAAGTTAAAAGAAGAGAAACACATTTAAAATTTATTTTGTCTTCAGTAAAGTACAAGTCATTTTCTGATCTTAAGAAGGTGTTCAATTAGATAATTATTCTAATTATTGTTTGTTTGGGTTCCATTTATTTATTGATGGTGACTTTGCAGTTTTGGTGGCTGGTGTTTACCCCCACAGAAAACTTTACTCCCACCTGGCTGGTTGGTCTCCAATCCCTTTGGACTTTATAAAGAGGACTAGAACTCTCAATTTATGATATAATGAGCACACTCTGAAGTTTCTGCAACCTTGAGGTAGAGGTGTGGAATAAGTTTTGCTCATTTTTGTTTTAATGGTATTCTTTACTTTTATAAACAGCAGAGACCAGAAATCATATCAATTTCACATTTTCATGCGTTTTTATAAGTTTCTTTCATACCCCCCCCCCCCAAAAAAAAAAAATTGAATATTTGCTTGAAAATACCTTTTGCTGGCTTTTTGCTTGGAAACTTTTCCACCAAGGATGGGATTACCAGCATGATTTTTAAAATAATCAGAAATTAGTCTTTTTCAAATTAAAAGTATGCTAAGAAAAATTGTTTATCCAAGATTGTCTGCAATATATTTTCTGAGTGGCATTTTGAGCTAGAAATGAATTATGATGGGGGAAATTTTTATGGAGGGGGAGCTGGATTCCTTGTATTATTTAAATACAATCAGAAATTAAATTAAAAAAAGTTTTTTTCAACTCAAAGTAAGGAGCAACATCAAAACTTAAAACAGACAAAAGTTATTACTGATATAAAAGGAGTTGCCCCCTCCTCAAGACCTTGCTCTTTATGCTAAAGTTTTGAATTTTTGTCCCAATTCGTTAAGAACAACTCCTGAAACACAATAGCCATTTAATGAGAATAATAAGCTTTTTTGAAAAAAAAGAAATTGTCTATCATTCTGGTGGGGAAGGAAATGCCTAGAACTGGTAGTTTTATGCTTGAAAATCAGATGGCTTTATTTCTTCTTGTCTTTGACTTAATTTGGCCCTTTTTCTGCTTAAAATTTCTTTTGTGGGAAAAGTTTTTTTTTACTTAATTTTTGTTCATTTTTAGTTAACATAATCTTTTTCATTAGTTAAGAAAGGAATTTTTCATATCTTTGTAGTTTTTCTCTGGAAGAATCCAGATTTTACCTTACTGTTTATATGTTGAGGAAATGTTTGTAACAATTTTCAATAGTAAGCACCTTTTTGAATAGCTGCACATATTATATTTTGATTTAGTTTCACATTTCAATTTTCCATGAAAAATAAACCTTGATAGTCTTTCCTGTTCTTAAGACATTATATCTCTGCTATTTTTACAACCTGGATGAACTTACATCCTTTTAATTTAGTTCATTAATAAAAGGAGAAGTAGTAACAGTAGTAGCCTGAAAGTTTTAACTTAGTCCCCTCAGTTGTTTTTGAGATATTGCTGAGACATCTTATGCACACAGTGGCACACTCAGAAAATAACTATGGGGGGGGGCTGACTGGGGCTCCCTGAGCAATCCAACAGAAAACTTCAAAAATCTCTTAGGAAAAACAGTATTCTGGCAGTGCTTGGGTATTAATTTTTTCTGGAGGGGGGGGGGGGCTTCAGCCCCTTTATGGGTGTGTGCCCGTTTAGGCGCACACCCCCTTTATGGGTGTGTGCCCCTTTAGGCGCACACCCCCATGGGTGTGTGCCTGTATGCACATACAATGTGCTAATGATGTATTATGCACTAATGAGACAATTAGTTTGCACATTGATTTACTTTTAAAACAACATGTATTTTCCCTGAAAGTTTCTACTTTATACCCAATAATAAGATATCCTGCCAGGATAAAGTGGAAAAACTGGAAGCACTTAAACTATTTTATTTACCTCAGTAGCAGTAGAAATAGTTACAAAATTGGTAGTTATATTGGTAGTCCTGGAAGTTTCAGCTTAAGACCCTAAGGAATTGTTGGGATATTGCTGATACACCCCTTTGATAGCCCACATGTACATAGTGTGTTTTGGTCAGCTCAACACTGCCCTAACCATTCCCTGAAATTTTACAAATACCCTTAGCATTAGCAATTGTAGTAGTCATAATAGCAGAAGTGTTTGTAGGAGCATTGGGAGTAGTATTTTTGAAAGCAGTAGTAGAATTAGTAGTAGTAGCAGTAGTGGGACATTGCTGATAGGCTCTTTTGATAACCTACACCCACAGAGTGGGTTTTGATACATCCCAATGTCCTCCCCAGCAGTCTCTGAAAGCTCCTCATTAATACCATTAACCTTAGTAATGGTATTACTAAGAACAGTAGCAGTACTACTATTATGTTTTGACTTAGTTCAACATTCCCTAAAAGTTTTGCCATAATACCCTTAGCTTATGAAGCACTACTAGTAGTAGTTGTAGTAGTAATAGTATGTATCAGTTGTAATTGTAGTTGTTATGGCAGTGGTAGTAGATGCACAAGTTGTTGTAGTAGTAGTAATAGTCTGCACCAAGTGCCTTTAGTTAGTTTAACATCCCTTAATATGTCCTGAAAGTTTCAAGTTAATATCCTAGACTGTTCCTGGGATATTGCTGATCCACCCTTTAGACAACCTGCATGCACAGAGTTTGTTTTGCTTTAGTTTGACATCCCCCTAAAGTTTCACTATCTTACTGTTAGCCTCAGCAGTAATAGTTGCAGTATTAGTAATAGCTGTAGTAGAAGTACCAGCAGTAGTATTAGTATCAGTATGAACAGAGTGTCTTTTATTTAGTTCAACATTCCTCTCAACATGCCCTTAAAGTTTCACTTAAAGTACTCTAAGTTGCTCCTGAGAAATTGCTCAACCTTTTGAAAACCTGCATCCATATAATGTGATTTGATTTAGTTGAGAATCCCCCTAAATATTCCCTGAAAGTTTCACGTTAATACCATTAGCCTCACTAGTAGAACCCAATGTCTTGCTGTTTTTTTCATGGCAGCAAATATCTTTTATTTTGTAAAAATGGCACTATCCTGCTGGCTGATGCTGTTTTTTTTTTTTTTTTTTTTTTTTTTTTTTTTTTTTTTTTTTTTTTTTTTTTTTTTTTTTTTTTTTTTTCATTGGTTAGACCTATTTTTTTTTTTCATCCCTCTTTGCCAAAGTTGAACAGTGAGCGATAAATGAAGAAAATATTACTTTGGTTGCAAAAGTTCAAGAATATACTTTCAAATCACAGCTTCTTTTGAAATATCCTTAGCTTAGAACTGTTGATATGAGCTAAAGTTTTCATCTGTATTTTAAACCAAAATAACAGTGAAAGGTATTATCCCCCAGTTTTCAATATGCAAGGTTCAAAACCCATCAAAATTGTTCTGGCTTTTCCAATACTAAATAGATCAAAGCAGTTCAGATCTTTTGCTAATACATGATGTTGTGAGGCTGTTTTGTGAAGGAAAAAAAAAAGCTTAAAGAGACACTTTGTAATACTTTAAATTCCCTGTATTTCAGTTTTCATCTGTGTTTTAAAACAAAAATAACAGTGAAAGGTATTATCCCCCAGTTTTCAATATGCAAGGTTCAAAACCCATCAAAATTGTTCTGGCTTTTCCAATACTAAATAGATCAAAGCAGTTCAGATCTTTTGCTAATACATGCTATTGTGAGGTCGTTTTGTGAAGGAAAAAAAAGCTTAAAGAGACAATTTGTAATACGTATTTTGCCACAAAGTGGCAAAATGTATTTTGCCACTTTGTGGCATACTGAGTTACTTGAATATTGGAAACGGATAATCCTTAATCCCCCCCCCCAAAAAAAAAATGCAATGAAATATGTTGGAAACTAGAGCAAAAGGATGGAATGACCAAGGGAATGACAAATTACAGCTCAAGGCATAGATCTTAAAAGCAGTAATCTTAATAAATGCATCTAGAAATCTTAACAAAAGCAAAATAAGATCTGTAAAGGGATTAATTTTTATTGCTGTGAGCCAATTCAAATAAATTATCAAACTATGCTGCAAGAAATCAAGAGGACTGCTGCAAGTGAGAGAATAAGTTTGTTAAGAAAATATTGAGAAATTTCTGGGGGAGCCAGGCCCCTATCCCCTTTAATATGCCACTGCCTGCTCTTTCTGTGAGCTCTTATTCCCTTTTTATTGTCAGAAATCAATATTGATAGGCTTCTACAAAATTACTTAGAATGCTAGCTTACTTGGCACACCAAAATCAACAAATCACTACAAAACATAAGGCTAAATATTGATGACCAGCGGCGTGCCACCGCGCCAATGGCAGTAGGGGCATGCCAGCGTGCCACTGAAACTTTTCTCCATGAATGCGTGTCTGTCATTGGTGGCGGTTCTACTAACTAGTTGCAGTAACTTTAGTAGTAGTAGCAGTAGTAATAGTAGTTTATACATAGTACCTGTTGGCTATTTCAAATATTGCCTTGATTTACCCTGAAAATTTAATTTAACACTCTAAGCTGTTCCTGAGATATTGCTGATTTACTCTTTTGACAATCAACATTCTCAGAGTGTGTTTTGATTTAGGTCCATATTCCTGGAAAGCTTTACTAGTAGCAATAGTTGTAGCTGTAGTAGTATTAGTAGCTGTATGTATATGGCACCTTTTTCTTTTTGTTTTTTTAATATCCCCCTCTGCCCACACTGAAAGTTTTAATGTAATACCTTAAACAGCTTTTGGGACATTTCTGATACGTGTTTTTGACAACCTGAATGCACATAGTGTGCTTCAATTTAGTTCCACTTCCTCTCAACATTCCCTGGAATTTCCACCTTAATGCTCTTAAGTTTAGTAGCAATAGCAGTAGTACATTTTAGCACAAGTAGAACTAGTAACACGTTAATATTGCCTTTGGTTTGTTCAACATCCCCCATGGCAAGCCCTTTAAGTTTCAGTTTTGCACTCCAAGCTTTTCCTAAGATATGGCTGATACACCCTTTTGACAACCTGCCTGCACAAATTGTGTTTAGTTTAGTTAAACTTCCTCCTCAGTATTCTCTGAAAATGTTCTCCTTCATAGCCTTAGCAGTAGTAGTAGTAACAGTAGTACTAGCAGCAGTTTTGTTCAGTTTTATTGCATTTTGCAAATATTGCATTTTGGTCAGTTGGACATCCCCCTCATCATGCCCTGGAAGGTTCAACTTAGTATGCTAAGCTGTTCCTAAGATATTGCTGATGTGCTTTTTGACAACTGGTATGCACATAGCATGTTTTTATTTAGATCAACTTCTCCCTCAAAATTTCCTGAAATTTTTCCTTAATATCCTCTGCCTTTGTAGCATTCTTAGTAAAAATATTAATTAATGGTAGGAGTAGTAGTAGTCGTGTGCACATATTGCCTTTTGATAAATTGATCATCCCCTGAAAGTTCCAAGTTAATACTCTAAGTCACTCCTGAAATATGCCTTTTTGACACTGCAGATGGACATAGTGCGTTTTAATTTAGTTCAACATTCCCTGAGAGCTTTACCTGAATGCCCTTGGCCTATTTTGACACAAAAGGCCAAACATGCCCCCTTTCAAAAATAGCAAATGCTAAATGTAAACTGTGGGTGAATTATTTTTCTTACAGTCCTTGCCCCAAGGGCTGTGAAAGGGTTTTCATCTCTAAAGACACAGTTATTGGAACTTTCAACCGTGCTGAACAAGATGGTTAACTTGCTGGTTGAATTCTAATCATTTTTGACCATTAAAAAGCGCCCTAGAACTTTCAATTTCCAGTTGAGTGACTCCCTTCCGAAATTTCCACATCAACTCCTTCCATGCAAAGTGTCTTGGTAAAAAAAAAGAATAAATAAATAATACATTTTCCAACTTTGTCCTTTATTTAGGCAGTGCAATTGTGCTGTGTATGACAAAACTTTTATCAAAAACTCAACCTTATCAATTAAAATGCAGGAATAAAAAAAAAGTATCTAGAATAACCACTTTTCATTCTTATTAATCAGATTTGAAATTGGCCTACTGTGGATATTGACTTTACTCTTTGAAATACAGTGGACCCCTGGCAATCTGACAAACATTTGCTGGGCAGTGTTGAACTACCGAATTTGTCGGGTTTAAGAGAACTGCCTAAGACCCTCTGTAGTCAAGGTTATTTTACAAAAGAGTACCTTGTTATACAACAAATTACAGATCCCCTGATAAGATTCTGTATTGAATGTCTTTTCTGGAGTACAAATCATAGCCTACTTCATTATGTGCTCTGTACTCATAGTTCATTATGCTGTTTTTCATTATTTTTTCTATTTTTCAGTGAGAGTTTCAACAAAAAATGGAACACTTGAAGAACCAAGTTGTTATGATAAATGGCATTAGCTACTTCATTACTGATGATATTACTGGCTTAGACTTGAATACAGATCTCATCTCTACTGATGACCAAAATCATGACCTCACTTTCATCCAAAATACATGTGAAAATCCACAGGGTTTTGATTTGACTGATGAATTTTTTGGTGTTATTGAAGGTCTCCCAGCTAAACCAAAGATTATCTATAGTAAAGGTGCTGATAACATTCCAGGCGAGTCACCCATTCAAGATATTGTGCATACAACTATTCCTGTGACATTTGACTTGACAGATATTGAAAAGCCACTAAGTTCTGATGAATTAAGCTCTTCTATTCAAAAACCACATACAGTTGTTCAAAAACAAGCCTATAATATTAAAACAAAAGACAAGAATCAATTTAGTGATAGACATTCATCAGAACCTGTTATTATAACAGTAAAACCAAAAGGAAATGCATTGCCAAACCTTAAAAAGGATGAACTGAATACAGTTGAGAATAGGTTTACAATAAGCTACAATACTAAAATCCAAACATCCAGCAGCACTGCTGCACAAAGTGAGCAAGTCTCTGCTCAGAAATTGGAGAGTAATAACCTGCTTTCACAAAAAGGGCCGTTTTCTCTAAGCAGAGAAGCCAGTGGTGTAAAAGAGCAACCCAGTTTCCTTTCCAGTTTTAGTGATGGATCGCAACTTGCCGATATCCAAAAGAAAAGATTTGGCAATATTTTGTCTGCTGAAAGTGAGATTCCTAAACCATTAGGTTCAAGTGAAAATCCCATTCAGTTGATTCAAAAAGGTGCAAAATTTCATAGTCTTCAACCTCTATCTCAAGAACAGATACAGCAAGTGGCAGCCATTTTAAGACAGCAAAATCGGAAAGACTTGTTGAAAAATACAGAAAATATTGTTTTTGATAAGAAGACTAACACAAAAATTGTATGCAAGTATGTATATTTTGTTTGGATTTTATGTAAACATATGTTCTACTTTTCAGGCCTGTCAGGTGTCCTAGTAAATACAATTTGTTTGCAAAATTGCTTTTTGTTTAACCTTATAAAGGATAATATCACCCATAGAGGCATGCTGATTAAGTCCTCAGGGAGGATGGATCAGAGTATTTTCCCTGGAAAGTGAGGAAGATACAGGAAATATGTGCTTTCCACCATTTTTTTTTTTTTTTTTTTTTTGGAAGGGTTAGGATCTTTCTGACTAGTCTTGTAGCAGGTAGAATTTCCTGAGTTACAGCATTAAACTTCACTAAACCTTTGATATATAATTCAAAAGGAACTGCAATGCATCATCCCAGGTTATATATTTTTATAGGATTGAACCTTAAATATTTTTATTGTCATACCCGGACAAAGAGAACTCCCCCTCTGATTGATCTGAAGTTATTTTCCATCAAAGATAATGGCTGAAGCACTTACTCTCTCCCCCCAAAAGAATTTTTCTGACCATTCCCTACCTAATCCATCCCTCTAATGGTCAAACCTATTTGAAGCTATGCTTTTGGTCATGCCTTTACTAAGAGGGTATAGTTATCAGGCTATCAAATTCTCTTTAGTGATATATTACTCCTCTTCCTCAAAAGTTGGACCTCTGTTTACCTTTGCTTAGATCACTATTATTTCTGATACAGTTGACTCTCGATAATTTGAAACTCAAGGGATCAGAGGAAATGTTCAAATTACTGAGATGTTCAAAATAACAAGAGTTCAAATAATCAAGAAGGAACAAGGAAAAATTTCAAGTAAACAAGTTCTTAATTGAAAATACATAATGCATACATGTACAAACATACATAAAAACTCTTATATTTAACCTTTTAATCATATATGTACATGGAGTATGTTAAAAATCATATGGTTGAAAGAAAATATTTTGTAAAATAGTATGTAATTTTTTTTACATGTCATCTCTCAGTTTCCAGTTCATTTTCAATAGTGATGAGAGCTGTAAAGAAATTTTCTCTTGTTCCTGTTCTGAGAGCATATGATGTAAGGCATTGAGGGATAATCTTGCCTTGCTTAGCGTGATGTGATTAGGTGCCTCTTCTTCTTTATCCTCGTTGCCAGCATCTTGAAAAGTCAACTATATGGCATCGGTTAAAGCACTATGGACATTGATTTCATCATCCATGTGAATAAATCCTCATAGGTAAACTCACCACAGTTTGGTACAATTCCCCACTCTGTGTCTAGGAGGATGGATTCCATTAAATCTCGTGACTCTGATGACAGTGTAGTGTTTTCTGTTTCCTTAGCAAACCCACATTTTATGAAGCAGTTATGTAGGGTGGTAGAACTGACGTTTTCCCTGTTCTTATCAATCATTAATTAAAAAAAAAAAGTTTTTTTAACTGAAAGAAAGGACCGACATTAAAACTTAAAACGAACAGAAATTATTCCGTATATGAAAGGGGCTGTCACCTCCTCAATGCCTCGCTCTTTACGCTATAGTTTTTATTGTTTAAAAAAATAAAGTTGTGAGACACAGTCAAACTTTAGCATAAAGAGCGAGGCGTTGAGGAGGGGACAGCCCCTTTCATATATGGAATAATTTCTGTTCGTTTTAAGTTTGAATGTCACTCCTTACTCTCAGTTAAAGGAGCTTGTTTTTTTAGTTAATTTCTGAACGTTTTAGAATCAATGCAGCTTGGATTTTGGCTCACCGTATATGAATAATTAAAACGAATTTCGCATATTAATTTTCCTTTTTTTCGCTAATTGTCTTTCTCGAAATTTTGTTCTGACATAACTTACGAATTAACTTACGTAACGAATTTCTATATTCGTATGTTTCTATTATGTATATTAGGGAGTTCGCTCCCTAGTCAATACCTCGCTCTTTACGCTAAAGTTCGAATTTCGTTTGAATCACAAATCCCTGAATCACAAAGGCTGGTTAATTAGAATAGATAGCTCTTTTTAAAGTACAAAAAAAAACTTTAGCATAAAGAGCGAGGTATTGACTATGGGGCAAACCCTCTCATATATGTAATAATTTCTGTTCGTTTTAAGTTTTAATGTTGCTCCTTACTTTCAGTTGAAAAAAACTTGTTTTTTATTTAATTTCTGATCGTTTTTTAAATAATGCTGGGAAATCTGGCACGCCCTTCATGGAAATGTCCCTTCCCCCAAGGAAATATCCTTCATGGATAGATCCTCCCCCGTAACCCCTACTCCGACCCCGACAACCCATTAGAAAAAAATCCTCCTGAAAACGCCTGTATACTTCCCATTAGCCAATACTATATATAAACAATGGGCAAAGTTTATAACTCGCAGCCCTTTCCTCGGGAACTGTGGTGGATTAAGTAATCCTCAAAGACATATTAATTAGATTTTCGACTATGCTGAACAAAAAGGCTATCCAAAATTTTGATTGGGTGACTTCGGGAAAAAAAATAAATGTGGAAGGCGGCCAAGTTGCCCTCAAATTTTTTGGTCACTTAAAAAGGGTACTAGAACTTTTAATTTCCGTTCGAATGAGCCCTCTCACAATATTCTAAGACTACTGGATCGATACGATCACCCCTGAGAAAATAAAAAAAAAAACAAATAAACATGCATCCGTAATCTTTCTTCTGGCAAAAAAAAATACAAAATTCCACATTTTTGCAGATAGGAGCTTGAAACCTCTATAGTAGGGTTCTCTGATGCGCTGAATCTGATGGTGTGATTTTTCATTAAATTTCTATGACTTTTAGGGGTTGTTTCCCCATTTTTTAGAAAATAAGACAATTTTATCAGGTGCATAACTTTTGATGGGTAAGATTTGATGAAACTTATATATTTGAAATCAGCATAAAAATCTGATTCTACTGATGTATATATTGGTATCAAAATTCCGGCTTTTAGAGTTTCGGTTACTATTGAGCTGGGTTGCTCCTTACTTACAGTTTGTTACCACGAACTGTTTGATACTCATATAGGTTAAAACTGTTATTTTCACTTCCTCACCTTTATCAATGCTGTCCAGCTAAATTTATTTTATAAAGTACTGTCAAGCAATATGCTCATTACAAATTTAAATTTTTGTGTTTTTTTTTTAATTTATCAAGTGTTTTCAAGGGGCCACAAAAAATCTCTAATTATCAAGAGATTTAAATTATCGAGTGTCAGATTATCAAGAATAGACTATATTGCCAATATACTCATATAATTGATATTTTTGCTTTTATTAATTTTCTATATGAAAATGTAATAATTGTGTTGTCTGATAATTACTCTTCTGCTCTACACAAGATCTGAGCAGAGATTCAGTATTGCCTCTATTGAAAATGCTTTCTCTCTGACTCTGTCATAGCAGCTTACCCCTATTGTTGGAGGTGATGTAGATATCTAAGTCCTTGAAGATTTCTTGTATTTTTCACATTCATGGCACACATTCTTCCCTTGCTGTGCCTCATATGCTTACTCTTTCTCCTTTTGGGGCTCTATTATTGGATAAAAATAAATGCATACTCTTATTTTGCTTTTACTGCATTGAAAATTTTTTAATATTTGCCCCCTTGGAGAAGTAATTCTGCAAGAAGTGAAACATATTGTATACTAGATTGATATCTGGTTATACAGAAAGAATTCAGAAGATCCAGCATTCTATGTATTTAGATATTTTTCTTTATTAGTGGTTTTCTTTAGTATCTGTTTTCTTTAATTACTTTGATTTTTGTTTTGTTTTTTCATTTGTATTACTCCACTTGTGATTCTGTATCTTTAAACTGGGCAATAAAACTCATTCATTCATTCAGTCATTTTCAGCCATTGATTGATCATATCTTCACATGGGACGTGGGAACTCTCCTCTTCTCTTGAAATTAGTCTATATCCCCCCCCCCCACCAAAGATTCACTTCGTATTTGGACTATCCCCCTCAAATGTTGAACAATTATGCACATCATTATATGGTCCTAAAAAACTGACATTCTTTAATGTGCTTCATCTCAGACAGATGAGCAAAATATATTTATTTTTTTCTACCCAACATGATTCAAGTCTCAAAAAGGGAGTGATGTGTATTGTATTATTTGCAATAAAAGTTTGTTTTGAGTTTCCTCATTTGTGCAGTTATTATATGGCTGCACATAGATTAACCAGTTGTTTCTTTATTCTAGGATTGTTTATCCTGAAAGTGCTTCAATAAAAAAGAAAGGACGGCGAGTGAAGTTGTCCCCAGTGCCAGTAGAAGATGAAAACAAAGATCTGGATGAAAAGGTATTTAATATTTTATTTGTTTAACTGGCCAAACAACCTGTTGGACAATAGGTATTACTAGGAAAAACTTACTGTATAATCCCTTTTAAGGTGTTGAGAAGAAATGTTTTCCCTGCTCAGCTAAACACCAAATTATAAGTCCCCCTACCCCACCCCCACCTCCCTAAAAAAAAAACTTCGTGAAATTTTCAACTTGAGCCCTCAAAACTGGGTTCACTTCCTTTGAAAACCAAGTCACTCTGATTATAAAATACCCTGGTGTATACTGTCTTCAGCTACCCACTGAGTGACCTCACGTGATTGGCTAGGTGCTACGGACTCTTAACAGTTATACAAAGTAATGTTCAAAAAGTATCAAGCTAAATAGGTGTTTGTTTACAATAAACAGAATATAATCATTTAGTGAATGTAAAAAGAGGCAATAAATATAAATAATTGAAATAATATAAACCAAATATAGCTGGTTAAAAAATATGAAGCTTCATTGTTAAGTCCAAAGCTCCCTATTCACTTTGACCAAAATTTGTGTCTACAAATGCCTTTTATGGACCCCATGTAAAATGTTTACCTCCTAGGGGTTAACATTTTAAATGATCTTGAAGCTGTTGGGAATCTTTTTCAAAAATATTCCTATAGAAGTATAAGCATTTAAGAATAATACTGATTTTCATTTGGTGAAGACCAATTGTATCGAAAAATTGTCAAAAATTTTCTTTTTGGATGGAAGGTTGTGGGACATGGACCCATTAGCCCCACTTAAAAAACTATGCGTGACTGATTTTGTTTAGATAAAGTTACATCAATCCTTGCACATTTCTAATTTTAAGTGTTCCTGGATATCACTCTACCACAAACCACCCCACCCCCTCCAACATTCAACGAACCCACTTCTTTGCCTTCTGTCAGAGAGGGTCATGTGTGCTGTAAGCATGAATAGTATATCACTACTCTCCTCTAGCTGAAAGAGTTCCAATATATCTACCTATGGAAACTTGGATGTGGGAAGGAAGTGTGGGCCCAAACTACTTTCGGCCCTTGAATCATATGAAAAAAAAACCTTTATTTGGATTCAGCATTGTATTATAGTCTTTATTGGAATAAGACACCATTTATGAAATATGCATTTTATGCATTTTCATAAGGGGCTGTGGTACAGCAAACTTTATTATGTTTAATGATTAACGTTTAATTATTTTGGATTGTTTTCTAAATAATTCCTGAACGACTATGAGTCAAAAGAGGTATAACATCTGTATCTGCGA
Organism: Artemia sinica; assembly: GCA_027921565.1. NCBI lineage: Eukaryota > Metazoa > Arthropoda > Branchiopoda > Anostraca > Artemiidae > Artemia > Artemia sinica. The sequence continues at coordinate 18,304,254 of CM051262.1, forward strand.
AGTTTGGGGTTGGACTATGGGAGGAGTCATGGTCACAAAGGCTCCATTTCTGTGCCCTCCTTTTGCTTATATTGAAAATCCTTCCATGAAGCTGATTTCAATGAGTTATGACGTGCCCAACAATTGTGAAATATATGTATTATGTTTTTGGACGACTAGATTGCAGCATTACCCTCAGATTTTCATCAGCAAGCTTCAAAATTCTTGAATGCCAATTTTGGGGGATTGGTAAGACGGGTTGTGGAGGGTGCTTTGAGAACAAGGTGCTTGTTTTGCAGTACCCACCAAATATTTTTAAGTTTACTATGTCAACTTAATATTAGGTTATGGTAATACCACTTTTCTCTCAAGAGATGCAACATTGTGGTTGAACTTCTTGAAACAGGATATGTTTCTGCTCCGTGTCTTATTAATTGTCTTTAGTATTTGGCTTTCATTTTGAAAGTTTATTTTAAGCCCCCAAGTACAAAACTGTGGTAAAGTATGCTGCAACGAAATTGGTAGACAAACTTGAAATCCCTTTTTGTAGTTTGTAAGTTTTGTTTTTCTTATCTATTTTCCAGGCTACAGACATGCTTAAAATCAAACGAACCCGTTATGGTCGCCTATCTAAGCCTCCTCGACATGTTGTAAAAGGGCTAAAGAGATTTAGCAAACTTGATGAAGAAGGCAATGAAGATGAAAGTTCAGACGGGGAATGCTCTGAAGAAGGAATCACTCCATGTAACCGACCAATTGAAGCTTTGCCAGGTGAAAAATTTAACTGTTCTAATTAAATGACATATAGATAGAGGGAGGGAGAAATTTATTATAACAAACAAGCAACAATTAGAATTTAACGCCCATCCCAAGAAGCAAAAAACTTTCAGAGGGGTTGGTAAAAGTACACTAGCCTATATCATGAAAAAAAGAAAAAAGAACCAGTTCACAACACACTACCTAATCAGGCACCACAAACCTTATAACAAAAACTTTCATCAAATGTATTATTCTATTCATGCTCAAAGAGGCCATGATTTTTAATGTATGCATTTAACTTCCTCCCCCCCCCCAAAAAAAAAAAACATCTAAAATTCATATTTACTAAAAAAGGATTTCTTTAATTACACTCTAAGCGAACAAAAATCACTAATATTTTCATATGTTCTGATCTAGATGGTTCCAACTCCTAATCCCCTATGAAGCCCAGAAAACTTCTACTAGTCAAAACAACCAGTGAAGTATTAATCTCCGTAGGAAATCGAGTCTCTGTAGAAGATCGGGCCTAAATAGCTTTTTACAATGGATAATGGCTTAAAAAAGATAATAGGTTTTTTACAATGTTTTTATGGGTGGCAAAAACAAACTAAACCAAAAATAGTAGAAATTCGATTTGAAATCGAACTGCAAGATAAATGAACCGTTTGAAAGCCATATTGATCAGGTACATAAAACTAACAAAGGAGAAAATTAAAAAAAAGAATCATTGCTGGTAATTGTTTAACTTATCAAGTGTGACAAGCGTGGCAGAACTGTGCCAAGTGTTATGGGGAGTTTGCTAAGTATTTTGGGGACTGGGCCAAGCATGGTGGAACTCTGCCACACACGTGACGTTCCGAGATGTACACGAGGTGGCGGGAAGTTACCCCACCCTCGCCTCATGAATGTGGCTTGTGAAATATCATGGACTTTGGTGATCACAGTGGCTCTCCTCTTATTGCAGGTTTATGACCCCCCCCCCTTCCCTAGCCATTATGCTGGAAAAATCTATTAGAAATGCAAATAGTCTTTATATACAGGTGTTTGGGTCATAGAACAAAGTTGTTTGGCAAACCAGGCCCTATACCTCCAGAAACAAAACATGGTAATATTTCTTTTATTTTCCTAAACATATTGTAATATGAGAAGCAGATAACCGTTAGATTAGGATAAAGTAAATGGCCATTATTATTTATATGAATAAATCTATATATTAAATTCATCATTATATGCTATGAAGTTCTATCAAACTGGTTAAAATGGTGAGGTCATGAGCTCTTTGAAATACTTGCGAAAACCAGGCATTCGATTCGTCTTTCTTAGTCGAGCACTACCTATTCTGTCGACAAGGCTGTGTCGAATCATGTAAATACGTGGTTACATATTACAAAGGAAGTTTAGAAGCTCAGTATCTCAATATTATAAGATAAAATTAAAACATGCTCTTTATTAATCTGTCTATTCAATTTAAATTCTCTTTCCCTCTCTCTCAGTCACCTCGTCTTTTATTTTCCCTTCTTTAATGTGTCTCATAACTTTAAATCAAATTGATTTTAAACATTTAACTATTCTCAGTTAAACATTTAGCAGTACTGCAGAACCTTTTGAGAATTTAGGGTGAGGGGCCCTGCTTGCTAACTGATATTTTGGGACGGACCCCCCCCCCCCCCAAAGTTGGGAACTATGACCACAATCGTCAATCGATAGCGGAATATGAAAAAGTGCGGTCTAATCGTGGTGTTTTACGCTCTCGATTTCTTACTGACTAGCTGAAGACGTAAAGTTAGGACTTGGAGGGTGCCCCTTCTCATCATACATGACGCCTCTACAAATAGCTACATGTAATGCCTTAATAAGGCCAATCATGATTCAAAGTTGGATAGTGAAATGAATAGCACCGAGTTTCGGTCGTCCATCGGACGTACTGTATTTGACGTTGGTTTATCGGACACTCTGTATTTTCTGGTTGCAGCGAGAACGTTCCATGTTAATAAGAGTATTTCCATGTCTAGAGTGAAAGTTGAGGAAGGGGCAACCCACCTCATATGTGGAATTATTCCTAGTTGTCTTAACTTTTAATGTTGCTCTTTTCTTTTAGTTGAAAAAAAATGTCCTTTTTTTATTTCTGACCTTTTTGCAAATCATGCCCGGAATCATCTGTTATCTTTTTCCTGGCAAAAATACGAAATTTCACATTTTTGTAGATTGGAGGTTGAAATCTCTATAGTAGGCTTCTCTGATATACTGAATCTGATTATATGATTTTCATTCAGATTTGCTTGATTTTTTTTGTGGGGGGGGGGGTGTTTCCAACCCCCTTTCGAAAATCTGGCCAAAATTTCTCAGGCTCGTAACTTTTGATCGGTAATAATAAACTTCATGGATTTTATATATTTGGAATTAGCATAAAAAGCCTCCTTAGAATCTATTATTATTGCCTCCTGGATAAGACTTGTGTGATTCTAGTGTGATATACGAAGTGTACACGTGACGACGTGGTATAATCTCTACGTATTTACGATCTTCATTATGACTGCACTTTCTATCATTTAAACAAGCTTTCTCTTTTAGATATACCTGTCAAGAAGAAGCGAAAACTTTGTACTAATTACCGTTGTCTTACATGTGGCAAAGTTTACCTGGGTATAAATAAACTTGCTAAACATTATTACCAAAACCCTGATCACGGTACATTCGAACAACATCTGGAGTACATTGCAAAGAACCCTCTATATACACAGGATCTGCTTGCTAATGTGGTATGTTTCTTGTTTGGCTAATTTGTATTTGCTTTCAATGAATCATATTTTTATTTCAGCTCATCCGACAAAACGTGACAAAAAGAAGGGATGGAGAGAAAAAGATACTTCTAACATTACTGCACATTTTTTATCATTAAGAACGTTTGTAAACGGGCAAGCAACGGATTGCTAGTAAAAATATTCATCTATAATTCCAAAATAAGCTATATTTTAAGTGAAGAGTAGGTCTTCACTTACTTCATAGTGAAACAATGCAGATTAACCTGCACCCAATCTTCACCCTTAGAGTCAGACTTCCTCCTTTTGGAGAACATGTCCTCCTGTCTTCCCTCCTTTACAAAGAATTTTGATCCATCCTCCTTTTTGTGTTTAATACGCCCAGAGCGCTTGCACAGCCATGATTCCTCAATAGAACACAAGTAAGACTAGTGGCAACAGAGCAAATAGTTGCAAAAATATACAATTGAAAATAGATGTACAACATTTTGCTCATTAGAACAAAATTTAACAAATGAAAATATAGTGAAAAGGGGTATAATATTTTAAACAAAGCAGTGTACCGTTTTAGACAAGTATTATACCCGTTTTCACTATATTGTCATTTGTTTAATTCTGTGAATGAAAAGGCAGTGTGGTCTAAGAAATCATTAGAACAGCGCTTTTTTGTTGCGTGATATTCAGAAATGGCATTTAGGGAGAATTGAGTTACACTGCACAAACAACATAACAAGTCCTGCACTGGCAACACTAACTATATTGGCAGAATATATTTTCAACGTCAATGGATAATTCTTTTTTCAAGTTTATTTTTATATCTAACTACATTTCATTGTAAATTTGATGCTTTTAATAATAAATTAGGAATAATAAAGTTAAATTACAAAGAGTAAGCTATAAATATATACTACAACCCAGCAGGCTACTGCAAATCTGGCAAACATGACTGAGCTCAGGACGAACCGGATGTTCCAAAAGGGGTTTTTAGAGTAGACCTATTTGTGTTTACATAGCGTACAAAGAAGGGGAGGGGCGAAGGGATTGTATTCCGCCTCTCCTGCCAGAGATTTCAATTTTTAAACGTTTCATAAATGCTACATACAAATTCTGAAATGTAATGATTTTAACTGATTATTTTCTTTGATAAAAAAAAAGTGTTGACAAATTACAAATTCATGACTTTAAAATGTGTACTTGGGCAATTTTTTTTGCGTAAGTGATGTTTTTTCCACAGGTTCGAATTAGTGTAAACCCTCACTTCCTTTTTTCATTTTGACCCTTATCCTTCCTTGGTAAATTTCCCGGGTATATTCCTGTCTGTACCAAAAATCAGCTTTTGTTATTAACAGTATACGTGTATTAAATTTATTTCAATTTAATGTGCTGAGAAATTTCTTTTTTTCATGAAGGAGAAGAATGAGTTACCAAAGCAGAAAGGAAAACAAGGAGAACCTATCATTCAAATTCCAAAACCATCATCTAATCGTCAGGCATTCGAGTCTGATAAGGAGGAAATCGATTCAGACCCGATTGTTGAGGCCCTACGGCCAAAGAGTAGGAAAAGAGGTAGACCCCGTAAGGATGATGGGTACCGGAAGATATGTGTACAGAAGCATAATTTAATAACTGTAAGTTTTCTTTGCCTGCGAGTAAAATGTTTTGTAACGATTTTCCTCAGTAAAAACAGTCAAAATTGTCTTTCGATGTAACAGATTGAAATTTCAATCTAACGTGTAAATTCTTGTTCTTCGTTCCTGAAAATAATTTAAATAAATTATCTGGATCTACATAAAAAACCCAAAATTGCATTAAAATTTAGTATTTAACAAAACTATGGTATATTCAATTTTGTTTGTATTTGTCCAAAAATATATCCAGTTCTTGAATCGGCTTTTGATTTTTTTCAACAAAAGTGATAAACTTTTATATCAATATTTAGCCCTTTACTAAGTCTTTAGCCCTTTTCATCGATATTTAGGATGTTGCATAATAATTGACCATTTTGTGTGTTTTGCTTTAATTTAGGACAAATTACGCCCGGTGAGTAAGTAGTAGTGCTTCCCCTTGTCTTTTATAAGCTTAACGCCAAATCCTGTAGACATTGCAGTTTAATAGTTTATCTGTTTTTGGGTTAGGGTGTATACGGCAGCTTGGGTGTCCAAGAGGGGGACCAATTCACGGAAAGGTAAGGGCGAGGCCAAGGATTTGCTTTCCAATGACGAAATAAAATAAGATATTCTTCAAAATAAAAAACGAGCAATTTTAGTTGTTTTTTTTTTTTTTTCTGTTAAAATACCCGAAAAAATTGTTTTTGAAAATAGGGCCAAATAGGTGAACCTGTTTTGAAAAGATTTTGCTGCCTATATTCAGCTCTTGAATATGTATTAATGACAAAAAAATAGTCTAGTTTACTGAGTAGAAATTATAGCAAACACTGCAAAATACATAATTTACGAAATCTTCGAAATGAGAAAACTGACTATTTGCTTTGAAAAAATATTCTAAGGCCAGTTAAACTGTCTGTAAAAATATTCTGAGGCCAGTCGTATCTGTATTTTCAAACTTTTGAAATAATTATCAAAAACTGTTTGCTGAGCTACTCTCAAAGTGTAGATTAGGAAGGAAATGTATGTTTAATCACGCTTCGGTTCTTTGGATCTACATTAGCTTGCTGATTCTCCCTTTTAGAAGTCTAGAAAATGGTTTTTGGTAGTTACACAAAATATCAGGTAGGACCTTTATCCGTAACAGCGGCGATATATTTTTGATGGATATTCTGAAACTTTCATTCAGAATATAATGATGATATTCTGACATTTCCAAAGCTTAAAAATAATGGCCGAAAAATGGAATCGTATTTATTTTTTGATTCACCCGGAAGAAACTATCCTAAATGCTATTTACGGTTTTTCTGGGCCTGTTTTTTACGGCCTGATAAATTCTCACTGAACATAGACGGGCCTTCTATTTAAAATTATTAATAAATATAAAATAAATAATAATATATTTAAAATAATACAGAATATAAATAGATGATACAAGGGTGATAACTTGATTGAGCGTTTTACCTTCAGGAATAGGGAACTGAGGGCATGCCCCTGGTAGGGTTAGCTAATCCCCTCTAGATTAGTTATAGGTGTTGTAAAAATATACTGATGTACAAACTTTTGTCTTTTATAGGGGCTAGACGCCCTCTGGACTTACCCGATAGCTATGTCAATGAATCCATGATGCCTTGATCAAGTGTTTTGAGTGGTTCCTTTTTACTTTCCCATTGAAAACTTGAAAAAAATTTAAAGAAGGATTTATGGCGTCAGTGAAACTCGTACACTTTACGTTACCATCGAACATGGTCTTGGACTGCTAGTTCAGGGAATAGTCGAGTTTTTCCCTGGTTCTGTTTACTCACGTTTGACTGAAAGTTTTTTTTGTGACTTTCTACTTCCTCCACTATTTTCTAATTAGCAACAGAACCTGTCGCACATAAGAAAGAAAAAAAATACAAATATTTGAATCCAAAAATAGCCGACTGCCTGGCGTCGCTTGGAAATCCTGAAAGGGGTTTATTACATGCTTTGCGTATCACATCCCTATTCTATTAGTTCTTCTTCACCACTCTGCCACTCCTTCGAATCTTTCTAAACCTGTTCATGTCACTTCCTACCACTTTCTACCGTAAATGGTGTTAAGCAGGGTTTTGCCCTATCCCCGTTTATAATGATTGTTTTGATGGACTTTTTCCTAATGAACACGGCAAACACTATGGGAGAGAATTGAATTAAACGGGAAGGTAAAACTCTCTTAGACTTAGATTTTATACATGATTTGAGTTCCTAGATAAAAATGTTAGTAAAATAGAATGATTTTTGGAGGTTTGAGAGTTCAGAGTGCAAAAATAGGTCTGAAAACTATGTTAAGCAGACTAAGTCACTTAGAATAGGAATAAATGAAGGCGAAGTAGTGATTGGGTAACGAGAAGATCGATCAGGTGGATAGCTTCACTTACCTGGGTAGTATTATTAGTAAAGACGGAGAATGCAGTGAAGATATAAGAAGTGGAATAGCCAAGACCCGGGGTGTTTTTGTGTAGTCGAGAAAATTTTGGAAGCATAAGAAGATAATTGTGCGAACCAAGACTTGAATATTGGAAGCTACGGTAATGACAGTGGTCAGGTTGGATTTGAAACGCAGGCGCTTCAGAAGGCAGAGAAGACTTGTTACATGTTTTCCAAAGGAATTGTCTACGGATAGTTTTTGACTGACAGTTTGTCAAAGAACAAGCTGTAGGGAAAGTGTGATTCTATCCTACTTTCTAGTGCTATAATGAAAGGAAGGTTAAGATGACTAGGACTCGTTTTATAGATGACAGATTATTCAAGATTCTTCGTTTTGGCCATCCTTCCGGGGCCAAACGAAAAGTAGGTTCGCGAATGGGCTGGGGAGAGGCCGTAAGAAAGGATTGAAAGGATATTAATAGTTCTTTGGAGGGAGTAAAGAGTAATGCTTTGAGTAGATTGTGGTAGAGGAGAAGCGTGTGTAGCTGTGTTGGCCTCATGCAGCTTGGTGCTGCACTGAGATGTTAGTAGTAGTAGTAGTAGTTACCGTAAAAGAACTATTTTGACAAAATCGACTTGGGATCGAACCTGAAACGACTGTTCTTCTTGCAATTCATCTAGGGCCAAACAAAAAGCAGGTCGTCTCCGAATGAAGTGGTAAGAGGTCATAAGGGATGAGATAAAGGAAAGCGGAACCTCTTAGGAGGGGGTAAATAATAAAGCTTTGAATAGATTACAGGTAGAGGAGGAGCATGCGCAGCTCTGCTGGCCTCAGGCGGCTTGGTGCCGCAGTGAGTTGACAGTAGTAGTAGTAGCTACCGTAAAAGAAAAATTTTGACAGAATGGACTTGGGATCGAACCTGAAACAACTGTTCTTTTTGCCATTCATCTAGGGCCAAACAAAAAGCAGGTCATCCTCGAAATGAAGTGGGAAGAGGTCGTAAGGGATGAGTTAAAGGAAAGTGGAACTTCTTAGGAGGGAGCAAATAGTAAAGCTTTGAATAGATTAGAGGTAGAGGAGGAGCATGCGCAGCTTTGCTGGCCTCAGACGGCTTGGTGCTGCAGTGAGTTGACAGTAGTAGAAGTAGCTACCGTAAAAAGAAAAATATAACAAAATCAAAAATTTATACCATCCAGGATCGAACCAGAAACCTACTGTATAAAGGCAAATGTAACCGTTACGCTAGAGAACCGTATAAAAACTGCCTCAGCGATCCTTTAGTTGCAAGAATGCTCAAATGCTCCTACCTCCTCCAACATAATGATATCATAGGCAGCGCGATAGCGCTGCCTAAGTAAAGAACGATGTGGGCACAATGTTTTATATTTTTTTTTTTCCTCCATACCCGGGTACTTCGTATTGAAGGAGTTGTCGTAGAAACTTCGAAAAGGGCTCATTCGATTGGAAATTGGAGTGGCTAGTGCTCTTTTTAATAGTCGAAAGTGATTGGAGGGCAACTAGCCCCCCCCCACGCCCATCATTCCCCCAAACACATCCAATCAAAATTTTGAGATAGCCATTTTGTTCAGCGTAGTTGATTTCCAGATAGAAAATATGTTTTTGAGGAGGACACAGCCCTCGGGGCAAGGGTTTCAAATTATGCCCTGGGGGCATATAAGATTTTTATAGAAGGTGTTGTCGTAGAAACTTCAAAAAAGGCTTATTTGATTGGAAGTTCAAAAGGCTAGTGCCTTTTTTAATAGTCGAAAGTGATTGGAGGGCAACTAGCCCCCCTCCCACGCCCATCATTCCCCCAAACACATCCAATCAAAATTTTGAGATAGCCATTTTGTTCAGCGTAGTTGATTTCCAGATAGAAAATATGTTTTTGAGGAGGACACTCCCCCACAACCCTCGGGGCAAGGGTTTCAAGTTATGCCCTGGGGGCATATAAGGTTTTATAGAAGGTGTTGTCGCAGAAACTTCAAAAAAGGCTCATTCGACTAGAAATTCAAAGGGCTAGTGCGCTTTTTAATAGTCGAAAGTGATTGGAGGGCAACTAGACCCCCTCCCACGCCCATCATTCCCCCAAACACATCCAATCAAAATTTTGAGATTTTGTTCATCGTAGTTGATTTCCTTCACAGAAATTTCCTTTGAGGAGGACACTCCCCCACAGCCTTCAGCGCAAGGGTTGTAAGTTATGCCCTGGGGGAATATAAGGTTTTTATAGAAGGTGTTGTAGAAACTTCAAAAAAGCTCATTCGGTTGGAAATTCAAAGGGCTAGTGCCTTTTAATAGTCGAAAGTGATTGGAGGGCAACTAACCCCCCTCTCGCGCCCACCTTTTCCCCAAACACATCCAATCAAAAGTTTAGTTTGAGATAGCCATTTTATTCAACGTAGTTTTAAGTTCTGTAAATTAAGTCTTTGAGGATGACAATCCCCTCACAGCCCTCAGGACAAGGGTTGTAAGTTATGCCCTAGGGGCATATAAAGTTTTTATAGAACGTGTTGTCGTAGAAACTTTAAAAAAAGCTCATTTGATTAGAAATTGAAATGGCTAGTATCCTTTTTAATAGTCGAAAGTAATAGGGAAGGCAACTAATACCCCTTCCACGCCCACCATTTCCTCAAACACATCCAATCAAAATTTTGAGATAGCCATTTTGTTCCACGCAGTTAAAGTTCAGGAAACTACCTTTGAGCAGGACACCCCCCCCCAGTCTTCAGGGCAAAGGTTATAAGTTATGCCCTGGGGGCATATAAGGTTTTTATTGAAATCTTTGTCGTAGAAACTTGAAAAGCGGCTCATTCGATTGGAAATTCAAAGGTCTAGTGCCCTTTTTAATATTTGAAAGTGATTTGAGGGCAACTAGCCCCCCTCTCTCGCCCACCTTTTCCCCAAACACATCCAATCAAAATTTTTAGATAGCCATTTTGTTCAGTGTTGTGGATTTCCAGATAGAAATTATGTTTTTGAGGAGGACACTCCCCCACAGCACTCAGGGCAAGGGTTGGAAGTTATGCCCTGGGGGCATATAAGGTTTTTATAGAACGCGTTGTCGTAGAAACTTCAAAAAAAGCTCATTCGATTGGAAATTGAAATGGCTAGTATCCTTTTTAATAGTCGAAAGTAATTGGAAGGCAACTAACGCCCCTTCCACACCCACCATTTCCCGAAACATATCCAATAAAAATTTTTAGATAGCCATTTTTTTCCTCGCAATTTAAGGTTCAGGAAATTATACCTTTGAGCTGGACACTCCCCCCAGAGTCTTCAGGGCAAGGGTTATAAGTTATGCCCTGGGGGCATATAAGGTTTTTATTGAAATCTTTGTCGTAGAAACTTGAAAAGCGGCTCATTCGATTGGAAATTCAAAGGGCTAGTGCCCTTTTTAATAGTCAAAAGTGATTTGAGGGCAACTAACCCCCCTCTCTCGCCCACCTTTTCCCCAAACACATCCAATCAAAATTTTTAGATAGCCATTTTATTCAACGTAGTTGAAAGTTTTGGAAATTAGGTCTTTAAGGATGACAACCCATCCCCCCCCCACAACCCTCAGGGCAAGGGTTGTAAGTTATGCCCTGGGAGCATGCACGGTTTTTATAGAAAGCGATGTTGTAAAAACATCAAAAAGGGCTCATTCAATTGAAAATTGAAAGGGCTAGTGCCCTTTTCAATAGTTGAAAGTGATTGAAGGGCAACTAATCCCCCTCTCACGCCCACCATTTCCCCAAACACATCCAATCAAAATTTTGAGATATCCATTTTGTTCAACGTAGTCGAAAGTTCTGGAAATTATAAGGTTTATATAGAAAGTTGTTGGAAAAGTTCTGGAAATTATGTATTTAAGGATGACAAACCCCCCAGAGTCCCTAGGGCAAAGGTTGTAAGTTATGCCCTGGGGGCATATAAGGTTTTTAATGATAGAGTGGTCGTAAAAACTTCAAAAGGGGCTCATTCAATTGGAAATTGAGAGGGCTAGTGCCCTTTTCAATAGTTGAAAGTGATTGGAGGGTAACTAACCCCCTCTCACGCCCACCATTCCCCCAAACACATCCAATCAAAATTTTCAGATAGCCATTTTGTTGAACGTAGTAGAAAGTTCTGGAAATTAGGTCTTTGAGGATGACAACCTCCCCCCCCCAGCCCTCAGGGCGAGGGTTGTAAGCTATCCTCTGGGGGCATATAAGGTTTTTATTGAAAACGTTGTCGTAGAAACTTCAAAAGGGCTAGTACCTTTTTTAATAGTTGAAAGTGATTGGAGAAAGACTAACGCCCCTCTCACGCTCATCATTCTCCCAGACACATCCAATCAAAATTTTGAGATAGCCATTTTGTGTAACGTAGTTGAAAGTTCTGGAAATTAGGTCTTAGAGGATGAAAACCACCCTCACAACCCTTGGGGTATGGGTTGTAGTTTATGCCCTGGGGGCATATAAGGTGTTTATAGGACGTGTTTTCGTAGAAACTCGAAAAGGGCTCATTCTATTGGAAATCGAAAGGCCTAGTACCCTTTTTAATAATCGAAAGTGATTGGAAAGTTTCACGTTTTTATAGCAAAGATCAATGTCGGTATAATGTATTATTTCTTTGTTGTTGTTTAGACCAGGGCACTTTGTACCGAAGGAGTTGTCGTAGGAACTTCGAAAAGGGCTCATTTAATTAAAAATAGAAAGGGCTGATGCCTTTTTTAATAGTCGAAAGTGATTGGAGGGAAAGTAATCCCCCTCCCACGCCCACCCTCCCATTTGACTTTATGTTTAAAAACTAATTTAATAAGATTAAATAAAAATGCACTGTGTTAATGCTAATTCCCAATAAGGCATATCAGCAGTATCCCAAGAACGACTGAGGGTATTACGTTCAAACTTTCGGGGCTGCTTCTGCTCTTAAAATTTAACCAAATCAAAATAGCGTAAGTGTATTTAAGCTAACAAAGATAGTAAACAGTTTTTTTTGCGAATGTATCAAGTTTTCCATTTCAGGTCAACTAGAGGAGGTATGAAACTAAATTAAACACTACTATTTGTGTCCAGATTTTTAAGAGGGTATATGTTGTTAAAAATTGCTGAAAATTTTTCTCCAGCATACAAATAGCAGGTCAAACTATAAATTCTTTAAAAAACGAAAAGATTTAAAGTATTATTTTATTTCTCTCTGAAAAGACTAAGTCAATATAAAACGAACAGAAATTAATTAAAAAAACTTTTTCCACAAAATAAGTTTCTCGAAGAAAGGTAAATAACTCCATTAAACAAAAAATAAGCAAAAATAAAATAAAATACTCTACCGAGCGTGAAACTACCACAAATCAGCTTCGATAAATAAATGAAACCCAAAACGAACAGAAATTACTATAAATAACCGAGTCAAACTCAATTGAGCAGAAATTAACATAAGTTGGGCTGAAAACCCCTATGCCTTCCCAAGGCCAGAACATAATTTGCACTTTACTGAAAAAAATACAAATGAATATGCATTGTCAGTTTAATATACATATACTGATATTTAGTAATCAAAATGTTAATATTATTTGATTTGTTAAAGTTATAAAAGTAAAAACATTTATATTTTTATTATCAAAGTGCAAATTATGTTCTGGCCTTGGGAAGGCATAGGGGTTTTGAGCCCAACTTATGTTAATTTCTGCTTGTTTTGAGTTTGGTTCGGTTATTTATTGTAATTTCTGTTCGTTTTGAGTTTCATTTATTTATCGATGCTGATTTGTGGTAGTTTCACGCTTGGTAGATCATTTGATTTTATTTTTGCTAGTTTTTTGTTTAATGGAGTTCTTTACTTTTCTTTGAACCTTTGGCTCTCTAATAAAAGTTTAATTATATCAAGATACAGACAGACGAACTTAGACAATTATTTTATTAGATACAAGGCTTTTTAAACGGTTCATTTTCTATTTTCACATTTCTATTTACTTTTTGTTTGGTTATTTCGTTTTTATTCTTTTTTGTGGCTTTATACTGTGCTTAACAGTTTTAAATGCTCGTTTTAAGCTGCTATTTGGTAGTGATATCCAATAATTTTAAATTTTTATTGGGAAGTAAGCGGTGTCTCTCGAACAACTATTGTCGTTTATCTCTTGCAACATTTTTTATATTTCTAAATTACTTTCTTTTTTAAGGCGGCTACTCCACTCACTACTTTTGACGCCTATATGACTCTAATCCCTCGTCTTGTGGAAATTGAACCATTTCAGCATCTTGTATCTTGTGCAAAGGCGAAGAGAATTTTAGAAGGCCATAATGGAAGTGTTGTGCCATTTGTGTTGATTGAAGTTGAAAAACTGCTTAATGACTTGAGGGATTTCATTGATTCCTTGCTAAGTGAGGAAGAACTTCCAGGTCATGAAAGAATAAAGGTACTGGTATTTTTCTCTATTTAGAGAGAGAGACAGAATCTTCCTCCTAGATGTCCTTGAAAATGTTCAAAAGGACTTTTGGATGTTGCGGACTCTTTATTAAGAAAAGGAGAACTGCCAGAAAAAAAAGTAAATCAGTTTCTCGTTGTTTAGTTGAAAATCCATATGTATAAAAAGACTCTATTTCCTTAAGAGGACAAAAGAATAAAATCTATAAAACCGAAAAAACAACTGCTTTAAAGTTTCTGTTCTATTCATGTTAAACACAATCCAAACACGTTTTCCTTGTACAAATGAAAAATGCTGAATTGTCGTTCAACATCGTTCTTCTCATCAATTGTAGAAAAGCTGATAACATTGTTTGTACTTTAAATCAAATCAGAAATCATAAATTTAGGGGGGAGTTGAAGAGGTGCGCTAAGGGAGAAGTTTAGTGGTATTAGCTTTAGGGACAAATTTGAAATTTCAGATGACAACCACAATAAATATTTTATATTTGAATTATCCTTAGAAAATAAAGCAGAGTTTTCTAATAATGGTTAAAAAAAAAACAATCAAAAGTTACAGACACTTGAAAGGCAGTAAAAATAAGACTTATTTAGGATTGACTTCAGTTAGAATGAATTTAAAGTTGTCTTAAAGAATTGGATTTAAAATCTTCTTTAAATTTACCTGATTTCCAAGGCGACATTTCTGATAATCTAGAAATTTATAGTTGATTTAAATGCTGGAACAGCCCTTAATTTTAATTTTTTTCTTATTCAATTTTATTTATTCTCTTTTACATCATTTTCTTTAATTTCGCTTCCTTTCCCAGGTGAGATTTTCCTTAGATACTTTTTCCGTGTAGTAATAGTCTTTTTTATTATTACAAAGGAAAAAATCAACTACAATAATCCAAATGAAGAGTCACAACTAGTTTAAGTATTTTTTAATAATAATAAAAAAAATGGTGACGATAACTGGCCAAGTCTACAGGCATTAATCCCCTTCTAAGGGTGGAAAATGGCCATATAGATAGTTTATTAAGATGAATAAAGGCCATCATGGGCGCCCATAAGCTGAATTCCAGGGGGGGGGCAAACCTCGTCTAATTGGCACTGTTAATGTTATATAATAGAAATCTCAGAACAAAAATATAAAAATAAGGCAACATCATTCAGCCAGGGGGGGGAGCGCCCCCCTCCCTTATGCCCATGAAGGCTATATAATAACACTTAAGAATCAAAGACAAAATCTTCCAGAAAATACGTCGTAAGTTTTTACGATCAACAACTTCCTAGAAGTATTCTTTCTAATTATCGAGAGAGAAAAAAAAACAAGAATTTAACGGTGAGTCTTTTTTTTTGACAAATTATAGGTTTCTTTAAGTTTGAAAAAAAAAAACAGAATCCGAAAGGGGTGCCGACGCCATGGGGGCGGGTGACCCATTCAAAATTCAGATGTTTCCCCTAACATGATTTTTATATTTAGATGCTAATGCACGATTCAGACAGGTCGGTTCGTTTCAAATTATAGGCTGTCTCCTATTTTTATAGGATTTCCCGGGCCCAAATATAGGATTGGGAAGTCCTCGGGATCGGATCTAGTAGTAGATGGCGTGGGATGCCTGGTGACATAAGTTCGTCATTTCCCGAGTTTCTGCGTTTTTTTTTTGTTTTGTTTTTTCAAATACAAACTGTACAAATAGTAAAAAAAAAGTAAAAAATTAGATACACATACTGTTGCCAATGATTGAGTGATACAGGTAAAATACTTGGAATCACTCTTGCTGCTTCTTGGGCATCAATTTCGATATGAGGTCAGTTTTTCTCTTTGCAAGAGACTGCTCCATTCTCGCAGATTTCACCATCTTTCACTTGTTCTGGACTTCACAGCTCCTTCGAGCAAAGAAACAACTAGGGCAATGTATATGGAACTCTTGGACTCGGCAGCCTTCTTCATTCTGTCGGTCGCTTCCTGAAGTAGAGTATCTGCTCCTGTTCTCTTTTCTTGCTCTGATGCTGGAATTTGTTTTACTTTTGCTTTCTTCTTTTTTTCTTTTCATCCAGATATTGTTGATACCGAGACCATGCGGAACGTGCAAGATTCAATTGGTCTTTTGTAATAACAAACCGTTCTGATTTTCCTCCGTAAAGCCTCAACGTGTCATATGCCATGAGTCTCACATCCAAAACGCGTTCAGACATTAACGCCTGGTCTTCACCGAGAATCCTATCAGAACGCGAGAACCCACGCTGAACATCTGCGCTGCCATGCGACAACGTCAGCAACGCTTTGATAAGCTTGGTAAGTTCCGGGTACTTGCTGTCCCCGCGCTCATTCACCAGTCCAAAATAAGGGCGCCAAAAATGATCGATCCGAATAATGTCCTCATGGGGTCCAGTTTCCGTTCGCAAAAGCCTGGTGATGTCTGAGCTTACTCCAATCGCAATCTCACATGCCACAACCACTATATCTGCAACGCTTCTTGAATACTTCATGTTGGTCGGACTCAAACAACGTAAAGCCTCTAGAAAACTATCCTTTTCCAGAGGACATTTGTTCAAAATATGGCGAATACCCGCAATAAAATATTTTCGCACATTTACATAGAAAATGGCCTTGTCTTTCAATGTTGCTTTCTCACCGTAAGCTTGTTCCACATTTTCTGAAACTATGGGCTTTTCTGTATATTTTTCAGCAAGGTTCAACATTTCTGGTGAGAAATTTTCAGTCTCGCTCACGAAATCTGGAGTAAAGACCCGTCCGCAAAGCGTCACAACTAGTCTTTTGATCTCTGAGTTCAGAACATGAATGAGAGGCTCTTCTTTCTGGAACAGTTGGGTGAAACTCATGAATACTTCTGCTGAGGCTAGAACAAACTCGAGTTGGGCCTTCAACGTCTCACTTTTGATATAAGCCACAATCTTCTGAAATTCGAGAGTGGACAGAATATTGTAAAGTTTTGTCTCTCTTGGCACGAAGTTCAGGAAGTACTCTAAGATTGCCGGCCACTGCTGCATGATTCTAGCAAGGGCAGGTCCGATCGTTAGCCAGCGGCTTGGGACATGCTTTATGAAAGCATTTCCTGGCACCCCCACTTTCTTTTGACAATTTCGATATTCTTCACAACATGCAGGCCAACCGTCAAAAATGAATGCACAAGAATAACAAAGTCGGAACTTTCTTCTCCGAACACCTGAAGACCTTTCAAGAGAGCGTTATGGATTATATGGATGTTGCAAGTACCAATATTCAACATTCCCTTTCCCGCCACTTTCTTTTTTTCGGCATTGAACTTGTTCCAAACGCTTTTGTTGACGCTTGGTCCGTCATTTCCAAGCGTTATCAGTTTTTCGAATGGCAGCTGATTCTGCTTAGTGGCTAACATAATCTTCCTATACAGTTCACACTTGTCGCGTGGCCCATAAAACTTGTGCATAAATGTCTGCTTTGGATTTCGTTTCCGTAGGAAGACCAATATCGAACACATATCTGTAACTCTCTCATACCAGCGTTGTTGGTTGTCTCATCATATTCTAGTACAAAATACAACTGAATGTCCTTCACAAGCATTTGATTACACTAAGGATGCAGCGCATTGGTGATCAGATACGTTAGTTTCTTCACACATAGGGACATTCCGTCGGGGAACATCGCATGGAAGGTTGCGACAATATGGTCTGAAGAGTTAGAAGACATGGAACTCTGTACCGTCTAAAGTGCCCATATTAACTCAGCTTTATAAGCGGTATCCCGCTCACAAAACATGTTTGACCAATTAATGGTTTATCCTTGGTTGCTTCATCAACTCGAGATTGTCCGGTCAGGTGAAGCTGTAGTGAATGTAGTTGAGCAGTAACTACGGTTTTATGTTCTGCAGATCGCACATATTGATTTAGCTGAGCAACTATAGCTGTGCAACCAAGATTTTTCAAGCAGAGTTTGCAACAGAACGAGTACTGGTCGTTCCCAGTCTTATACCATTCACCAATCTTTCTACTGCTGCAATCCGTCTTAGCAAGAGCTATTAAACTTGGTTGGCCCCATACTTAATTACCAAGCATTTCCTGCAAAATAGCATCCCGCGATTAAAAGGCCATAAAAAGAAAAAATTCGGATATGTCGGAAACTGGGCCGTATAGCGTTCGTTCAGCCAGGACACGCATAAGTCGCAAGAAAGAACTCCAGTCTCATTAAGCAGAGACTGTTAGCCTATATACTGATCTTCGCTCATTTCGGACAGGCCCAACATGACAAAAAACAAAACATAGGCTTCTAAGTCAACGCAACAGCATAGCCCAGGCAGAAGCAGCTGCTAAGCCCAACACAAAGCATTAGTTAAGTTCAAATAGCTCAACAGTTGTAACTAATTATCGATCTACACTGAAAGACAGCACAGTCCTCAAGCCGAGTCAAAAGCAAAGAAAAGTACATATTGGCTTACTTAACGAGCAGTGAAAATTGCAAATCATGAGCAATGTTCTTAGTGCTCTTCAGCCGAAAATATAGGAATATTAGGATTTTAGCCAAAATATAAGCATTTCATAGGAGTGCATTAAAATATAGCAATTTATAGACGAGTCCGAACCCTGCTAATGAGGCATATTTTGTCTTTAGATATTTTTCTAAACCCAATCAAAATTTAAGGATATTCGAAATTTACAAGCGAGTTTAACAGTTTAAAAGCTCTTAAAAAGGCAGAATGTTTACCGTAACATTTTTGTCTTTTAACTCTTTGACTGGAGCATATATGCTTAGAATTTTCAAGATAAATTAGACGCCCTGTACATACAATGGTACTTTTTTTAATGGCAGAGTGTTTGCCACAAGTTGGCATCTATAGAATTTTCTAACTCTTTAATTACAGGTTCGTATTTTTGGACTTTTTGTTCTATTCTGAAATTGGGAAAACCTGAATTTAACTCTTGGTTCTCAAAAATGCTCAGACAGAAGTATTTCTATATTCTTGTAACATTATAATTGCGGAATTCAGAGATTTTAGTTTCTTTTTAAAGTATTTTATTGAGTTGACAAATTTAATTTTATCAGGTAATTTGGATTTTTTTTTTTTTTTTTTTCAACACCACAGCATCTGTACACTACCATGTTAATTAATGAAAGAGAAGCAACCAAGAACAACAAAAGAAGCAATAAAACTTATATTTCTAAAGAGAAGCAACAGGATGGAAGAGACAAACCTCTGCGAACATAGTGGCAACTAAAATTGCTTAATGATGCAGTTCACATTAGTTGCCTATCCGAGTGTATTTATTTTCTGTTTGAACCTAGAGTGAAGGATAAAACATGGCTCTGGCAGGGTCATAAATCATAGGCTTATTATCAATGACATTATAAAGTGGCGACGAATGTATTGGGGATATGTGGTACGGATGGAAGGATGCTCACGACGTATGGTGTTGAGTACCCCTGGTCTTCGCAATTCAGGAAGACCTATAATAGCCCTTTTCAGGCTGTTAGAGATGGAGACAAGTTGGCGAGTATTTAGACGGGTCGAAAGCTAAGGACAGGCCGGTATGGCTAATTATTTTTTGCTCTCCTTTTTGCCTCCATACATAGGGGGAACTATTTCGAAGTCTGTCGCTGTAAAAAAAAAAAAAAATAGAGAAAAAAGACAATTGGCACACACTGTATAGCACTAAAGCATTAGAAATTTACCTAAGCCAGAAGATTGGTCAAATCTATATTGCTTAACCGTCTCATCTCAACCTTGAATTCCCAGCCTTTCCTCCATGAAAGTACAATAAGACATGTGTTTGTTTCATAGATATATTAAACTATATTGACCTTCAGACGATTTGGGTTTTTGCCAGTTTCATGGGCTGTTTTTCCACAGCACCAGAAAAGGTTTCCTAAGATTTATTTCGGAGTTTTCAAAATTAATTTTCCTTCCCTGTGCAAATCCAGCATTATTCCCTGCTACCTGGTGGCTCTTTTCCTTTTTTTTTCTTTCTCTTTTTTTTTCTAGCATTTCACCAGTTTGCATATTTTTTCTTCTATTATAGTTTGTATTTATGTATATATTTTAATTCATGGGTTATTCTGTAACTTCAAAACAAATTCAGCTAATTTTATACCCAGGGCCAGATAAAGGTTGATTGGGCCCAATCGGGCCCCGCGCTACGGTTTTGAAATTTAAAGCAAGTTTTTACGATAATGGATAACTTATGAATTATTCAAACAATTGAAAATATATTTCTTTTAAATTTGCATTGCTGGATGAGATTTATTTATTTGTTTATTATTGTATAATGTATACTTTTTAATATAGAAAACTGATACTCGTAAAAGTTCATGTCAAATTTATTGAATTTAATTGGGATATTCTCATATTAGAGATATTTTGGACTACGCACAAGTTTACGTACGTAAACTACTATGCAGGTATATTTTATTCGAATATTTAATATATAGAGAGGACCTGGCAAAAAAAATACAATCATGCACCGCACCTGTTCGATCCGGGCCTGTTACAACCCACCTTCTCCCTGTGTGCAGGTATATTTACGATTTACTTTTATAATTTTCATCATATTGCAGGTTACCAGTGAAATTATACGACAGTGTTGTCAGCTAGACGACTCTATATATTATTTGAAGGATGGGAATAAAAAGAGACCTTCAAAACACCGTGAAGTAAATGAATATGATGAGCATCCAAGTTTGCAGACAGTAGAAGTAAGCGAGTCAGTGGCTGATAGGGATGAGGATCAGCAAAGTAATGAGGAAGCTTCCGAGCCCCAAACCGGAAAAGTGGATGATATTGACAATGAAAGTGACGGTTCCATTTCGAATCTCTTTATTTCCGACCAGAAAGAAGTAAAAGATAATGACGAGGATGTGAGCTACTTCAAGTTGGACCGTAATTCTGAGTCTGGAAAAGCTACCCATGATTCTATGTTCGATCTATTCAGGGAACGCAAAGAAAGCCTCTCCATTAATGATCTGCAAGTTGATACAGTTGCATTGAGACAAGTAGATGACATCGTTGATCAAGTAGCTAGTGAAGCTGGTGAGGTAGTATCACCAGTATCAGACTATCAAAATCCGCATTCAGTGCCAAGTTATAGAAACAGCCCAATTAGTGCTCCAAATTCATCTAAAAACGGCTCTTCCGCTTTCAAAAGTCCTAACAATCAGAATAACATTGATGTAAAAAGTGAAAAATATAGTCATGAAGATGCTGAAGATCTCAATAAGACAAATATGCTGTCAAATATAGAGGTTGTTAAAGACAACAACATATTTGTGAATATTGAAACATCACAAAAGACAGATATAGAACCTCTGCCTGCTTTATTGAGACTAGAGTATTGTAAAGATAGTAGACTAGAGGATCAGGAACATAATCTTAATACAAATTCTTTTTCTCAATTAACAGAAGACGGTACTGACGATTCAAAAGTAGATGGGGACATCGGTGGGCCCTTCGATAACTCCAGCACAGCTGCTGATGGGGCACTCATAAGTCTTGGATTTAATTCGGATAGTTGGTGGAGCTGATTATTATAGGTTTTATTTTTTTTTCTTCTTTCATTTTTTAAATAGCGATACATCATCATAGTGATTGATGAATTTTTGTAATAAAAACCAAATTGGCCAGAAAATTTTCTCCGCTATAACATCATAGATCTTGTGCATTATAATGGTTGAGGTTTGCACCCGAGGTTTTTCGACTAACTGGATTTTTTCTTTTTTGGAAGAAAAAGCTTTATACTCTGCTCTAAAAAAAAAATGGAATCAAATATTGAATAATGATACGATAACAAGCATGTCGCTGCGCAACGTCTATACTTGTCAATATTGTGCAGTCAATAAAACAGTCTCCCTCAGTCCAATGTTCGGACCTAAGGGAACGACATTGCAAGTTGAGAACAGATGAGCTTTTGAAATTCTTTAACGAAAAGCAAAAGCGTTGCTCAAGCATCTCTGCTTCAAATCAAAATCACGATATCATTCAATACAACTCTGAACTCTTGCTTTTCTGCTCATGATGACCAAAGTAGTAGTGGGTTGGCAGCATTGCCTTAGTGAATCGGCCCCGAGTAACAGTGTCACAGACAGTCCTGGTGTTTATGGACCTCTTAGCATAAGAAGCAAAAAACCCAGCCAGTTCCCATTTTTCCAATTCCATTGTAAGGTGTTTCCTGTATTTTGAAACATGTTGTTTAAAACAATGTTCTCTGTATTAAGAAAGAAACAAAGGTGTGGCTTCATATCTCAGCACAATGTTAAGGAACCTTAAAAAGATATCATAAGTGATCCTAACTTCCAGGATTTTATATCTTGGAGTTTACTGAAAAGCGGTTTAGACTTTATATCATTTAAATTGAGATTGTAATTGAAAGCGGAATTTGATTGTAAGAACTTCACCGTCTTGCACGTCGTGTCTGGTGATATCAACAGCTGAGTTTAGTCAAAATGCGACTTAGGTGGTTTTGCTTCTTGCTATGAAGTCTTACTTCAAAAGTATAACGAAGTTCAAAATTGTATGACTTTTTTTTAACAAGGGTTGCACGAGTTTTCTCTTTCAAGATAAAAACTAAAAGAATAAGTAAGCACCTCAGAGCAGTAAGGAATAACATTAAAGCCAGGTGAAGCAACATATCTGGAATCACAATCTGTATTGCTTTCTACAATTCAAGTTTTAACTGTTGGATTGTTAAAAAATGGTACATTGGCGAAATTTTGAACAGTCAAAAACTGGGATAAAAGACAGCTAAGTCCCACAATAATAAATTAGCCCCACATCTACAATTAACCCCGCAAGTAATCAATTAGCCCCACATCTGCAGACTAAAACAAAGATAGTATGATCTATTGATAAAGTGTGTTGTGGTTTCTTTGTCGCACAAACAAAAATGTAATAACAAATAAAAATAGACAATGGGCTGCGAAAATTCCAAAACCCAAATTCGCAAAAAAAAAAAAAAAAACACCCAAAATATCCTACAACAAAAAGACTCCTGTCCAAAGCTTAAAAGGTATTTTAAAACTCGAGATATAGTTCAGTTGAATGTAGATCGGTATATTAGGACAAAAAAAAAACATACAGAACCGGGACAGAAAAAAATCAATGAGAAAAAGAGAATCAGTGGTTAAAAAACAAAAGATAGAGGCAACTAGCGTAAGAACAAAGTAGTAGAGTTATGGAGGGGGCTCAAATGAAAAGTTGTTTTGATGACATCGGGAATTTTTGTCCTAATAGCAAAATTCATCCCAAAATCACTGACTACATTATAACCACAAGAGCTGATTGATTGCAAAATTCGCCATGTTGTTATGCAACTTACGAATCTCAAAACAGAGCATTAGCCACTTAAAGTTTGTTGAATTTGTCAAGTTTAAATTAGTTGCTTTAACTGGTTTTAACCAAGCACCAAATTTAACGTTTCCTGCCCAACATGGAAAAGTCAGAAAATTGAAGTCTAGCTTGACATACGTTGTAGCACAGCTTAAGCCAACAGCAATATTTTAATTGATCATACTCCAGTTCCAGCACTCCAGTTCAGTGCTGCCATTTGGACTAAATTCCCTTATTCCTTTTTTGTCATCGATTACGCAACTTTCTTAATTTCTTCACGCGACAAAAAAGAATTTTGTGTATAAAGCATACAAAATCTTCTTTCCTTAAAGCCCCGTTTACATGCGTGTTAAGTTAGACATCAAATTCTAGGCATCATCCCTTTGGACCAATCAGGGCTTCTTATAAAAGAAGAAGCAAGTAATGACTTAGGTATAATGATTATGCGTAGACATTGATATCTAGCAAGGCATCCATCTCAAGTAGACTCAACAAAAAATAAATTTTTTGTTCATAACAATCTTGTCTTTTTGGGACGTATGGTGGCAGCCTTTTATGTATGTATTATATTCTAATCTTTATATTTTGGAAATGTTGATGAAAATGACGAAATGTGAGTCTAATCTATACATCCGCTAAGGGTGCTGATCTGTTTGCCTTAACTGAAGTCCCATCTGTCCTTGGAGGTCGTTTTGGACCTCTTCTTGCACCAATCTATTGATAGAACTCCCGTATGAACTTCTATCCTCTGCCAGGTGGAAAAGGCGCGGTAAGCTAAGCGACGAGAATTTGTCCTTCCATCTCTTTTTAGTGGGTGCCCTCTTGGTCCAGAACCATGTGCCCGGCCTCCAAAGGCTGTCTTTGGGAGACGAGTGCTATCCACCCATTGTATGCACCCTAGCCATCTAAGCTGGTGCAGTTTTACTCTGTCAAGGATGGTTAGTTTGACCTTAAGATTATGGAGAAGCTTGATATTGGAAATTCTATCGTTATAAGTGACACCGGCAATATGTCACCGGCAATAGTGATTTTGTTTCGAAGGCAGCAAGACGATACTTATCTTCTGTTTTTAGAATCCAAAATTCACGATGGCGATATAAATGGCGATAGGGGTGGTAAGCAAGTTAAATAGCCTCATACAGTTAAATGCTGATCTAGCCTAAGGTTAATTTATAATTTTCCATCGTAGGTAGTGTGCTAGTGTGCTCTTCCAACCATTAACTAGGACAATAGAATATACCGGAAATAAAGAAACAAACTCCAGTAACTTTAAAAATGTGCACATCTAATGCCTTCTCTCATGACATAAAACTCCTCGAAATTATTCTGATGATTGATGATACAGACAAAATAACAATTATCAGTACTAAAATGAATTATTAGAAAGCAAAAGCAGGAGTAGCAGCCTGGTAAACTTTTAGGGAGTCTGAGTGGTGCTTTTGAAAATTGTAGAGGTTACGATTTGTCCCCTGAATTTGGTTCTCTATCAATTGGGAAGTTTATTTTTGCAATAAGTCCAGTTATCTATAAATTTTAACCCCATTTCTTATTCGTTGACGTTGTCCTAATTAATGCAATTTGGATTAATTTGGATGCAAGTTCAAATCGTGTTTTAGAATATTAAATGGTTAGAGCTTGTCCTAATGAAACATAACGAATGAGAGTCAAAACACTAAAACCAAGACTCGATATCGATATTTAGAAGGTATCGACTCCATAGCCATAGCCAGAGAACGCTATACTAATAACCCCAATGTAATATATTCGTCATCGATGACCTGTTTCACATAAAAAACTTTCTAATAATAAGCAACAACGATCTGTAATAAATGGATCATGTCCCCAAGCGGACATGTAGAGCACCAAATCGTCTTTTGTAGTAGAATGGGCCACATTTTGCGCGATGATCTTTTTTGCTTCTATTTCTTCTTTATAACAACTTTGTATTTCTTGGCAAGCATCGTCTGAAAAAAAGAATTTCTACAAATACGCAACTAAGTAAGGGAGCAAATACTTCAAAATTCAGATTTGAAACTCAGAATAACTCTCAAACGCGAAAATTATAAGCTTTGTTTTCATTTTTGCCTTTTATTGACAATATATTGCATGTCCAACGCAGCAAAAGATAATAGTTCTCATCGACTGTTACAAAAAATCGAACAATTTCAGGAGGTTTCTTGGGAATTTTTTTTACTGCTGAAGTGAGTAAAGTAAGTAGAGGTAGAAACTCGAGCAATATAAAAATCGAGATTGCGATTTGGGTACTTTCAGTTCAGTTGAAATATTATTCTCAGATTTAGAACCGTGGTGCCATTACAAGGACATCTATGATTGAAACCATAAATTATCCAACACAAATTGAGGGCCAATACTCCCTTTTTCTCACTAATAGATGCAGGAACTCGCCTTTGTCTTATCTGATATGTAGGGATTTAGAAGTATACGAGGAGTTTCTAAAAATCACTTCCAGAGGTGTTTTCAAAATGGCAAGAATGTTGACGAACACGGTTAGACTCAGAAGGAACATATTTTGAAGGAGATTGAATGTAAATAACCTTATCTAATAAATATGTTAATTTTTCTAACAGTCTTGTTACTATTTGATTAGACCTATATATATATATATATTATATATATATATTATATATATATATATATATATAATATATATATATATATATATATATAATATATATAATATATATATATATAGATATATATATATATATATATATATATATATATATATAATATATAATATATATAATATATATATATATATATATATATATATATATATATATATATATATATAAATATATATATTATATATATATATATATATATATATATATATATATATATATATATATATATATATATATATAATATATATATATATATATATCTAGATATATATTCAGGGCCGTATCCAGGATTTTTGTCGGGGCGGGGGATTATATTTTCGGGAGTGGTGGGGGGGGGTACAACAAAAAACAATAAAAAAACATTGAAAAGTTGTTTATATGCGTTTCTGTTACATTTTAACGATCGGAAAAACATTTCAGGGGGATGGATAAAACCCCCAACCCCTGGATACGACCTGCGGGTCATTGCGGTGAAGTGGTTTTACTGCTGAAGTGAGTAAAGTAAGTAGAGGTAGAAACTCGAGCAATATAAAAATCGAGATTGCGATTTGGGTACTTTCAGTTCAGTTGAAATATTATTCTCAGATTTAGAACCGTGGTGCCATTACAAGGACATCTATGATTGAAACCATAAATTATCCAACACAAATTGAGGGCCAATACTCCCTTTTTCTCACTAATAGATGCAGGAACTCGCCTTTGTCTTATCTGATATGTAGGGATTTAGAAGTATACGAGGAGTTTCTAAAAATCACTTCCAGAGGTGTTTTCAAAATGGCAAGAATGTTGACGAACACGGTTAGACTCAGAAGGAACATATTTTGAAGGAGATTGAATGTAAATAACCTTATCTAATAAATATGTTAATTTTTTCTAACAGTCTTGTTACTATTTGATTAGACCTATATATATATATATATATATATATATATATATATATATATATATATATATATATATATATATATATATATATATATATATATATATATATATATATTCAGGGCCGTATCCAGGATTTTTGGTCGGGGCGGGGGATTATATTTTTCGGGAGTGGCGGGGGGGGGTACCAAAAAACAATAAAAAACATTAAAAATTTGTTTATATGCGTTTCTGTTACATTTTTACGAGTCGGAAAAACATTTCAGGGGGATGGGATAAAACCCCCAACCCCCTGGATACGACCTTGCGGGTCATTGCGGTGTCCTTTGGTAAAAATTATAAAAGAAAAGAAGCATGGAGATCACTGAGAATGTATATCAAAGGATACGTAAAATGGTAGAATGTACCATGGCAGAACGTATAGAGATCGTTTCCATTCACGGGACAAATCTATTCATATTTTGCCGCTTCAGTCATGAGAAAACAATAACAACAATAAGAGCCATAGCAGTGTTCTTTGATCAAGTTATTGAAGAAAAGACTCATGGCGATCACTCAACATACCCTAATTTGTTGTCTAATATTCTTAGGTCTTTACCAAGTATAAATCAGCTTTTCCCGCGATAAATAAAGCTACCACTTAAAATGAAGAAGACTAATATAGTCCGAATTTAAATTAGTGCGCTACCTGTATAGGAAAACTACCATGGGTCAAAAAAGTCGCACAAAAAGTGGATGATATGATCTCCAGAATATGCAACTTCGCTCATTTGGTAGGACAACATTGTTTTTTAATGTTTTCATTCAAATAGGCACTGTTATATTACCTGTGGCATCATTTTTTAAAGCTTCTTGGTGCTGTTTTAATTAACTCTGAACAGGAAGGACAGAGTGAGGAGCAAGCATGAAAACATATTTTGGCGACGGGCCAGATTTTTTGTTGCCAGTGGTGCCATATTTTATTGAATATTACTACATATTCCACCTTTTTACGTATTTGTGTCGTTTAAGGGGATGATGGACAGGTAGGCTATCCAGTTTGAAACCTCCTTCTTTTTTTGTATTTTTTTTTAGCCGAACCTAAGCAATATTAGTTCCACTAATAAGATGAACTAAGGGAGCAATCATGAAACTATTTGAAATACTGATGAGAACCTGGCCCAAGCCCACTCTGCTTATGTGCCTGCTCCGTAGTAAACATATTTATACAGATTTTATGTACTCAAAAATTTAAGTACAAAAACCGAAATCCCTCCCCCCCCCCTTTCACCAGGATGGTGCTACCTTATAAATAGCGTGTCACTTATCTCAGTTATTTGTCTTATGAAGCTACCTTTTGAATTTTTATGCCCCCCCCCCCTCCCCCAAAAAAACAAGAAAACGTACGTTTTTTGGTCGGATTTTTCAACCTTTCCTTATGTTGGGAAAGGCTTCTATCCCTTAACGTATGTCGGAATGATAAAATGCTTGATGTGCTGCAACCTCGTATATAGAAAGCAAGAAAAAACACGACTCTGTCCCGAATCCCCCCCCCCGTAAAAAAATAAATCTATGATTTATCCCGTAATTTCTTATGATTTACATAGAAATGTTTTGTTTTTTCGTGTTTTGACGATTTTCCTGATTAGTGTGGAAAGTTTTCCCGACTCCAATACTAGAAAAATACCCAATTCCGATTAATAGTTCCGTTACCAAAAAAAACACGTTTCCAGGGATGAAAAGAACAATAATATAAATCGCTAAAGTATCTTTCATATCAGTTGTTTGTTCCATGGAGTTAATGGACCTAACTATGGAACATTCACTTGATCGAAAAGAAAGATGTTACTTCGCCCAAAACTTCGCAACAAGTCACCACTGGACTAAAGATGATGATGCTGTAGGATTTTGTTAAAGGTAAGATTTTTAACTTACAAAATCTCCTAGTTGGCCAGGTGAGAAACATATGACTTGTCTCACTTTCATCAGCATTTGCAAATCTTCCTATTTTATTTTTTTCTTGGTATTCTTCGAGCTTTGCCATACCCTCCATATGACTTGTTAGAGTATCTAATTTTTGAACAAGTTTTTCTAGTTTATAGTATGTTGTTTCTAATTTGTCACATAACAATTGCATTTGGTTTTCTAATTCTTGTCTTTTTGCCTTTTCCTCAAACCTGAAAAAAAAAACTCCAAATTAAAAAACAAGTTGTGTATTTATATTGTTCTATCTTTGCATTTTTATAACAAAAGTATGCAATTATTACAAAGGCAGTTGATGAGAAATTTAACCAGACTTATTTTATTTTATTAACTGTTTATTGAAGTTTTTTATTAGCGCATAAGGTCCATCTAACGATGGATTTCCTCCTGGTTTTATTTTTTGTTGTTTTGTTGATTGGCCAAAAGTATTGAGTGAAAAAATACTTCATTTTAAAAAGAGGCAGGAGCTGAGGAAGTAGTCGTAGTGAAAGAGGCATATAAATTTTTAATGAATCAATGCGGCAATTAGTAAGTTTTTGTTCATATTGACCTATGCATCATCTTATGTTATATTTGAACCTGCACACAAAACCGTGTTTAGGGGGGGGGGGGGATTTAAGATGTTCCCACCCACCCCCTCCACCGAAATCTTTGTGCGACTCGTATAAACGTACCAAAAAGGAATAACAAAAATCATAAGTCCACGAGAACTTACAGTTTTACGTTAACACAGTGCAACTGTTCATCACAAAACGACAAGAATTTGCATTCAAATATGCTGGAACGTATTCCTGAGGATGAATCATTAGTCAAGCCAGTTTCATCCTAAGCTAAGCCCTGACAACAGGCACGTATGCAGGTTTTTCTTGGGGGAGGAGGAGGAAGGGAAGGTGGAGCCGATTAAGAAACAATCTTTTTTGACAATTTGAAAAAGAAATGTCAAAAACCGGAAAAAAAATTTCTTAATCGGAAAAACCACGATCTTCGCTGAAAAGACTCTATTTGTACTTCTTGTTGGGAGATATATTTCCATTTTTAATAGACTGAATCTTTTGGGGTGGGGAGAGGGGTATTTAATGCAACTTTTCCTATTTCAAGGAAATTAAACAGACACAATGTGGGAATCTAGGGATCAGAACACACCCAGGTGACTAGGGAGCTTCACTTTCATAATCCAAAAGCAAAAGCGTGGAATCATGTGCAATTGAATAACTAGCCATTCTGTTGATTTTCATTTTACTGATAACAATTTTTATTTCGAACTGTGTTTTTATTTCTCATAATATCGAAAAAAGAAAAAAAATGATCGCCATAACCAAGATTACTGATTAGATCATAACCATCATAACCTATTCCTCTTGGTTTCTGCTCGTTTTGAGTTTTTCTCGGTTATCTATTGTAATTTCCATTCGTTTTGGGTTCCATTTATCGCCCTATTGACAACACGCATGCACATAATATGTTTTGGTTTAGTTCAACACTTCCCTCAACATTTCCTTAGAGTTTCACCTTAATACCCAGGCCTTTTTTGACACAAAAGCTGAAACACCCCCCCATCATTTCCTGATAACAAATATTATATGTGAACAATGGGCGAATTGTATAACTTACAGCCCTTGCCCCAAGGGCTGTGGGGGGGGGAGGGGGAGGGAGGGGTCATCCCCAGAGACATAGTTATTGGTTCTTTCAACTATGCTGAACAAGGTGGTTATCTCAAAGTTTTGATCGAATGTCTTTGGGGAAAAATGGTGTGCGGGAGGGGGGCTGATTGCCCTCCAATCAATTTTGACTCGTAAAAACGGCGCTAGAATTTTCAATTTCTAATCGAAAGAGTCCCTCATAAAGTTTCTCGACAACTCCTTCCATACAAAAAGTGCCTTCGTGAAAAAGAAATAATCAAAAAATAAATAAATAATACATTATGCCCACTTCGCTGGTTACTTAGGCAGTACTATTACGCTTCCTATCATAAATACATTAAATTCGTTAGTAATATGTGGGAGAATAACATTTATGTTAATTAATAAAGTGATGTTAGAAGGTTGTCTCGAATTGAATCGAGAGTTAAGCAGGGTTGCGTTCTATCCCCATTTATGGGGTCTGGCTCATTCCCCCGGTAGAATTCTCCCCAAATATAAAATTGAGCAGTCAAGGGGAAATTTAGACATCTAAAATGAACGAAGAAAAGTGTATAGTTGTGCATAAGCTATTTGGTCCTTTTGTAACCCCTCTTGTAACCTTCTGTAACCTTTTGTAACCAGGTCATCTAAACAACATTTCGAAGTACCCGTTTTGTTCAGATTTATATCAACAAATTGGCATTCAAGAATGACATAACCCTCAGAGTTCCTGGGATAAGGGCTGTAAATTATGCGAACTGTCGGTTCCTTATAGATATATTTTAGTGGAAAAAATGGGAGGCATGTTTGATCTGGGGAATGCAGTGACGTGAGGCTTTCCAGGATTACTTTATTGGTCAAAAGGATCATCAATATTTAGCTGTGGTGAGAGGGAGAGGTTAAGGGCCCAGAAATGAGCCCCAAAACTTTTTTCTGGATCAAATTGAAACTTATAGCCGTAAGTTCTCGGCCAAGGGGACTAATGTAAAAAAAAATTAGTCAAAAGATTGATCTCTTCGAAGTCACTCCCTCCTCTAACGAAGGGGGGGGGCTAAAAAAATGCCGAAAATTTCCGATTGGCCTGAAACCTATATGAAAATTTTGGTTACGGGGACCCTTATGCAGAAGGAAAATAGAATATTGTTCCGCCTCAAAATGCATCCCAGAAAAGTGTCAAAAACTTCTTTCCACCCACTTCAAATGGAAGGGACCATTTTAGAAACCTGGGAGAGGGATGATTCCATTGAAAATTGAAAGTTCTTATGTCCTTTTTTGAAGGCAGAAAGCTACTGGAGGGCAATCGGCCTCCTTCTCGTTTCCTTTTCTGCCTTCCAGCCCTCCTCCAAGTCCTATAATATCGAACCAAATTTTGAGTTATCGGTTTCGCTCAAAAATTTCTAATAAGTCTGCCTTCGGGGTTGATATAACCCCCACAGCCTCAATTTAAAAGCTTTATCTAACTGTGCTATGATAAGTCAACCCCTAAAAATACGAAACATGAACTAAAATTACATTACAATGCAACAAATAAATGCTACAAGACATTTTACATTACATATTATACCTATACTTGGAAATACTGGTAGAACATTCCAAAATTCATTTTTCTCTTCATTATTTTTATTTGTCATGCTTTCTCTACGGCTGCTCAATTGTGCAAGAAGGGGGAATTTTCCACGAGGGGGGGGGATTTATCCAGAAGGGAACTTTCCGGGGGGAATAAGCCTAGCAACCCATTTACATGGATTATTTTGATGGATTTGGTCCTAAGAAACACGACAAAGGTTATGTGAAAGCATGGAATCAAATGGCAAAGTGAAAAACTCGTAGACTTAGATTATGCTGCTGATTTGAGTCTCCCAGATAATAATGTTAGCAAAAACGAATTATCCTTTAGAGGCTTCGAGAGTTCAGGATGCAAGAATAGATTTGAAAATTAATGTTGAAAAGATTAAGTCACTAAGACTGGGATGAGTGAACAAATGAGGTTGAGTAACGAGGAGATCGATCAAGTGGATAGATTCACTTACCTAGGTAGTATTATTAGCAAAGATGGTAGATGCAGTGAAAATATTAAAAGTATAATAGCCAAGACCACATCCAGGGGGGATTGACCCCCCCCCCCAAAAAAAAATTGTCCGATTCGTAAAAGCGTAACAAAAATGAATATAAACAAATTTTTGATACGTTTTTAAAAGTTCTTTGTAGCCCCCCCCCCCTCCCGAAAAAATACTTTTGTAAACCCCCCCCCCCCAACGAAAAATCATGGATACGACCCTGGCTAAGGCCCGGGGTATTTTCTCACACTTGAAAAGAGCTTGGAAGAATAGCCTTCTAACCAAGATTAGAATATCGGTATTTGAAGCTATACTGATGACAGTGGTAAGTATGGTTCTGAAACGTGGGCGCTCCAAAGGACGGAACAAGATTTTTATATGTTTTCCAGAGGAATTACCTCGAATTCTTTTGGGTACCCCTCTGACTGACGGTATTCCAAACAGCAGGTTGTACGAAAAACATAGTCCTATCCGACTTTCTAGAGCTTTAATGAGAGAAAGTTTGAGACGGCTAGGACTCGTTCTGCAAATGAAGGATGACCGATTATTACAGACCATACTTCTTCGCCGACCATCTAGAGTCAAACGGAAAGCAGGTTGTTCTCGAATGGGATGGGCAGTCACAATGAAGGAAGGATTTAAGGGAAGATTGAAACTTCTTGGGAGGATGTAAAGAGGGGGGCTTAGAATAGATTGGAATGGAGGAGAAGCAAGCGTAGCCGTGTTCGCCTCAGGTGGCTTGGTGCTGCAGTGAGTCGTTAGTAGTATTACAACAACGAGTATTTCCAGAAAATACAGATAATATTTCTCTTTTTGTAGTTTCAGTTTTTCTTTTTATTGACATACCCATGCATTCGGTCATCCACATTTGCTTTTTGCATTAACAATAGTTAATAAGCTTCGAAGTGGTAGGATAATGATTTAAAACCGGTCTTATCTTTGCATAATAGTCATCTTGCTTTCTACTGCTGCTTGTATGTCTAGTGTCTACTAGTAACGTGGTTCAGTGGGTTGACAACAGAATTAGGAAATACCAAATATCGGTAATAGTTTTGTTTGACTAAAAATTGAAACCCAAAAGGAGACATGGAAAGTTCAGAAACGGGTTTTTTTTTCCTCAGATTAGCAATGAAAATACACGAGTACGAGGTGTTATACAGAAAGCATAGAATCCGCGTGAACTTCGGACTTAAAGACATCGACAACATTAAAAAAGGAGCAAATATTCATAGTTATTGTAAGGGGTGTCAACTCACGAAAATGTCGCTGAGAGACTTAACTTAAAACTTTTTCGCATACTGGCCAATAGTCTGCGAAACGCAGGAACTGACCTCCTGATTTTCTGCCTTTGGCCGGGAGTGTAACGTGCAGTTAGGAAGGGGGGGGGAGCAAATCATCCGACGCTTGCCGTGTTTTTTCCCCAGATTTCTCGAGGTACCCATTTATTGCTGGGTCGACTAGATTGACGTGCCTGGTTATTGTACATACTTCCATGCCAACATCAGCTTACGAGGATAGTTTTATAGCTAAATACACAACCTAAGAATTTTTAGGTAGGTCATCAAGTGCATTAACTCATTTTCTACGAAAAAAGGTGCGTAACGAAACAAATTGTTGGGATTGGATTTTCTTACAAAGATTTCTTCTTGAAAAGTAAAGAGCGAATCAAAAACTTGAACCGGGCAGAAAGCAGCTTATATAAGATGTCAAAATCAAAACCAATGATAATTACAAAGGATAAACTAATTAAACCTAAAATGAAGTGAAAACACAATGAAGAATAGAGCCACTGCTTAAATTGCAAGTTGTGCTTACTCAATTAATTTTTCTACGGGTATCTGTCAATGGATTTAAAGAAAGGAAACAGAGTAAAAATAAGGGTTCTTTGAAAAGTTTTAAAGCTGAATCAGTTGTAACGAATGTTTTAGGCTGAACCATTTAAAAAAAAAGGGCTAGTGTCATTTGTGCTTTACTGAAAACTAAATGAATAGCTTGACTTGAAAGTTTTATTTAGTCGATTCATGATCAATACATTTGAAGCAATGGATTTTTAAAAAAAAATGGCATGGGGTTCAAGAGGGAAGCAATACCTCTCTCCTCACTTTTTGGAGACGGCGATATCCCAAGTACGTCACTTTGGGTTCTGTTTATCACGCAGATTCAAAATTATTGCATGACTGATTTCAACAAGGTGTAAAATGCCTCACTTTCAAGAAAAATTTATCGATAAAGCCATTGTTTTCAATTAGGGATATAAAGAACTTAGGCCCCTTTCCCCATGGATCCTTTTTCCTTTCGAAGGTTTGTCGTGGGCACCCAGAAATATATTGGGAGGCAGACTTTGTCATTGTAACTACTACCAGACTAGTATATTACTATCAATAACAGCTGCTAACGCTAACTACTAGTGACTACTAACAGCTAATCATCTGTAAAACTTGACCTAACCATCTCAACCTTTCTTTCATTACAGATCAAGACAATGGGATTGAAACACAATTTCTTATTTTTTGTACACCTTATTCCTTGATACGAGGCGTATTTTTTAATTTAGGTCCGTTTTATTGTAGAGACTAGTAGTTCACGCGCATATCGCAACAAGCGCGTGCGTCGTGTACCGGCATGTCTCAGGATCAGGAACAACTGTGCTCAGTTTCAGCTGTGTGGCTAACCTGTATCATTCTGTTCTGTGCTTTCAAAATGTTTAAGACTATCAACTCGCCCGCAACGTGAGAGGTTTGCTCAGTAATACGGTTTTTGTCAGCAAGGAACATGTGTGCAGCAGAAATTCATCTACAGATTGGAGAAGTATACAGTGATGCTGCTATAAGTGAAAGCAATGTGTGTAAATGATTACGAGAAATTCAAAGAAGGCCGTGGCAGTAGAAGTGACCCTATAACTCCCACGGGGGCTCCTTATATGGGCATAGAATACTGACGGGGCTCCAAATATGGGCATAGCCTCCCTAGAGAGAACACGTGGTTAATGGGGTCAATGACCTCTTTCTCCAGGTGTGTTTTTGGCACGCTCTCAGCGAATGTCAAGGTCGATGTAGTTGTTGTTGTTTTGTGCAGAGTCATTAGGGAGAACACGTGGTTAATGGGGTCAATGTTGTTGTTGTTGTTTTGGGCACGCAATTGAGTCATTTGGGAGAACACGTGGTTAATTAAAGCGATTGGGAATTTGGAACACCTGTGCTGTCGACCTCAATTCACCTATCGTGAATCAATAATTCCCCTTAGAAACAACAAATTAATTCCCCTTTCTTGACAGATCAATCAACCAATGACATCATCTGTCAGACTTTAAAAATTTTCGCCTAGAAACAATTCTCCAGGAATAGATCCAAGTCATTAATGTCTTTGCCTCGGAAACAACTCTTTTGGTCGAACTCCAAAGGATATTAATAACCAAACGCCATGGAAAACAATTCTCCAAGAAACATCTTAGCGATGAATTGTTTTAGCGCGGGAATCAGGTTTCTTATTAATTTGAAATGCATTAGCGCAGAGATGCCAAAAACAAAAGGAACACGTTGAATTACGTTTAGGGATTATTTGGGCGAAACTGTTTTAGACAGGTTATGGAATTATTTCGGCGAAACATTTAGAGACATTTTAAAAGATGATTTATGAAGAATTTGCGGTTGAGGTTTTGAGTGTGGTCGTTATAATACACAAGTTTCATTGAACAGTGTTGTGAGGTCCTCTACCCCAACCCCAAACGGTTCCAATCCCTCTACCCCAACCCCGAAGGAAGCCACCGGTCCTCAAAGGTCCACTGGGCTCCCAAAGGGCCCCCCGGCCCTCAAGGTTCCCCCAGACCCCCCTCCCCCCGGGGCCCAAAAGGGCCCCTCCCCCCTTTGGCCCCCCAAAGGGGCCCCTCCCCCTCCATCTCCTCCCTCCTCCTCCCCTTCCCATCCCCTCCTCCCCCTCCCCCCTCCCCTCCTCCTCCTCCCTCCTCCTCCTCCTCCCCTCCTCCCCCCTCCTCCCCTCCTCCCCCCTTCTCTCCCCCATTTTTTATACTTTTTTTTGCATTGAGACACAGAACGACCCCCTCCCCCCGGCCCCTCCCCCCTCCAAAGGTCTGATTTTTCAAAGTTCATTTTGAATTTCCTTCGTTGAAATGCAAGAGTTGGAATGTTTCAGTAGTGTTTGGTTGTGGTTTACCTTGTCACAGTTACATTTTCTTGATTTTTCAAAGTTCATTTTGAATTTCTTTTGTTGAAAGGCAATAGTTGGAATATTTCAGTAGTGTGTTTGGTTGTGGTTTACCTTGTCACAGTTACATTTTCTTGATTTTTCAAAGTTCATTTTGAATTTCTTTCATTGAAATGCAAGAGTTGGAATATTTTAGTAGTGTTTGGTTTACCTTGTCACAGTTACATTTTCTTGATTTTTCAAAGTTCATTTTGAATTTCTTTCATTGAAATGCAAGAGTTGGAATATTTCAGTAGTGTTTGGTTGTGGTTTACCTTGTCACAGTTACATTTTCTTGATTTTTCAAAGTTCATTTTGAATTTCTTTCGTTGAAATGCAAGAGTTGGAATATTTCAGTAGTGTTTGGTTGTGGTTTACCTTGTCACAGTTACATTTTCTTGATTTTTCAAAGTTCATTTTGAATTTCTTTCGTTGAAATGCAAGAGTTGGAATATTTCAGTAGTGTTTGGTTGTGGTTTACCTTGTCACAGTTACATTTTCTTAATTTTTCAAAGTTCATTTTGAATTTCTTTCATTGAAATGTAAGAGTTGGAATATTTCAGTAGTGTTTGGTTGTGGTTTACCTTGTCACAGTTACATTTTCTTGATTTTTCAAAGTTCATTTGAATTTCTTTCGTTGAAATGCAAGAATTGGAATATTTCAGTAGTGTTTGGTTGTGGTTTACATTGTCACACTTACATTTTCTTGATTTTTCAAAGTTCATTTTGAATTTCTTTCGTTGAAATGCAAGAGTTGGAATATTTTAGTAGTGTTTGGTTGTGGTTTACCTTGTCACAGTTACATTTTCTTGATTTTTCAAAGTTCATTTTGAATTTCTTTCGTTGAAATGCAAGAGTTGGAATATTTCACTAGTGTTTGGTAGTGGTTTACCCTGTCACAGTTACATTTTCTTGATTTTTCAAAGTTCATTTTGAATTTTTTTTCATTGAAATGCAAGAGCTGGAATATTTCAGTAGTGTTTGGTTGTGGTTTACCATGTCACAGTTACATCTTCTTGATTTTTCAAAGTTCATTTTGAATTTCTTTCATTGAAATGCAAGAGTTGGAATATTTCAGTAGTGTTTGGTTGTGGTTTACCTTGTCACAGTTACATTTTCTTGATTTTTCAAAGTTCATTTTGAATTTCTTTCATTGAAATGTAAGAGTTGGAATATTTCAGTAGTGTGCTGTTGTAGTTTACCTTGTCACAGTTACAGTCCCTTAATTTTTCAAAGTTCATTTTGAATTTCCTTCGTTGAAATGCAAGAGTTGGAATATTTCAGTAGTGTTTGGTTGTAGTTTACCTTGTCACAGTTACATTTTCTTGATTTTTCAAAGTTCATTTCGAATTTCTTTCGTTGAAATGCAAGAGTCGGAATATTTCAGAAGTGTTTGGTTGTGGTTTACCGTGTCACAGTTACATTTTCTTGATTTTTCAAAGTTCAGTTTGAATTTCTTTCATTGAAATGCAAGAGCTGGAATATTTCAGTAGTGTTTGGTTGTGGTTTACCGTGTCACAGTTACATCTTCTTGATTTTTCAAAGTTCATTTTGAATTTCTTTCATTGAAATGCAAGAGCTGGAATATTTCAGTAGTGTTTGGTTGTGGTTTACCTTGTCACAGTTACATCTTCTTGATTTTTCAAAGTTCATTTTGAATTTCTTTCATTGAAATGCAAGAGTTGGAATATTTCAGTAGTGTTTGGTTGTGGTTTACCTTGTCACAGTTACATTTTCTTGATTTTTCAAAGTTCATTTTGAAATTCTTTCGTTGAAATGCAAGAGTTGGAATATTTCAGTAGTGTGCTGTTGTAGTTTACCATGTCACAGTTACAGTCCCTTAATTTTTCAAAGTTCATTTTGAATTTCTTTCGTTGAAATGCAAGAGTTGGAATATTTCAGTAGTGTTTGATTGTGGTTTACCGCGTCACAGTTACATTTTCTTGATTTTTCAAAGTTCATTTTGAATTTCCTTCATTGAAATGCTAGAGTTGGAATATTTCAGTAGTGTTTGGTTGTGGTTTACCGTGTCACAGTTACATTTTCTTGATTTTTCAAAGTTCATTTCGAATTTCTTTCGTTGAAATGCAAGAGTTGGAATATTTCAGTAGTGTTTGGTTGTGGTTTACCTTGTCACAGTTACATTTTCTTGATTTTTCAAAGTTCATTTTGAATTTCCTTCGTTGAAATGCAAGAGTTGGAATATTTCAGTAGTGTTTGGTTGTGGTTTACCATGTCACAGTTACATTTTCTTGATTTTTCAAAGTTCATTTCGAATTTCTTTCGTTGAAACGCAAGAGTTGGAATATTTTAGTAGTGTTTGGTTTACCTTGTCACAGTTACATTTTCTTGATTTTTCAAAGTTCATTTTGAATTTCTTTCATTGAAATGCAAGAGTTGGAATATTTCAGTAGTGTTTCGTTGTGGTTTACCTTGTCACAGTTACATTTTCTTGATTTTTCAAAGTTCATTTTGAATTTCTTTCATTGAAATGTAAGAGTTGGAATATTTCAGTAGTGTTTGGTTGTGGTTTACCTTGTCACAGTTACATTTTCTTGATTTTTCAAAGTTCATTTGAATTTCTTTCGTTGAAATGCAAGAGTTGGAATATTTCAGTAGTGTTTGGTTGTGGTTTACCTTGTCACAGTTACATTTTCTTGATTTTTCAAAGTTCATTTTGAATTTCTTTCGTTGAAATGCAAGAGTTGGAATATTTTAGTAGTGTTTGGTTGTGGTTTACCTTGTCACAGTTACATTTTCTTGATTTTTCAAAGTTCATTTTGAATTTCTTTCGTTGAAATGCAAGAGTTGGAATATTTCACTAGTGTTTGGTAGTGGTTTACACTGTCACAGTTACATTTTCTTGATTTTTCAAAGTTCATTTTGAATTTTTTTAGTTGAAATGCAAGAGTTGGAATATTTCACTAGTGTTTGGTAGTGGTTTACCCTGTCACAGTTACATTTTCTTGATTTTTCAAAGTTCATTTTGAATTTTTTTTAGTTGAAATGCAAGAGTTGGAATATTTCAGTAGTGTTTGGTTGTGGTTTACCGTGTCACAGTTACATTTTCTTGATTTTTCAAAGTTCATTTTGAATTTCCTTCGTTGAAATGCAAGAGTTGGAATATTTCAGTAGTGTTTGGTTGTGGTTTACCGTGTCACAGTTACATTTTCTTGATTTTTCAAAGTTCATTTCGAATTTCTTTCGTTGAAATGCAAGAGTTGGAATATTTCAATAGTGTTTGGTTGTGGTTTACCTTGTCACAGTTACGTTTTCTGGATTTTTCAAAGTTCATTTTGAATTTCCTTTGTTGAAATGCAAGAGTTGGAATATTTCAGTAGTGTTTGGTTGTGGTTTACCGTGTCACAGTTACATTTTCTTGATTTTTCAAAGTTCATTTCGAATTTCTTTCGTTGAAATGCAAGAGTTGGAATATTTCAGTAGTGTTTGGTTGTGGTTTACCTTGTCACAGTTACATTTTCCTGATTTTTCAAAGTTCATTTTGAATTTCTTTCATTGAAATGCAAGAGCTGGAATATTTCAGTAGTGTTTGGTTGTGGTTTACCTTGTCATAGTTACATCTTCTTGATTTTTCAAAGTTCATTTTGAATTTCTTTCATTGAAATGCAAGAGTTGGAATATTTCAGTAGTGTTTTGTTGTGGTTTACCTTGTCACAGTTACATTTTCTTGATTTTTCAAAGTTCATTTTGAATTTCTTTCGTTGAAATGCAAGAGTTGGAATATTTCAGTAGTGTGCTGTTGTAGTTTACCATGTCACAGTTACAGTCCCTTAATTTTTCAAAGTTCATTTTGAATTTCTTTCGTTGAAATGCAAGAGTTGGAATATTTCAGTAGTGTTTGATTGTGGTTACCTTGTCACAGTTACATTTTCTTGATTTTTCAAAGTTCATTTTGAATTTCCTTCGTTGAAATGCAAGAGCTGGAATATTTCAGTAGTGTTTTGGTTGTGGTTTAACGTGTCACAGTTACATTTTCTTGATTCTTCAAAGATCATTTCGAATTTCTTTCGTTGAAATGCAAGAGTTGGAATATTTCAGTAGTGTTTGGTTGTGGTTTACCTTGTCATAGTTACATTTTCTGGATTTTTCAAAGTTCATTTTGAATTTCCTTCGTTGAGATGCAAGAGTTGGAATATTTCAGTAGTGTTTGGTTGTGGTTTACCGTGTCACAGTTACATTTTCTTGATTTTTCAAAGTTCATTTCGAATTTCTTTCGTTGAAATGCAAGAGTTGGAATATTTCAGTAGTGTTTGGTTGTGGTTTACCGTGTCACAGTTACATTTTCCTGATTTTTCAAAGTTCATTTTGAATTTCTTTCATTGAAATGCAAGAGTTGGAATATTTCAGTAGTGTTTGGTTGTGGTTTACCTTGTCACAGTTACATCTTCTTGATTTTTCAAAGTTCATTTTGAATTTCTTTCATTGAAATGCAAGAGTTGGAATATTTCAGTAGTGTTTGGTTGTGGTTTACCTTGTCACAGTTACATTTTCTTGATTTTTCAAAGTTCATTTTGAATTTCTTTCGTTGAAATGCAAGAGTTGGAATATTTCAGTAGTGTGCTGTTGTAGTTTACCTTGTCACAGTTACAGTCCCTTAATTTTTCAAAGTTCATTTTGAATTTCTTTCGTTGAAATGCAAGAGTTGGAATATTTCAGTAGTGTTTGATTGTGGTTTACCTTGTCACAGTTACATTTTCTTGATTTTTCAAAGTTCATTTTGAATTTCTTTCATTGAAATGCTAGAGTTGGAATATTTCAGTAGTG
This sequence comes from Artemia sinica, assembly GCA_027921565.1. Classification (NCBI taxonomy): domain Eukaryota; kingdom Metazoa; phylum Arthropoda; class Branchiopoda; order Anostraca; family Artemiidae; genus Artemia; species Artemia sinica. The sequence goes on from CM051262.1 coordinate 18,345,586, forward strand.
TTTGGTTGTGTTTACCGTGTCACAGTTACATTTTCTTGATTTTTCAAGTTCATCATTTCGAATTTCTTTCGTTGAAATGCAAGAGTTGGAATATTTCAGTAGTGTTTGGTTGTGGTTTACCTTGTCACAGTTACATTTTCTTGATTTTTCAAAGTTCATTTTGAATTTCCTTCGTTGAAATGCAAGAGTTGGAATATTTCAGTAGTGTTTGGTTGTGGTTTACCATGTCACAGTTACATTTTCTTGATTTTTCAAAGTTCATTTTGAATTTCTTTCATTGAAATGCTAGAGTTGGAATATTTCAGTAGTGTTTGGTTGTGGGTTTACCGTGTCACAGTTACATTTTCTTGATTTTTCAAAGTTCATTTCGAATTTCTTTCGTTGAAATGCAAGAGTTGGAATATTTCAGTAGTGTTTGGTTGTGGTTTACCTTGTCACTGTTACATTTTCTTGATTTTTCAAAGTTCATTTTGAATTTCCTTCGTTGAAATGCAAGAGTTGGAATATTTCAGTAGTGTTTGGTTGTGGTTTACCATGTCACAGTTACATTTTCTTGATTTTTCAAAGTTCATTTCGAATTTCTTTCGTTGAAATGCAAGAGTTGGAATATTTCAGTAGTGTGCTGTTGTAGTTTACCATGTCACAGTTACAGTCCCTTAATTTTTCAAAGTTCATTTTGAATTTCTTTCATTGAAATGTAAGAGTTGGAATATTTCAGTAGTGTTTGGTTGTGGTTTACCTTGTCACAGTTACATTTTCTTGATTTTTCAAAGTTCATTTGAATTTTTTTCGTTGAAATGCAAGAGTTGGAATATTTCAGTAGTGTTTGGTTATGGTTTACATTGTCACACTTACATTTTCTTGATTTTTCAAAGTTCATTTTGAATTTCTTTCGTTGAAATGCAAGAGTTGGAATATTTCAGTAGTGTTTGGTTGTGGTTTACCTTGTCACAGTTACATTTTCTTGATTTTTCAAAGTTCATTTTGAATTTCTTTCGTTGAAATGCAAGAGTTGGAATATTTCAGTAGTAGTGTTTGGTTGTGGTTTACCTTGTCACAGTTACATTTTCTTGATTTTTCAAAGTTCATTTTGAATTTCTTTCGTTGAAATGCAAGAGTTGGAATATTTCAGTAGTGTTTGGTTGTGGTTTACCGTGTCACAGTTACATTTTCTTGATTTTTCAAAGTTCATTTTGAATTTCTTTCGTTGAAATGCAAGAGTTGGAATATTTCACTAGTGTTTGGTTGTGGTTTACCTTGTCACATTTACACACATGTATACACATGTACACACATGTGCTTATCATGAGTGCTCATGATAAGTTAACCTAACCTTTTCCGGTGAGTATGGTTAGGTTAGACTAGATTAAGTTAGGTTAGATTAGGTTAGGTTAGGTTAGCCTACGTACGCTTCACTTAGGTTAGCTTAGGTTAGGTGAGAGACATGCGAAAAGTTAGGTGTATGATTAGGTTAGATTAAGTTAGGTTAGGTTAAGTTAGGTTAGGCTAGGTTAGCCTACGTACGCGCGCGTACGTAGGCTAACCTAGCCTAACCTAACTTAACCTAACCTAACTGAACTTTACCTTCAAAATGAACTTTGAAAAATCAAGAAAATGTAACTGTGACAAGGTAAACCACAACCAAACACTACTGAAATATTCCAACTCTTGCATTTCAACGAAAGAAATTCAAAATGAACTTTGAAAAATCAAGAAAATGTAACTGTGACAAGGTAAACCACAACCAAACACTACTGAAATATTCCAACTCTTGCATTTCAATGAAAGAAATTCAAAATGAACTTTGAAAAATCAAGAAAATGTAACTGTGACAAGGTAAACCAAACACTACTAAAATATTCCAACTCTTGCATTTCAATGAAAGAAATTCAAAATGAACTTTGAAAAATCAAGAAAATGTAACTGTGACAAGGTAAACCACAACCAAACACACTACTGAAATATTCCAACTCTTGCCTTTCAACAAAAGAAATTCAAAATGAACTTTGAAAAATCAAGAAAATGTAACTGTGACAAGGTAAACCACAACCAAACACTACTGAAACATTCCAACTCTTGCATTTCAACGAAGGAAATTCAAAATGAACTTTGAAAAATCCAGAAAATGTAACTGTGACAAGGTAAACTACAACCAAACACTATTGAAATATTCCAACTCTTGCATTTCAATGAAAGAAATTCAAAATGAACTTTGAAAAATCAAGAAAATGTAACTGTGACACGGTAAACCACAACCAAACACTACTGAAATATTCCAACTCTTGCATTTCAACGAAGGAAATTCAAAATGAACTTTGAAAAATCAAGAAAATGTAACTGTGACACGGTAAACCACAACCAAACACTACTGAAATATTCCAACTCTTGCATTTCAACTAAAAAAAAATTCAAAATGAACTTTGAAAAATCAAGAAAATGTAACTGTGACAGGGTAAACCACTACCAAACACTAGTGAAATATTCCAACTCTTGCATTTCAAACTAAAAAAATTCAAAATGAACTTTGAAAAATCAAGAAAATGTAACTGTGACAGGGTAAACCACTACCAAACACTAGTGAAATATTCCAACTCTTGCATTTCAACGAAAGAAATTCAAAATGAACTTTGAAAAATCAAGAAAATGTAACTGTGACAAGGTAAACCACAACCAAACACTACTAAAATATTCCAACTCTTGCATTTCAACGAAAGAAATTCAAAATGAACTTTGAAAAATCAAGAAAATGTAACTGTGACAAGGTAAACCACAACGAAACACTACTGAAATATTCCAACTCTTGCATTTCAATGAAAGAAATTCAAAATGAACTTTGAAAAATCAAGAAAATGTAACTGTGACAAGGTAAACCAAACACTACTAAAATATTCCAACTCTTGCATTTCAACGAAAGAAATTCGAAATGAACTTTGAAAAATCAAGAAAATGTAACTGTGACATGGTAAACCACAACCAAACACTACTGAAATATTCCAACTCTTGCATTTCAACGAAGGAAATTCAAAATGAACTTTGAAAAATCAAGAAAATGTAACTGTGACAAGGTAAACCACAACCAAACACTACTGAAATATTCAACTCTTGCATTTCAACGAAAGAAATTCGAAATGAACTTTGAAAAATCAAGAAAATGTAACTGTGACACGGTAAACCACAACCAAACACTACTGAAATATTCCAACTCTAGCATTTCAATGAAGGAAATTCAAAATGAACTTTGAAAAATCAAGAAAATGTAACTGTGACGCGGTAAACCACAATCAAACACTACTGAAATATTCAACTCTTGCATTTCAACGAAAGAAATTCAAATGAACTTTGAAAAATTAAGGGACTGTAACTGTGACATGGTAAACTACAACAGCACCCTACTGAAATATTCCAACTCTTGCATTTCAACGAAAGAAATTCAAAATGAACTTTGAAAAATCAAAAATGTAACTGTGACAAGGTAAACCACAACCAAACACTGCTGAAATATTCCAACTCTTGCATTTCAATGAAAGAAATTCAAAATGAACTTTGAAAAATCAAGAAGATGTAACTGTGACAAGGTAAACCACAACCAAACACTACTGAAATATTCCAGCTCTTGCATTTCAATGAAAGAAATTCAAAATGAACTTTGAAAAATCAAGAAGATGTAACTGTGACACGGTAAACCACAACAAACACTACTGAAATATTCCAGCTCTTGCATTTCAATGAAAGAAATTCAAAATGAACTTTGAAAAATCAAGAAAATGTAACTGTGACACGGTAAACCACAACCAAACACTACTGAAATATTCCGACTCTTGCATTTCAACGAAAGAAATTCGAAATGAACTTTGAAAAATCAAGAAAATGTAACTGTGACAAGGTAAACTACAACCAAACACTACTGAAATATTCCAACTCTTGCATTTCAACGAAGGAAATTCAAAATGAACTTTGAAAAATTAAGGGACTGTAACTGTGACAAGGTAAACTACAACAGCACACTACTGAAATATTCCAACTCTTGCATTTCAATGAAAGAAATTCAAAATGAACTTTGAAAAATCAAGAAAATGTAACTGTGACAAGGTAAACCACAACCAAACACTACTGAAATATTCCAACTCTTGCATTTCAATGAAAGAAATTCAAAATGAACTTTGAAAAATCAAGAAGATGTAACTGTGACACGGTAAACCACAACCAAACACTACTGAAATATTCCAACTCTTGCATTTCAACTATAAAAAATTCAAAATGAACTTTGAAAAATCAAGAAAATGTAACTGTGACAGGGTAAACCACTACCAAACACTAGTGAAATATTCCAACTCTTGCATTTCAACTAAAAAAATTCAAAATGAACTTTGAAAAATCAAGAAAATGTAACTGTGACAGGGTAAACCACTACCAAACACTAGTGAAATATTCCAACTCTTGCATTTCAACGAAAGAAATTCAAAATGAACTTTGAAAAATCAAGAAAATGTAACTGTGACAAGGTAAACCACAACCAAACACTACTAAAATATTCCAACTCTTGCATTTCAACGAAAGAAATTCAAAATGAACTTTGAAAAATCAAGAAAATGTAACTGTGACAAGGTAAACCACAACGAAACACTACTGAAATATTCCAACTCTTGCATTTCAATGAAAGAAATTCAAAATGAACTTTGAAAAATCAAGAAAATGTAACTGTGACAAGGTAAACCAAACACTACTAAAATATTCCAACTCTTGCATTTCAACGAAACAAATTCGAAATGAACTTTGAAAAATCAAGAAAATGTAACTGTGACATGGTAAACCACAACCAAACACTACTGAAATATTCCAACTCTTGCATTTCAACGAAGGAAATTCAAAATGAACTTTGAAAAATCAAGAAAATGTAACTGTGACAAGGTAAACCACAACCAAACACTACTGAAATATTCCAACTCTTGCATTTCAACGAAAGAAATTCGAAATGAACTTTGAAAAATCAAGAAAATGTAACTGTGACACGGTAAACCACAACCAAACACTACTGAAATATTCCAACTCTAGCATTTCAATGAAGGAAATTCAAAATGAACTTTGAAAAATCAAGAAAATGTAACTGTGACGCGGTAAACCACAATCAAACACTACTGAAAAATTCCAACTCTTGCATTTCAACGAAAGAAATTCAAAATGAACTTTGAAAAATTAAGGGACTGTAACTGTGACATGGTAAACTACAACAGCACACTACTGAAATATTCCAACTCTTGCATTTCAACGAAAGAAATTCAAAATGAACTTTGAAAAATCAAGAAAATGTAACTGTGACAAGGTAAACCACAACCAAACACTACTGAAATATTCCAACTCTTGCATTTCAGTGAAAGAAATTCAAAATGAACTTTGAAAAATCAAGAAGATGTAACTGTGACAAGGTAAACCACAACCAAACACTACTGAAATATTCCAGCTCTTGCATTTCAATGAAAGAAATTCAAAATGAACTTTGAAAAATCAAGAAGATGTAACTGTGACACGGTAAACCACAACCAAACACTACTGAAATATTCCAGCTCTTGCATTTCAATGAAAGAAATTCAAAATGAACTTTGAAAAATCAAGAAAATGTAACTGTGACACGGTAAACCACAACCAAACACTACTGAAATATTCCGACTCTTGCATTTCAACGAAAGAAATTCGAAATGAACTTTGAAAAATCAAGAAAATGTAACTGTGACAAGGTAAACTACAACCAAACACTACTGAAATATTCCAACTCTTGCATTTCAACGAAGGAAATTCAAAATGAACTTTGAAAAATTAAGGGACTGTAACTGTGACAAGGTAAACTACAACAGAACACTACTGAAATATTCCAACTCTTGCATTTCAATGAAAGAAATTCAAAATGAACTTTGAAAAATCAAGAAAATGTAACTGTGACAAGGTAAACCACAACCAAACACTACTGAAATATTCCAACTCTTGCATTTCAATGAAAGAAATTCAAAATGAACTTTGAAAAATCAAGAAGATGTAACTGTGACATGGTAAACCACAACCAAACACTACTGAAATATTCCAGCTCTTGCATTTCAATGAAAAAATTCAAAATGAACTTTGAAAAATCAAGAAAATGTAACTGTGACAGGGTAAACCACTACCAAACACTAGTGAAATATTCCAACTCTTGCATTTCAACGAAAGAAATTCAAAATGAACTTTGAAAAATCAAGAAAATGTAACTGTGACAAGGTAAACCACAACCAAACACTACTAAAATATTCCAACTCTTGCATTTCAACGAAAGAAATTCAAAATGAACTTTGAAAAATCAAGAAAATGTAAGTGTGACAATGTAAACCACAACCAAACACTACTGAAATATTCCAACTCTTGCATTTCAACGAAAGAAATTCAAATAAACTTTGAAAAATCAAGAAAATGTAACTGTGACAAGGTAAACCACAACCAAACACTACTGAAATATTCCAACTCTTACATTTCAATGAAAGAAATTCAAAATGAACTTTGAAAAATTAAGAAAATGTAACTGTGACAAGGTAAACCACAACCAAACACTACTGAAATATTCCAACTCTTGCATTTCAATGAAAGAAATTCAAAATGAACTTTGAAAAATCAAGAAAATGTAACTGTGACAAGGTAAAAACCAAACACTACTAAAATATTCCAACTCTTGCATTTCAATGAAAGAAATTCAAAATGAACTTTGAAAAATCAAGAAAATGTAACTGTGACAAGGTAAACCACAACCAAACACACTACTGAAATATTCCAACTCTTGCCTTTCAACAAAAGAAATTCAAAATGAACTTTGAAAAATCAAGAAAATGTAACTGTGACAAGGTAAACCACAACCAAACACTACTGAAACATTCCAACTCTTGCATTTCAACGAAGGAAATTCAAAATGAACTTTGAAAAATCCAGAAAATGTAACTGTGACAAGGTAAACCACAACCAAACACTATTGAAATATTCCAACTCTTGCATTTCAACGAAAGAAATTCGAAATGAACTTTGAAAAATCAAGAAAATGTAACTGTGACACGGTAAACCACAACCAAACACTACTGAAATATTCCAACTCTTGCATTTCAACTAAAAAAAAATTCAAAATGAACTTTGAAAAATCAAGAAAATGTAACTGTGACAGGGTAAACCACTACCAAACACTAGTGAAATATTCCAACTCTTGCATTTCAACTAAAAAAAATTCAAAATGAACTTTGAAAAATCAAGAAAATGTAACTGTGACAGGGTAAACCACTACCAAACACTAGTGAAATATTCCAACTCTTGCATTTCAACGAAAGAAATTCAAAATGAACTTTGAAAAATCAAGAAAATGTAACTGTGACAAGGTAAACCACAACCAAACACTATTGAAATATTCCAACTCTTGCATTTCAATGAAAGAAATTCAAAATGAACTTTGAAAAATCAAGAAAATGTAACTGTGACACGGTAAACCACAACCAAACACTACTGAAATATTCCAACTCTTGCATTTCAACGAAGGAAATTCAAAATGAACTTTGAAAAATCAAGAAAATGTAACTGTGACACGGTAAACCACAACCAAACACTACTGAAATATTCCAACTCTTGCATTTCAACTAAAAAAAATTCAAAATGAACTTTGAAAAATCAAGAAAATGTAACTGTGACAGGGTAAACCACTACCAAACACTAGTGAAATATTCCAACTCTTGCATTTCAACTAAAAAAATTCAAAATGAACTTTGAAAAATCAAGAAAATGTAACTGTGACAGGGTAAACCACTACCAAACACTAGTGAAATATTCCAACTCTTGCATTTCAACGAAAGAAATTCAAAATGAACTTTGAAAAATCAAGAAAATGTAACTGTGACAAGGTAAACCACAACCAAACACTACTAAAATATTCCAACTCTTGCATTTCAACGAAAGAAATTCAAAATGAACTTTGAAAAATCAAGAAAATGTAACTGTGACAAGGTAAACCACAACGAAACACTACTGAAATATTCCAACTCTTGCATTTCAATGAAAGAAATTCAAAATGAACTTTGAAAAATCAAGAAAATGTAACTGTGACAAGGTAAACCAAACACTACTAAAATATTCCAACTCTTGCATTTCAACGAAAGAAATTCGAAATGAACTTTGAAAAATCAAGAAAATGTAACTGTGACATGGTAAACCACAACCAAACACTACTGAAATATTCCAACTCTTGCATTTCAACGAAGGAAATTCAAAATGAACTTTGAAAAATCAAGAAAATGTAACTGTGACAAGGTAAACCACAACCAAACACTACTGAAATATTCCAACTCTTGCATTTCAACGAAAGAAATTCGAAATGAACTTTGAAAAATCAAGAAAATGTAACTGTGACACGGTAAACCACAACCAAACACTACTGAAATATTCCAACTCTAGCATTTCAATGAAGGAAATTCAAAATGAACTTTGAAAAATCAAGAAAATGTAACTGTGACGCGGTAAACCACAATCAAACACTACTGAAAATATTCCAACTCTTGCATTTCAACGAAAGAAATTCAAAATGAACTTTGAAAAATTAAGGGACTGTAACTGTGACATGGTAAACTACAACAGCACCCTACTGAAATATTCCAACTCTTGCATTTCAACGAAAGAAATTCAAAATGAACTTTGAAAAATCAAGAAAATGTAACTGTGACAAGGTAAACCACAACCAAACACTGCTGAAATATTCCAACTCTTGCATTTCAATGAAAGAAATTCAAAATGAACTTTGAAAAATCAAGAAGATGTAACTGTGACAAGGTAAACCACAACCAAACACTACTGAAATATTCCAGCTCTTGCATTTCAATGAAAGAAATTCAAAATGAACTTTGAAAAATCAAGAAGATGTAACTGTGACACGGTAAACCACAACCAAACACTACTGAAATATTCCAGCTCTTGCATTTCAATGAAAGAAATTCAAAATGAACTTTGAAAAATCAAGAAAATGTAACTGTGACACGGTAAACCACAACCAAACACTACTGAAATATTCCGACTCTTGCATTTCAACGAAAGAAATTCGAAATGAACTTTGAAAAATCAAGAAAATGTAACTGTGACAAGGTAAACTACAACCAAACACTACTGAAATATTCCAACTCTTGCATTTCAACGAAGGAAATTCAAATGAACTTTGAAAAATTAAGGGACTGTAACTGTGACAAGGTAAACTACAACAGCACACTACTGAAATATTCCAACTCTTGCATTTCAATGAAAGAAATTCAAAATGAACTTTGAAAAATCAAGAAAATGTAACTGTGACAAGGTAAACCACAACGAAACACTACTGAAATATTCCAACTCTTGCATTTCAATGAAAGAAATTCAAAATGAACTTTGAAAAATCAAGAAAATGTAACTGTGACAAGGTAAACCAAACACTACTAAAATATTCCAACTCTTGCATTTCAACGAAACAAATTCGAAATGAACTTTGAAAAATCAAGAAAATGTAACTGTGACATGGTAAACCACAACCAAACACTACTGAAATATTCCAACTCTTGCATTTCAACGAAGGAAATTCAAAATGAACTTTGAAAAATCAAGAAAATGTAACTGTGACAAGGTAAACCACAACCAAACACTACTGAAATATTCCAACTCTTGCATTTCAACGAAAGAAATTCGAAATGAACTTTGAAAAATCAAGAAAATGTAACTGTGACACGGTAAACCACAACCAAACACTACTGAAATATTCCAACTCTAGCATTTCAATGAAGGAAATTCAAAATGAACTTTGAAAAATCAAGAAAATGTAACTGTGACGCGGTAAACCACAATCAAACACTACTGAAAATTCCAACTCTTGCATTTCAACGAAAGAAATTCAAAATGAACTTTGAAAAATTAAGGGACTGTAACTGTGACATGGTAAACTACAACAGCACACTACTGAAATATTCCAACTCTTGCATTTCAACGAAAGAAATTCAAAATGAACTTTGAAAAATCAAGAAAATGTAACTGTGACAAGGTAAACCACAACCAAACACTACTGAAATATTCCAACTCTTGCATTTCAGTGAAAGAAATTCAAAATGAACTTTGAAAAATCAAGAAGATGTAACTGTGACAAGGTAAACCACAACCAAACACTACTGAAATATTCCAGCTCTTGCATTTCAATGAAAGAAATTCAAAATGAACTTTGAAAAATCAAGAAGATGTAACTGTGACACGGTAAACCACAACCAAACACTACTGAAATATTCCAGCTCTTGCATTTCAATGAAAGAAATTCAAAATGAACTTTGAAAAATCAAGAAAATGTAACTGTGACACGGTAAACCACAACCAAACACTACTGAAATATTCCGACTCTTGCATTTCAACGAAAGAAATTCGAAATGAACTTTGAAAAATCAAGAAAATGTAACTGTGACAAGGTAAACTACAACCAAACACTACTGAAATATTCCAACTCTTGCATTTCAACGAAGGAAATTCAAAATGAACTTTGAAAAATTAAGGGACTGTAACTGTGACAAGGTAAACTACAACAGAACACTACTGAAATATTCCAACTCTTGCATTTCAATGAAAGAAATTCAAAATGAACTTTGAAAAATCAAGAAAATGTAACTGTGACAAGGTAAAACCACAACCAAACACTACTGAAATATTCCAACTCTTGCATTTCAATGAAAGAAATTCAAATGAACTTTGAAAAATCAAGAAATGTAACTGTGACATGGTAAACCACAACCAAACACTACTGAAATATTCCAGCTCTTGCATTTCAAATGAAAAAAAATTCAAAATGAACTTTGAAAAATCAAGAAAATGTAACTGTGACAGGGTAAACCACTACCAAACACTAGTGAAATATTCCAACTCTTGCATTTCAACGAAAGAAATTCAAAATGAACTTTGAAAAATCAAGAAAATGTAACTGTGACAAGGTAAACCACAACAAACACTACTAAAATATTCCAACTCTTGCATTTCAACGAAAGAAATTCAAAATGAACTTTGAAAAATCAAGAAAATGTAAGTGTGACAATGTAAACCACAACCAAACACTACTGAAATATTCCAACTCTTGCATTTCAACGAAAGAAATTCAAATAAACTTTGAAAAATCAAGAAAATGTAACTGTGACAAGGTAAACCACAACCAAACACTACTGAAATATTCCAACTCTTACATTTCAATGAAAGAAATTCAAAATGAACTTTGAAAAATTAAGAAAATGTAACTGTGACAAGGTAAACCACAACCAAACACTACTGAAATATTCCAACTCTTGCATTTCAATGAAAGAAATTCAAAATGAACTTTGAAAAATCAAAAATGTAACTGTGACAAGGTAAACCAAACACTACTAAAATATTCCAACTCTTGCATTTCAATGAAAGAAATTCAAAATGAACTTTGAAAAATCAAGAAAATGTAACTGTGACAAGGTAAACCACAACCAAACACACTACTGAAATATTCCAACTCTTGCCTTTCAACAAAAGAAATTCAAAATGAACTTTGAAAAATCAAGAAAATGTAACTGTGACAAGGTAAACCACAACCAAACACTACTGAAACATTCCAACTCTTGCATTTCAACGAAGGAAATTCAAAATGAACTTTGAAAAATCCAGAAAATGTAACTGTGACAAGGTAAACCACAACCAAACACTATTGAAATATTCCAACTCTTGCATTTCAACGAAAGAAATTCGAAATGAACTTTGAAAAATCAAGAAAATGTAACTGTGACACGGTAAACCACAACCAAACACTACTGAAATATTCCAACTCTTGCATTTCAACTAAAAAAAATTCAAAATGAACTTTGAAAAATCAAGAAAATGTAACTGTGACAGGGTAAACCACTACCAAACACTAGTGAAATATTCCAACTCTTGCATTTCAACTAAAAAAATTCAAAATGAACTTTGAAAAATCAAGAAAATGTAACTGTGACAGGTAAACCACTACCAAACACTAGTGAAATATTCCAACTCTTGCATTTCAACGAAAGAAATTCAAAATGAACTTTGAAAAATCAAGAAAATGTAACTGTGACAAGGTAAACCACAACCAAACACTACTAAAATATTCCAACTCTTGCATTTCAACGAAAGAAATTCAAAATGAACTTTGAAAAATCAAGAAAATGTAACTGTGACAAGGTAAACCACAACGAAACACTACTGAAATATTCCAACTCTTGCATTTCAATGAAAGAAATTCAAAACGAACTTTGAAAAATCAGAAAATGTAACTGTGACAAGGTAAACCAAACACTACTAAAATATTCCAACTCTTGCATTTCAACGAAAGAAATTCGAAATGAACTTTGAAAAATCAAGAAAATGTAACTGTGACATGGTAAACCACAACCAAACACTACTGAAATATTCCAACTCTTGCATTTCAACGAAGGAAATTCAAAATGAACTTTGAAAAATCAAGAAAATGTAACTGTGACAAGGTAAACCACAACCAAACACTACTGAAATATTCCAACTCTTGCATTTCAACGAAAGAAATTCGAAATGAACTTTGAAAAATCAAGAAAATGTAACTGTGACACGGTAAACCACAACCAAACACTACTGAAATATTCCAACTCTAGCATTTCAATGAAGGAAATTCAAAATGAACTTTGAAAAATCAAGAAAATGTAACTGTGACATGGTAAACTACAAACAGCACACTACTGAAATATTCCAACTCATGCATTTCAACGAAAGAAATTCAAAATGAACTTTGAAAAATCAAGAAAATGTAACTGTGACAAGGTAAACCACAACCAAACACTACTGAAATATTCCAACTCTTGCATTTCAATGAAAGAAATTCAAAATGAACTTTGAAAAATCAAGAAGATGTAACTGTGACAAGGTAAACCACAACCAAACACTACTGAAATATTCCAGCTCTTGCATTTCAATGAAAGAAATTCAAAATGAACTTTGAAAAATCAAAGATGTAACTGTGACACGGTAAACCACAACCAAACACTACTGAAATATTCCAGCTCTTGCATTTCAATGAAAGAAATTCAAAATGAACTTTGAAAAATCAAGAAAATGTAACTGTGACACGGTAAACCACAACCAAACACTACTGAAATATTCCGACTCTTGCATTTCAACGAAAGAAATTCGAAATGAACTTTGAAAAATCAAGAAAATGTAACTGTGACAAGGTAAACTACAACCAAACACTACTGAAATATTCCAACTCTTGCATTTCAACGAAGGAAATTCAAAATGAACTTTGAAAAATTAAGGGACTGTAACTGTGACAAGGTAAACTACAACAGCACACTACTGAAATATTCCAACTCTTGCATTTCAATGAAAGAAATTCAAAATGAACTTTGAAAAATCAAGAAAATGTAACTGTGACAAGGTAAACCACAACCAAACACTACTGAAATATTCCAACTCTTGCATTTCAATGAAAGAAATTCAAAATGAACTTTGAAAAATCAAGAAGATGTAACTGTGACAACGGTAAACCACAACCAAACACTACTGAAATATTCCAACTCTTGCATTTCAACTAAAAAAAAATTCAAAATGAACTTTGAAAAATCAAGAAAATGTAACTGTGACAGGGTAAACCACTACCAAACACTAGTGAAATATTCCAACTCTTGCATTTCAACTAAAAAAATTCAAAATGAACTTTGAAAAATCAAGAAAATGTAACTGTGACAGGGTAAACCACTACCAAACACTAGTGAAATATTCCAACTCTTGCATTTCAACGAAAGAAATTCAAAATGAACTTTGAAAAATCAAGAAAATGTAACTGTGACAAGGTAAACCACAACCAAACACTACTAAAATATTCCAACTCTTGCATTTCAACGAAAGAAATTCAAAATGAACTTTGAAAAATCAAGAAAATGTAACTGTGACAAGGTAAACCACAACGAAACACTACTGAAATATTCCAACTCTTGCATTTCAATGAAAAAATTCAAAATGAACTTTGAAAAATCAAGAAAATGTAACTGTGACAAGGTAAACCAAACACTACTAAAATATTCCAACTCTTGCATTTCAACGAAAGAAATTCGAAATGAACTTTGAAAAATCAAGAAAATGTAACTGTGACATGGTAAACCACAACCAAACACTACTGAAATATTCCAACTCTTGCATTTCAACGAAGGAAATTCAAAATGAACTTTGAAAAATCAAGAAAATGTAACTGTGACAAGGTAAACCACAACCAAACACTACTGAAATATTCCAACTCTTGCATTTCAACGAAAGAAATTAGAAACGAACTTTGAAAAATCAAGAAAATGTAACTGTGACACGGTAAACCACAACCAAACACTACTGAAATATTCCAACTCTAGCATTTCAATGAAGGAAATTCAAAATGAACTTTGAAAAATCAAGAAAATGTAACTGTGACGCGGTAAACCACAATCAAACACTACTGAAATATTCCAACTCTTGCATTTCAACGAAAGAAATTCAAAATGAACTTTGAAAAATTAAGGGACTGTAACTGTGACATGGTAAACTACAACAGCACACTACTGAAATATTCCAACTCTTGCATTTCAACGAAAGAAATTCAAAATGAACTTTGAAAAATCAAGAAAATGTAACTGTGACAAGGTAAACCACAACCAAACACTACTGAAATATTCCAACTCTTGCATTTCAATGAAAGAAATTCAAAATGAACTTTGAAAAATCAAGAAGATGTAACTGTGACAAGGTAAACCACAACCAAACACTACTGAAATATTCCAGCTCTTGCATTTCAATGAAAGAAATTCAAAATGAACTTTGAAAAATCAAGAAGATGTAACTGTGACACGGTAAACCACAACCAAACACTACTGAAATATTCCAGCTCTTGCATTTCAATGAAAGAAATTCAAAATGAACTTTGAAAAATCAAGAAAATGTAACTGTGACACGGTAAACCACAACCAAACACTACTGAAATATTCCGACTCTTGCATTTCAACGAAAGAAATTCGAAATGAACTTTGAAAAATCAAGAAAATGTAACTGTGACAAGGTAAACTACAACCAAACACTACTGAAATATTCCAACTCTTGCATTTCAACGAAGGAAATTCAAAATGAACTTTGAAAAATTAAGGACTGTAACTGTGACAAGGTAAACTACAACAGCACACTACTGAAATATTCCAACTCTTGCATTTCAATGAAAGAAATTCAAAATGAACTTTGAAAAATCAAGAAGATGTAACTGTGACATGGTAAACCACAACCAAACACTACTGAAATATTCCAGCTCTTGCATTTCAATGAAAAAAAATTCACAATGAACTTTGAAAAATCAAGAAAATGTAACTGTGACAGGGTAAACCACTACCAAACACTAGTGAAATATTCCAACTCTTGCATTTCAACAAAAGAAATTCAAAATGAACTTTGAAAAATCAAAAAATGTAACTGTGACAAGGTAAACCACAACCAAAACACTACTAAAATATTCCAACTCTTGCATTTCAACGAAAGAAATTCAAAACGAACTTTGAAAAATCAAGAAAATGTAAGTGTGACAATGTAAACCACAACCAAACACTACTGAAATATTCCAACTCTTGCATTTCAACGAAAGAAATTCAAATGAACTTTGAAAAATCAAGAAAATGTAACTGTGACAAGGTAAAACACAACCAAAAACACTACTGAAATATTCCAACTCTTACATTTCAATGAAAGAAATTCAAAATGAACTTTGAAAAATTAAGAAAATGTAACTGTGACAAGGTAAACCACAACCAAACACTACTGAAATATTCCAACTCTTGCATTTCAACGAAAGAAGTTCAAAATGAACTTTGAAAAATCAAGAAAATGTAACTGTGACAAGGTAAACCACAACCAAACACTACTTAAATATTCCAACTCTTGCATTTCAACGAAAGAAATTCAAAATGAACTTTGAAAAATCAAGAAAATGTAACTGTGACAAGGTAAACCACAACCAAACACTACTGAAATATTCCAACTCTTGCATTTCAATGAAAGAAATTCAAAATGAACTTTGAAAAATCAAGAAAATGTAACTGTGACAAGGTAAACCAAACACTACTAAAATATTCCAACTCTTGCATTTCAATGAAAGAAATTCAAAATGAACTTTGAAAAATCAAGAAAATGTAACTGTGACAAGGTAAACCACAACCAAACACACTACTGAAATATTCCAACTCTTGCCTTTCAACAAAAGAAATTCAAAATGAACTTTGAAAAATCAAGAAAATGTAACTGTGACAAGGTAAACCACAACCAAACACTACTGAAACATTCCAACTCTTGCATTTCAACAAAGGAAATTCAAAATGAACTTTGAAAAATCAAGAAAATGTAACTGTGACAAGGTAAACCACAACCAAACACTATTGAAATATTCCAACTCTTGCATTTCAACGAAAGAAATTCGAAATGAACTTTGAAAAATCAAGAAAATGTAACTGTGACACGGTAACCACAACCAAACACTACTGAAATATTCCAACTCTTGCATTTCAACGAAGAAAATGCAAAATGAACTTTGAAAAATCAAGAAAATGTAACTGTGACACGGTAAACCACAACCAAAACACTACTGAAATATTCCAACTCTTGCATTTCAACTAAAAAAAAATTCAAAATGAACTTTGAAAAATCAAGAAAATGTAACTGTGACAGGGGTAAACCACTACCAAACACTAGTGAAATATTCCAACTCTTGCATTTCAACGAAAGAAATTCAAATGAACTTTGAAAAATCAAGAAAATGTAACTGTGACAAGGTAAACCACAACCAAACACTACTAAAATATTCCAACTCTTGCATTTCAACGAAAGAAATTCAAAATGAACTTTGAAAAATCAAGAAAATGTAACTGTGACAAGGTAAACCACAACGAAACACTACTGAAATATTCCAACTCTTGCATTTCAATGAAAGAAATTCAAAATGAACTTTGAAAAATCAAGAAAATGTAACTGTGACAAGGTAAACCAAACACTACTAAAATATTCCAACTCTTGCATTTTCAACGAAAGAAATTCGAAATGAACTTTGAAAAATCAAGAAAATGTAACTGTGACATGGTAAACCACAACCAAACACTACTGAAATATTCCAACTCTTGCATTTCAACGAAGGAAATTCAAAATGAACTTTGAAAAATCAAGAAAATGTAACTGTGACAAGGTAAAACCACAACCAAACACTACTGAAATATTCCAACTCTTGCATTTCAACGAAAGAAATTCGAAATGAACTTTGAAAAATCAAGAAAATGTAACTGTGACACGGTAAACCACAACCAAACACTACTGAAATATTCCAACTCTAGCATTTCAATGAAGGAAATTCAAAATGAACTTTGAAAAATCAAGAAAATGTAACTGTGACGCGGTAAACCACAATCAAACACTACTGAAATATTCCAACTCTTGCATTTCAACGAAAGAAATTCAAAATGAACTTTGAAAAATTAAGGGACTGTAACTGTGACATGGTAAACTACAACAGCACACTACTGAAATATTCCAACTCTTGCATTTCAACGAAAGAAATTCAAAATGAACTTTGAAAAATCAAGAAAATGTAACTGTGACAAGGTAAACCACAACCAAACACTACTGAAATATTCCAACTCTTGCATTTCAATGAAAGAAATTCAAAATGAACTTTGAAAAATCAAGAAGATGTAACTGTGACAAGGTAAACCACAACCAAAAACACTACTGAAATATTCCAGCTCTTGCATTTCAATGAAAGAAATTCAAAATGAACTTTGAAAAATCAAGAAGATGTAACTGTGACACGGTAAAACCACAACCAAACACTACTGAAATATTCCAGCTCTTGCATTTCAATGAAAGAAATTCAAAATGAACTTTGAAAAATCAAGAAAATGTAACTGTGACACGGTAAACCACAACCAAACACAACTGAAATATTCCGACTCTTGCATTTCAACGAAAGAAATTCGAAATGAACTTTGAAAAATCAAGAAAATGTAACTGTGACAAGGTAAACTACAACCAAACACTACTGAAATATTCCAACTCTTGCATTTCAACGAAGGAAATTCAAAATGAACTTTGAAAAATTAAGGGACTGTAACTGTGACGAGGTAAACTACAACAGCACACTACTGAAATATTCCAACTCTTGCATTTCAATGAAAGAAATTCAAAATGAACTTTGAAAAATCAAGAAAATGTAACTGTGACAAGGTAAACCACAACCAAACACTACTGAAATATTCCAACTCTTGCATTTCAATGAAAGAAATTCAAAATGAACTTTGAAAAATCAAGAAGATGTAACTGTGACATGGTAAACCACAACCAAACACTACTGAAATATTCCAGCTCTTGCATTTCAATGAAAAAAAAATTCAAAATGAACTTTGAAAAATCAAGAAAATGTGACTGTGACAGGGTAAACCACTACCAAACACTAGTGAAATATTCCAACTCTTGCATTTCAACGAAAGAAATTCAAAATGAACTTTGAAAAATCAAGAAAATGTAACTGTGACAAGGTAAACCGCAACCAAACACTACTAAAATATTCCAACTCTTGCATTTCAACGAAAGAAATTCAAAATGAACTTTGAAAAATGAAGAAAATGTAAGTGTGACAATGTAAACCACAACCAAACACTACTGAAATATTCCAACTCTTGCATTTCAACGAAAAGAAATTCAAATGAACTTTGAAAAATCAAGAAAATGTAACTGTGACAAGGTAAACCACAACCAAACACTACTGAAATATTCCAACTCTTACATTTCAATGAAAGAAATTCAAAATGAACTTTGAAAAATTAAGAAAATGTAACTGTGACAAGGTAAACCACAACCAAACACTACTGAAATATTCCAACTCTTGCATTTCAACGAAAGAAATTGAAAATGAACTTTGAAAAATCAAGAAAATGTAACTGTGACAAGGTAAACCACAACCAAACACTACTGAAATATTCCAACTCTTGCATTTCAACGAAAGAAATTCAAAATGAACTTTGAAAAATCAAGAAAATGTAACTGTGACAAGGTAAACCACAACCAAACACTACTGAAATATTCCAACTCTTGCATTTCAATGAAAGAAATTCAAAATGAACTTTGAAAAATCAAGAAAATGTAACTGTGACAAGGTAAACCAAAACACTACTAAAATATTCCAACTCTTGCATTTCAATGAAAGAAATTCAAAATGAACTTTGAAAAATCAAGAAAATGTAACTGTGACAAGGTAAACCACAACCAAACACACTACTGAAATATTCCAACTCTTGCCTTTCAACAAAAGAATTCAAAATGAACTTTGAAAAATCAAGAAAATGTAACTGTGACAAGGTAAACCACAACCAAACACACTACTGAAACATTCCAACTCTTGCATTTCAACGAAGGAAATTCAAAATGAACTTTGAAAAATCAGACCTTTGGAGGGGGGAGGGGGTCGTTCTGTGTCTCAATGCAAAAAAAAAGTATAAAAAATGGGGGAGAGAGGGGGGGGAGGGGAGGAGGAGGAGGAGGGAGGAGGAGGAGGGGAGGAGGAGGAGGGGGGAGGGATGGGAAGGGGAGGAGGAGGGAGGAGATGGAGGGGGAGGGGCCCCTTTGGGGGGCCAAAGGGGGGAGGAGCCCTTTTGGGCCCCCGGGGGGGGGTCTGGGGGAACCTTGAGGGCCGGGGGCCCTTTGGGAGCCCAGTGGACCTTTGAGGACCGGTGGCTTCCTTCGGGGTTGGGGTAGAGGGTTTTGGAACCCTTTGGGGTTGGGGTAGAGGACCTCACAACACTGTTCAATGAAACTTGTGTATTATAACGACCACACTCAAAACCTCAACCGCAAATTCTTCATAAATCATCTTTTAAAATGTCTCTAAATGTTTCGCCGAAATAATTCCATAACCTGTCTGAAAAACAGTTTCGCCCAAATAATCCCTAAAACGTAATTCAACGTGTTCCTTTTGTTTTTGGCATCTCTGCGCTAATGCATTTCAAATTAATAAGAAAACCTGATTCCCGCGCTAAAACAATTCATCGCTAAGATGTTTCTTGGAGAATTGTTTTCCATGGCGTTTGGTTATTAATATCCTTTGGAGTTCGACCAAAAGAGTTGTTTCCGAGGCAAAGACATTAATGACTTGGATCTATTCCTGGAGATTGTTTCTAGGCGAAAATTTTTAAAGTCTGACAGATGATGTCATTGGTTGATTGATCTGTCAAGAAAGGGGAATTAATTTGTTGTTTCTAAGGGGAATTATTGATTCACGATAGGTGAATTGAGGTCGACAGCACAGGTGTTCCAAATTCCCAATCGCTTTAATTAACCACGTGTTTCTCCCAAATGACTCAATTGCGTGCCCAAAACAACAACAACAACATTGACCCCATTAACCACGTGTTCTCCCTAATGACTCTGCACAAAACAACAACAACAACATCGACCTTGACATTCGCTGAGAGCGTGCCAAAAACACCTGGAGAAAGAGGTCATTGACCCCATTAACCACGTGTTCTCTCTAGGGAGGCTATGCCCATATTTGGAGCCCTGTCAGTATTCTATGTCCATATAAGGAGCCCCCGTGGGAGTTATAGGGTCACTTCTACTCGTGGCAATGTCCATGATGAGGTTCGCTCCGGTCGCCCTTCTTTGATTACAGACGATTTGGTTGCTTCAATTGAAGCAAGGATTCATGAGAACAGACGCTTCACAATAGCAGGTCTATCAAACGAATTTCCTGAGGTGTCGAGATCAGTGCTTTACGAAATTGTTTCTGAACACCTGCAGTTTAGGAAACTGTGCTCCCGTTGGGTCTCGAAACTCTCAAGAGGGGACCACAAAAAACAAAGATTTGAGTGTGGTCGATAAAGTTCTTGACATGATATGACGAAGAATGTAACGGCTTCTTGAGTCAGATTGTAACTGAAGATGAAACGTGGGTTTCGCATATCACGCCCGAATCGAAGCAACAGACCATTGAATGGAGAAATACATACTCGCCTGTAAAGATGAAGGCCAAACAGACTCTGTCCCAGCGCAAAATCATAGCGTCGGTGTTTTAGGACAGGCATGGTGTTTTGTTGGTTAACTTCATGCAACAAGAAACCACTACCAATGCAGAAGCATACTACCAAACCCTGAGAAAGCTACGCAGAGCGATTCAAAACAAATGACGCGGCATGCTGACGAAGGGAATTGTCCTTCTCCATGACAATGCAAGACCTCACACTGCAGCTCGGATCTACAATATTGTCGCGCAGTTTTGGCTGGGAAGTTTTAGACCACCTACCCTACAGTCCGGATCTTGTGCCGAGTGATTACCATCTGTTCTTGCGCCTCAAACATCACCACAGTAGCAACCGTTAAAATGATAACAGCGACGTGAAATATCGGAGCAGGCGGCAAATCTTTATGAAGAGGGTATAAAATAGAGTAGAGTACATACTTTCTGAAAATAAATTTACTTTTTTTTAAATATCCTTTCGTTGTGTTCTAATGTTCAAGCGGATCTTACTTAAAAAACATGCCTCGTACAGTCGCGCTCAAACGAATAACTAAAACTATCCTAGACAATACCATTTAAAACATTTGGTATTTCTTCCACAACTTTTCGAAACACCCACGCTCGACACGTTTCCACAAGAAAAATCTTCAACGGCTTCTAGAGTTCTAATGTAAGCATCCCAATATAGCGAAAATATAGAATCCCATATTGAAATATAGTATTTTATTAGGGGATTTCAATGCCCAGGTCGGTAGAAATAGGGATAGATGGTATCCTAGCCTAGGTAAATTTGGTGTAGGAAAAAGAAAATGTAATGGTTACTGAGTGCTGAAATTTAGTAGGTATAACAATCTAGTTATAACTAATACAGTATTTAGTACTAAACTGACCAATAAGTTAACATGGTATTCACATGATGGTAAGACAGCTAACCTTATTGATTATGTTATTGCAAACCAAACACAGGCAGGATCATACAAGAAATTAGGGTATATAGAAGTGCTGTTATTGATGTTAAAAGTAAAGGTAATCATGTAGTAGTGTCTAGGTTAATTTAAAGCTGAAATTTAGGAAGGGTAGCTACCTTCCAAGAAGCTATGACAGAGGTAGACTCCAAGATGAGAATTTGACGGAAATTTTCCTGAACAGTTGAATACTAAACTCGAGAGTTCAAAGTTTGACAATGTAAACGATGGATGGAATAATTTTAGGAAAATAGTTTATGAAGTTGCTCATGGTGTCTTAGGGAAGAAAGTTAGACACGCAGCTAGGAATATTAGTAAAAATACTTTATGTTTAATAAAAAGGAGGAGGGACTTGTAAAAGAATTTTTTGAGCGATAGATCATATGAACATAAGAGGAATGTAAAGAAAGTGGAGAAAGCATTAAAATATGAATTGAGGAGTATAACATTAAAGACAGGATAACAGTAAAGTATTGTGCTGGCATGTTAATAAATTGAGAGGAAATAGTCAATCTCGACTTGTCCCAGTTAAAGATAGGAAACCGGGCCACGGGGCCACTATTTCTGATAAGGAAAGAGTTAAACAGAGATGGGTAGAATATTTTGAGAATGTGGTTAACCGTGATAGAGTTAAAGGAAAAGATATAGAAAATAACGAAAAAATTCATGATACTTTAGATGTGAGGGAAGATTTATTTTGTAAGGAAGAATTAGTGACTGTACTAAAACGGAATAAAAAATAATAAGGCTCCAGGTCCTGATAGTGTGGTACATGAATTTTTCAAATATGGTAGTTATGAGGCTAGAGATAAATTATTGAAGACCATGAATATCATCTTTGAAAAGGGGAAGTATTTAGTGATTTTAGGAAAATTCTAATTAAACCCCTCCATAAGAAAGGTGATAAGATTGAAAGTTGTAATTATAGAGGCATTAGCCTGGTTTCCGGAATAGAACACGGAATCAAATGGGGAAGTAAAACTCTTCAAAAATTTAGATCATGCTGATGACTTAAGCATCCTACACAAAAATGTTAGCAAAATGAATGAGCTTTTGGACGTTTTGCGAGTTCAGGGTGCAAGAATAGGTTTGAAAATTAATGTTAAGAAGACTAAGTCGCTAAGACTAGGAATAAGTAAAGGTGATGTTGGATAAAGAGAAGATCGATCAAGTTGACAGCTTCACTTACCTAGGTAGTATTATTAGTAAAGACGGTGGGTGTGAATGTTAAAAGTAGAATAGCCAAGACCGAGTGTGTTTTTTCACAGTTGAAAATAGTTTGAAAGAAACTGGAAAAATAAGTCCAGGAAAAAAAAAAAATAATATTGGAAGCTACAGTGATGTGGTTCATCTTGCTTTCTAGGGCTATAATGAGAGAAACGTTGAGATGGCTCAGACACATTCTGCGGATGAAGGATGACAGATTGTCAAAGATTGTCATTGTCAGCCAACCGTCTAAGGCGAAACGTAAATTAAATCGTCCCCGAATAGGGTGGGAGGATGTCATAAGGAATTATTTAAAAGAAATGGGAACTTCCAGTGAGGTTATAAACAGGGAGGCTTCGAATAGATTGGGATGGAGTAGAGAGCGTTTGTAGCTGTGTTGGCCTCAGGCAGCTTGATGCTGCAGTGAGTTGATAGTAGTAGTAGTATTTGTACATAAATATGTTGCTCTTGACAGCTGTGACTTTAATATAGCTTGAGGATACCTAAAGATTGTGCACTTGAAATCAGTCTTATATAAACAGCTTTATTATCTTCGTCGTGATCAGTTACTAATCGCAAAAAGAAAGAAGACAAAGTTGTAAAACCAAAACCAAATAACAAACCGATGAACACACACAAACATCAGAAAAAAATAATTGAAATATCGAGGATCAAACGCTAAACAGAAAAAAAATGAAAACTAAGGAATGGCAAGTAAGGTAACAAAAAAAGACCAATGTACACAATTCGAAAATAAGGGGTAGCTTAATTTTTTAACCTACTCGAGAATAAACGGAGCTAATCTGTCTTGCATAATCTTCCAATTCAATACTTTTCTGAAAATAAGGGTATATCACCGTCTCTGTAACGGAAGGGTAATTTGACATTTTCATAATTTTTACAGAAAGCAATTATAGTAGCCTAAGGATATCAATATCCAATACTAGCCATAGATATCTATATGCCCAAATGCCTCATTTTGGGTCCTTCAATTGTACAGATTGGAAGTCACTGAACATTTGCAGGATGGCTGGGGGGGGGGGAGAGAATCCAAAATGAGTCTATTTTCTATTGTCAATTCTGGAGACCTTATTCCTGGAGCTTTATTTATTATGTCACCTTAATGTACAGTTTCCAGCCCTTTCAATTATTCTGGTTAAAACGGCTCCCTCAAGTATTGCAATCCTATGATGCGTGGAGATGGGAAGAGGGCTGAAGAGATGTCAGATTGTTCTCTGATTGGGATTGGCCCTTAACCGGTGCTAGGACTTGTGATTGAAAAATCAGATTGTGATGGAACGAGCCCTCCGCGAAGTTTATATGACTATTCATTTTATACAATGAGTCCAGAAAAAAAAAACAGGAGATAAATTGCTCTTTACTAAGCCAATGATACTAAATTGACTTAGTAAAGCCAAATGCCAATTGTCACATAGCGGATAAATAATCCTGACATGCTGATATCCATATATAGTAAATTTAGAACACAGTTCAATACATACCACTGAAGTTCAAATAGGAATAAATCATTTTATTAGACAGTGAAAACAATGGCAAAGTCTATGGATATTTCGATCATTGCGTATGCGATCGAAATATCCAGATATTGTTACTTGTACGTCATGGAAAGGCAGTGTGGTCTTCAAAAATATACTTACCACTGAAGTTTGAGCTCAGTAATTTGCCTAATCAGTTCAACTCCTTCGTCTCTGTGATTTTTTCCATAAAGTAGATACGTTAAACAATTCTACTGCAGTGTCCTTTACTTTTCTTGGATTCCCAGTCAGATTGCCTTGACGAGGCGAATCCATCTTCTACATTGACTGCTCCTGTTGCTACAAAAGTAAATTGCTTCGAATTAGAATAGTTTGTTTTATTCTTGAACAGAATTTGGCACTTTTAATGAGATATTAATTACATAGGATCTACCCAGTCACAGAATTTTAAATTGTGTGGTTCATTGGGGAAAAAAAAATAAATATAAAAAAAAATCGAGAACTATGCCATGCATAGCCATTTTTATAGGATTCTTAAGCTCCATATTATAGAGCTGGTTACTCCATTTCTAGTTGCAACAAAGATAGATTCAAGATGTAAGCATTAATTTTTTTTCCCCTCTGGAACTGAATTTTATATTTTTGTTAAGATGTTAGGTATAACAGTCTTAAAAAAAACTTCAAGTACTAACGTGTTATCCCGACCACACTAAAGAAGTGAATTTAGGTAATGAAATATACCTAACTATGATGAAAATATAATACTAAGTAACAAAATTATGGAAACTACAACAGAGAATTATGGAAAGCAGGCCGTCCAGAATGCATTAATATTAAATACATAACCAACTCTATATATTAAACATTTAAGCAAAATATACCTGCTAGTAGTTTATTCCACTTATGCTAAGCTGATTACCTGAGAGTGCACACAGAAAAAACCGGTTTTTAAACAGATCAAGCAGATCCAGCTTCTTGGGTGTGGTCAGGATAACACATAATTACCAAACTTGAAATTGAATGATTCATTGGGAAAACGATCTTCTACAAAAATCACAACTAAGCTGATAGCCATTTTTATGAGACTGTTTAGCTCCATATTAGAGAGCTAATTACTCCATTTCTAGATCCATATTATCCATTTCTAGTTACTAAGAAAGAACTCAACATATTAACATAGTTTCTTTTTCCCCCTCTGGAATTGAGTTTTATATTTCTGTCAAGATATTAAGTACCCTAGCAGTCTTACAAAAAACTTCGAAATTTATTGGGGAAAACAAAAAATGTTCAACAAACATTAAAATATAAGCTGAGGTAGCTCCATTTTTAAAGATTTTTTAGCTACGTTTTGGAGATTATTGTTGCATTTCTACTTAATTGGGTGTTAGCTGAGACAGTCAATTTAGAGCAGTATTGAAGTGTTTTTTTTTTTTTTTTTTTTTTTTTTTTTTTTTTTTTTTTTTTTTTTTTTTTTTTTTTTTTTTTTTTTTTTTTTTTTTTAACAAGATATTTCCTGAAGGACCAGGGGATTCAACTACATTTGGCTAGAGTAATTCATAAGACGCTATTTGCTTTTTGGCCTTATTTGTAAAGTTTGAAGCTTCTACTACACCCCTTGAACTGTCCTGGTTTGATCAAATCCATTCCCTGTTATTTGATCTAATTTTATTATGGTATAAATATACTTGGATTTTCTTTTCTAACATGTTATATTTCCCAATCCAAATAATTGGAAAGAGATTCACCAAATAAATCTAACAAAACTATTTTAGGGAGAGATAATAAATCTAAAAATATGACTATTCGTTTCTGGGAAGTTAAAACTGTTATTTTTAAATTTTGTTTGTTTGTTTGTTATTATTTCTTAGATTTTTATTACCTGTTGGTTGAACATTATTTGTTTCTACTGTCTATTTATACAAAGAGGAAATAATAAGGGTTGTAACAAAATAACAAATTAAAAAGAAAATTCATGGTAAGGTAGCATGTAAGTCACTAGCATACTAGGTAAAGGTACTATACTAGGTAAAGGTAAAAATACTAGGTACTAGGTAAAGAAACATGGGTAAAACATTCTTCAAGACATTAAAAATACAAACCACAGCAATAGGATATTTTAAATCATACTATAATCTGTAATATAATATAATTATGAACTATAAAATAATAGCTAACACAGATGCAAAAACAGAATGGAAAAGTAGTCACTCAATTGTCTTTCTACTTGCAAGTCCATACCCAGGATTTTTTTCGGGGGGAGAGGGGATACACAAAAAAACGCATAAAAAATTTGTTTATATCCATTTTTGTTTTGTTTTTACGAGACAGAAAAACATTTGGGGGAGGGGTCAAACCCCCTTAACCCCCCCCCCCCCCTGGGTACGGCTTGTCTACTTGAAAAGTGCTACTACTAACAACTTACTGAAGCACCAAGCCACCTCAGGAAAACACAGATGTAAAAACTCCTCCTCCACACATATCTACTCAAATCTTCACCTTTCCACCCTTCCATGAAGTTCTTATTTCCTATATATCCTTTTTTATGATCTCTTCCTACCCCATTTGGAGATGACATGTGTTTTGTTTGGCCCCAGATAGATGATCAAAAAGCATAACCTTTGGCAATCTGCCATCCTTTATCTGTAATATGCGTACTAGGCATCTCAACCATTATTTCACTATAGCCAAGAAAGTGGAATAGCTTTTCATGAATCTTGTTAAAAAATGCATTTAGTAAAACGGTTAAAATGAAAACAGTCAGCAGTAATGTTTCTATAAGCCCCCCACCCCCCCCCCCCCCCAAAAAAAAAAAAAAAACTGTTTTCACATGCAGGGAGAGTTTTTTTTTTTCACTAAGCCTAAACTTGCTCATATTATTTAATTAAACCAAAAGTTCAATATGGGCATCTGTGAAGAGATACCCTTATTTTCAGCTTTTTTAAGGTATCTAAAGAGGAACAATTTAAAATAAATAAAAGATTAAAAAAGATGCCATATGTAATGGCCAGTAGGCATTCCCATCTCTGACTTTTATATAAGCATGATTACATACTTTGGAGGATTTCAGGCCAGGGCTACATGTGAAAAATTGTTAATTTTAAATTAATTTATTTCAATACATATATGAAAATCGGTAGTTAGTAGTGCAATGTTATTACTAGATTTTTTTAGGAATTACAAGTAGGTTTCGAAATCTCGAGTTGGTTTCAAAGGCATTTTTGAGAAAGTTTCTGCCAAAATACGTGTTCCAGGGTGATTTGACCGTTGATCATGGGCGCCCATAAGCTGAAATCCAGAGAGGGGGGGGGCAAAACTGGTCTAATTGGTACTTTTAATGCTATATGATAGAAATCTCGGAACAAAAATATAAAACTAAGGCAGCATCATTCAGCCAGGGGGGGGTGCCCCCATGCCCCCCTTATAGGCGCCCATGCCGCTGATGACAGATCAAATGAGAGGAGGTGTTTGTACGCGCGAGATATATATACATATATATATATATATATATATATATATATATATATATATATATATATATATATATATATATATATATATATATATATATATATATATATATATATATATAATATATATATATATATATATATATATATATATGTATATATGTGTGTGTGTGTGTGTGTGTTTGTATAATATATATTTAAGATCAGTAGAAATAGAAGCCTAAAATAACTCAAACTCAAAACGACCAGAAATTATTATTAAAGAATAAAAAAGGAAAGGAGAATAATTGATACGGCTGTAACAATGCAAAAGGTAAATATAAAATTTGTTTGAGAACAAAAAGAAAAACAAAGAGTGAATTTACAACGACAATCAAGTTAAAAATAAGTTTTATTTGAACAATGCCATAACGTGATGACATTTGATTATAAAATTTGGCGCTTCACATTGATATTTCAGTTCCAAAGTTTTATCAATTTTTTCTCAAAGGAAAATTACATGGTGGGCATGAATGCAGACTTGCAGCTAAATTAAATATAGTCACTTCCTTTTTTCACATATGTTTATTGATATTGGTTTGATTTTTATTGTCTGTAGTACTGAGGAGCTCATTAAGGAGATAATCAAACACAAGTTTTAAAAATTTTGCCCCTTTGTTCGAAAAAACAGATAATCAAATATTTAAACTACTAAAACTAAAATAATTACTTGCTAGTTTATTTTAATTGGTAGGTATGTCTCTCGATTTCATGATTCTTAAATTTTACTTCGTAATATGCCCGTGTTCGTAAAAAAAAATCCGGCCCACCAAGTTTCTTTCTGCTTTCGCAATTACGAATAATGCAAATTCACGCCATTTTTTCAGTGACTGACAAATACATACTGACCCACTAATGTCAGAGTAAATGGGAGAAGCTATTTGTACGCGCCCAGAATGAAGGGCCAAAAATCATCAGCCGTGATCTTACTGTTATATTATCTATATACAGTGCTGACAACTTCAAGTTTCAACCTATTCAGGAAAAAAAATTTGGGCCTATTTCAGGCATATACTGATATATTTATCCATGTATTATACACCAATAAGTTGCAACCTCCTTACCCTATATTTTGAAAAATACGTTTTTATGGTATTTTCATTAAAAAGACCTTTTTTGATATTTTGAGAGGGAAAAATTTACACCTCCACCCCCCCCCCCAACATTTTTGTGAAATGGCACCACTGGAACAAACCCAAAAGCAATCCATTAGCCAACTATTTAGCTAAATTAACAATGTTTACGTATAGAACGCATCCCAGTTTTAGCCAACCAATTGGCAAGTTTAAGATCTTCTTCATAAATAAGTTAGAATTTAATAGCCAACTAGTTAGTACATAAAATAAAGTATTTGAGGAAAGTAATGAATCTACAGCCTCAATGATCCCTAAGGTGGGGGGAGGGGGTATTATAAAGAGATTACTTCTACCTCTTCCCTCTCCAAAGAGTATTGACCTTCAATTGCTTTCTATGGATTTACTACTCAAATGAGGAAAGTGTTTAAAGCATTATACGTCTGATCAATCCTGACTTTAAAGATTTGAAAATCTAATCATTGAAGAGATGAAAAAGCCTTGAAACGGCTTAAAATCTTGCTGAAATAATAGGATATACAACAAAAAGAGAGCCAAAACATAAGAGCCAATGAAAAAGAGACTGCAAACCCCAATTTAAGGCAAGAATTTTTTGGTAGAAATTCAGATAGGCATAGACCTGTTATCTATCAATCTCCTAAGCATTGAAATAAGGAAATAACAGAGATAGAGGTTTGATAGGGTAACATTTTCCCAGAGTGTACTTTAAGCCCTGATTTCATTTCTGAAAGTTTCATTCACCTAGTTCAGCTACTTTCCAAGACAGCAAGAAGCCTCTCAGCTAGAGCTTTACTCCATTTATGAGGGGCAGGGAGAGAGGTAAATTTGCTTCTCCTAGATTTGCAAAAAGACCTTTTCTTGATGTGGAATTTTCAATTAAAAAACCCTTTTTCATTGGAATTTTCCCTAAAAGTAGGAGGCTATAAAAAGTGCCTCCCCTAGATTTTTGCAAAATGTATTTTGCCCTCCATCCTCTACATCCTTATGAATTAATGTCACTTGCATCAATTCTGCAGAAATACACTGTGGGGCATGGGCGTAGGGAAGGGGGGCAGGGGAGGGCAGCTGCCCCCTCCCCTAGAACTTCAAATTTACGCTAGATATTAACGAGAACTTTTCGTATGTTAGAATTTTTTGTTGGATGTTACCTGGTAGATGGTTAAAAAAGCTGGAAACAAACAGAAATTTCCAAATATCGTTTGCGATATCAACATTTGTGTTTCGACCTTCAATATTGATTTTCGGTCCGATATATAGAAAGGAGACTGGCCCACGATCGGCTGATTTTGACTTGTTTAATTCTCTATGAGTTGATTCAAGCGATAAGAAGTTGCTGAGCATGCCAAACCAAAAGTAACTCATTCAATACCATCCTTGAAAAAGACAATTAGAAATACTCCGCCATTTTTCCACCTCCTCAGTTAGCGCAAAGTCTCTTGCTCCAGTCTCCTTCCAAAAGTGGACCTTAAGTTCTTCAGTTGCTACTTTTTGATAATGATAATATTGTGAACAGAATTCCCTTTCTTGCTCTTCAACTGAATCAGAATGTAATCACCAGCCTTGACTTTCTCAGTGTCAAATTAGAAGTTGCTGGTTGGGGGCTCCGTCTTCAATGTCTATGCTGGGGTCTGAAGAGTTGTTGTATACAGGATCATCTACGTCAGAATCGTCACTCTAACTGTAACTCTTGTTGTGAGAGACATGCCTTTTGCTTTTTAGTTTTTTCACTTGTCTGACTTTCTTCCGTTCCAGGACTAGGGCTCTTTGGCAGATACAGCTTTTATCCTAGCAGTAATGCATTCTTTCATGGGGTGTCAGTGAGCACTTTTGACTTTTTCATATTTTTTTTCCTGTTGAGCCTTTTGGAAAGGGGTTTGCATGGACGATCTCTTTAACGAATCATCTGTTGACCTTTGCTTCTCATTTAGAGACAGAACCTGTGCTGCGTCTGTTTCAGGGTTTATGTTAAAGGAGTCTAAATGTCACACAGGACTTGCGCCGAGCATAAAAACTTCTATGGTAAGTGCTTCGCTAGATGTGGTAGGCATTCTGTCTGAGACATATGACAAGAAGAATTGATAATCCTTGAAAACATCTCTAATTGTGGGGTAGACACCACTTGCTCTGATTTCACTGATTATATTCTCAGGAGTGAAAGCCTTTGGATATGTTTTTCCCCAGCAGCTCAGCAATGTTATTCACTAATATAGCTTTACATTTGTGGGCAGTCATAAAGCTCGCGGCTTCCTGGTTATAGTAGTCTTTAAGACGCCCCATGACTATCATTTCTAGAGGTTGTAGTTTTTGAGTAGTGTGGGGAAGGACAGTTAAAAGGACAACACTATTATTTTTAGCTAAATCAAGCAATTCTATGGTGTATCGGCTGATCTAGTGCTCTAATTTCAGAGGTACAGGTGACTGCTTGGAGGGTTTGACTTGATTGATAAAATCCAGCCAGAAGTATTTTCTGGTTTTATCGTGATGGTTCCTGGTAAAACTCCCCTGAGTCAAATTTCCGGACACTGTTTCTGTGGGGAAATAAGCAGAGGAAGGACTGTGTTCCCAACGCATTAACACCAGCACAAATCGTGGTTAACTGACCTCTTTCTGCTGACGTGACCTTCCCTACTTACTTCTGGCCTCGCTGTGCAATGATTTTACCAGGCTTGTGGATGTTTTCAGACCTGATTCGTCGAAATTTCAAATGTCTTGTGGTCTGAACATGTGTTTATATAGGCCTCGCTCCAGGTGGTTAAAGAAAGCTCCTACACTGTAACGGTTGAAAGCAGTTGTCCGTCATAGGCTTGTACTTTCTGGCGTTCTTACTGATAGAGTTTTAAGGCAATCCATAAAACCGCGGTACCAATATTTACCTGTAATTCCTCCGCTGTCTCCACTGCCTTTGCAGTTCCGTTATCCGGTACTTTTATACTCTTAATAATGGCGTAAGTGTATGCAAACTTACACGCTTCTAGGGGAATACAGTCGAAAGCATATCAGCTATCGTTTTCAAGTAAGTTTTTAGTCTTTTTTCTTGTTCCTCTGTAAATATTTATCATGTGTCGTAACAGGGTGTAAGGAAACTTAGGTCCAGACTTTTTAGAGGGATATTCAGCTTCTCAACGTTTTTTTTTTATGTAGTCTTGCAGCGTTCCTTTAGGGACAGCCATGGCACTTCTAGATAATCCAACTGACTTCTTGTAGAGTAAGACAGAAAAAATTGCTGTTTTATTTTCTTCTGGATCACAGCCACCTTTCTTTAAATTCTCTTCTGTTTTACTTTTAAGCATTTTATCTTGAATGAAATTTAACAGGAAAAAAATGGAACTTCAGTTCACCTACAGTTCTGACAGGATTAAACAATGCCAGAATTAACACAGTTTTGGGTTTTAAGCTTGCCTTCAACCTTTAAATATGCTGTTTATACAGCTTTTACAAGCATAGCCCACTTTTGGTACGGCATGCTGAATTTACCCCAGATATTGTGGCCGAACATGGGAGTTCGCTATCCCGCAGGATGAAAAAATACTAACAGCAAACTGGTGAAGATGGCACGTCTCGGAAGCTGCCAAAAACAGGCAAATAATAAGAGGATAAAATGTGAGTTTAAAACGCGAGTTTTCTAGTATTCATAATTAGGCGTAGGCTTTCAGACAAAATTGAACAAAATTCCAGAGTTAATCACCTTAAAACCTGATCAAATCTGATATTTATGGTAAAAGTATTAATTAAGGTCAGACATTTTAAAAACATACACTGCCATCTGTCAGAGCTTTTAAAATCCAACAGAAGCCCCATAGGTTTTTATTTTGAAACTGTTTGCTTTGACTAAACGTGGGCCGTTCTCCCCTATACCAATTTTGATATTTAATTTTGCCCAACTGTAAACTTTTGAATTGAAGTCTTAGAAGAAGCTGTTATCTAACCATAATGTGATTTGTGTCAAATTGCTTTTGTGGTGTTCATGTTTTCTGGAAATTGGAAGTAGGATAGTGGGTCTCTTATATTATACTGTTGCAGGAAAAGTAGAACATGGAAAATGTTAAAGGCCGAGTTTTAGCGAAATATAGAATGACTAGTTTCTAAAGACCTATATTCAAAGGACCTCGGGAAGTATTAGCAAGACCCCTCCCCGCTCCGTCACAGAAGCGGCTGCCCCCCTCTACACAAGATGCTGCCTACGCCCATGCTGTGGGGGTTTACAGTAAATTTTAACTATTTTGTATAATTTGGCTAGGAAGAACGTGAATACATCACTTAATGCTTTTTATGCTCTTTCCAAACATAATACTTGCTTCTGGGGCGAATTCCAGTTTGAACCCTTAATAGGGCCCCAAGAGGTGACTTATTATAGTTTTGAGACTATTATGTAAAGTTAAACAATTAGTTCCAAACTAATTAGATACAAAAATTAGCAGTACTTGTATGATATACCCACTACCTAATATTCTCCTAATATGTTTCTCTGATGGTCAATCCTAATGAGATATACAAAAGTAAGATAAAATATAATACCTTAGAAACAAATTTGGGCTATAAATTTGCACATTAGGGGGGGGGGGATTAAAGTATAGCAGGTCTACATGCCAAATGTGTTAGGTACAATTATTCTGCATACTATCACACCGTCCAAACACTTTACACCACCACCACCCCTCCCATTGTGCAAATATATAGCTCAAATTGTATATTTTCTAATCTATTCTGTCACTTCTCTTTGTCTTGTCTCACGCTAAGCTGAAAGAAACTAACGAAAAAAGCGGTTCTATAATGCATCAATGAATGAACAACTTGAGCAGTAATGGGTTTATCATACAAGTCCCAAATTAGCTTTAAATGAACCCTTAAGTAACACTACGATATTTCAGTTTGCTGTTAGCAAAAAAAAAATCAGTGCTACCTCATCAAAAATGTGATTTTCTTTGCTGTTCAATGTTGGGGATGTAGGTTTCCTGTTCAGAGTTTTCAACAATTGCGTACTTTTGTTTTGATGGGATCCCATTTCCAAGGGGTTGCAAGCTCTCTTTTAAAATATCTTAAAATTTGTTTTCAAAGTAACATTTTACTATTAACATTAATCAATGTAATAATCACTATTCCTGAATCTGCTACAAACAGCAATTTTCCTCAGTAAATTTTTTTTTTAGAATTGTATTTTAAACTTGTGATTACTTTTGGCTGTTTTAAGCCCTTTTAAGGGATCAAAAAAGAATTTGCCCCAGAAGTGATAATTATACTTGGAAAGAGCATAAAACAAAGGCTTCCAGTAATGTATTCACTTTCTTCCTAGGTAAATTACATAAAAAGTAAAAATTTACCAAGTTTAATCACTGAATAAAATAATTCATCCAGTTCAGCCTAGCATATGTTGATTTTTTACAGCTAGTTAGCTAATTAAACAGTATATACTGAACTGCTTTAATAGCAGATTAGTTAGTTAATTAAAAAATATGTACATAGCCCATTCATACCTTAGAGTAGGACTACTTATATTTAGAAAATCTAGGCTAGTTGGATAGGCAAATCTATAATTTTATTGTAGGCTATACAGGGGAGAGGAGGGGGCCATTTTGAACAATCTTGACCATTTCTGTCACCAAAGCCTCATTTTTCCATCAATATACTTGCCTTTTATACACAGGGTAGAACAAACACTTGGCACTTTAGCATGAATTTATGTCATTTCTTGCAAGCATGATGAAATGTGTGTATCACTAAGATCAGTAGGCTCTAATGTGTCTGGAATAGCCTCAACCATTGGGCCGATGCAGACAAGTGTAGGGGTCAAAACAAATGGACAAAATATTTCACCTATTTATTCAAACATCAATATTTAAAGTAAAAAAAAAAACAGAATTCAACTACATAAAATACATACAAACACTTCCTTTATTTGACATTGTAGATGGAAAGGTTACATAGAAATACCAGGCCTTTAACTGATCTTTCGACTGCACTTGCATAGTGAGGAACTGGGAGTCTGAGTTCAATATCTGTCAGATCATACCTTAGACCTTAGATCCTCCTGTGTTGCCAGGGGCACCTAGGACATCAGTGAATGTTCGCCAATTGGGTCTGAGATGAGCTGCTGCATAGACATCTTCCCAATCTGGTTGGAGAGAGGCATCAAGTGGCATAGATCACTGCTGTAGGTTTGCCTCAATGTGTTTTGAGGTTTTCCTTGCTTCTGTCTTCCAACTGGCTGCCACTCAAGTGTAGACTTCAGATATGGTTTCACTGTTTCAGGTGACTGAATTGTAGCACCTTCCTTGTATGCTGGTCTTATAGCCTACAGTTCCTCTTGTGGTTCAGCTCTGTCAGCCACAGATGCTGGGAGGAAATTTGACTTGAAAAACATGTCTGGATTAAATGACCATATACCTGTCTTAGCAAACCCCACAGTTATGCTATGAGGACTTTTCTTTTGAATAAATGGTGCTTTTGAAAGTTGTGCAATTTCATACACAAATATCCTTTGTCTGGGATTTTTTGAAGCCAAGAATTGTAAGACACTTTCACAGCTTATTTCAAAGGACTATAAAGTGACAAGTCCAGCCATTTGAGGCAATGTGAGAAGGTGGATCCCTTTTTCCTTGCAAAAATTGACATTTTGAATTGAAACATAGCTTTCATGATTGTCAAGGATCATTAGGACAGGATTTTTCTAAGGTTGCATTGACTTGCTTATGAAAATGTTGAATAGACAAGTAAAAATTGTCAGCTGTCATCCAACCACTTTGATGAGCAAGACCAACACATCCAGGGGGGCATCTCAAAATATCCTTCCAAGCAAAACATTCTAGTATCCAGTATTAACCTTAAGCAGTAAAAGATAAAACAGACAACATGTAGAATGAAAATTTTTTGCTTTATTTGGTCACTGAGGGTTGAAAACTAGAAGCTTGCAATCCATTCAGAATAGCCCCTAGACTATTGTCTGGAATCACCCTAGAGCCTAGACAGACTAAAAAATTAAATGGTAACTGTGGTCTAGCTGGTTAGCCAATGAACATGAGAATCACTCCATAGAGAATACAAATAGAAGCCTGTACACTGACAAGAATACAGAATTATAGCTGTTTTAATTAATAGAAATATATTTTACTAACAAAGTACTCTCCAACTCAAGCTGAGGCTGTTCAACAGCAATGTCCTCTCAATACTTTTCTATGGTTCTGAAACTTGGTACATAGATCAACAACTTGAAAAGAAACTCCTTGTGTTTGAAAACATGTGTTTAAGGCAGATTCTAAATAGCCACTGGTCCCAAAAAGTAACAAATGCTACTATGCAACAGAAGACATCTCAGCCACTGATAACCAAAGTTATCAAATATAGGAAGTGGAGATACCTCAGTCATGTGATCTGCATGCCTGAAACTCAAATACTGAAGGTTATCCTTCAGTGGCAATCACATGGTACCAGAAGAAGATGATGCCCCTAAAACACCTTATGATGCAGCTACTGGGCTGAACTCACAAATCTCAATGCCTCAATCCAACCTGAATGGGAAGATTTCTGGGTGGCTGAAGTGATGAGAGATGACTGGTGACTCTTCTTGGATGCCCTAATTGCCCCTGAAGGTACAGGATGATCTAAGGTCTAAGGTAATGTTACCAACCTGCCATTTTCTCATTTCCAGCAAGAGCTAAAAAAAAAATTCAGAAGTTATTAAAAGTTATCTGACTTTTTGGAATTTATGCCTATTTTGCACAATATGGAGACCATCTACAAATGAATTTATGTGTGTAACATACTGAATGTAAGATGGCCAAAATATCAAAGATTTGGTTTTTTCCTCCATGCAGCATGGCCCTCCACTCCTCTATAGTCAAAAATATGGTAAATTTTCTTACTAACTCATTAATGAGATAGCTAAGAAATAGATATACCTTTAGAATCAGAACTTCTATCTGGAATCCAAATATGAAAATAATATCTCTGGGAAACAAATTTTACCCTCACCCCCTAATGTCTAAATTTATACTCTGAGTTACATACATACACTGTATTCAGTAGATATTGAGCAGTTTACATAAATAATCTATGAATAAAGTGAACATGCTACTCAATGCCTTTTTTTCTCTTTCTAAATATAATAATTGTTTTTATTGCAAATTCAATTTTAAGCCCTTTATAGAAACTCAAAGACGATACCCTTTTCTCTTAATTTAGATATGGTTTATATAGGCTACCTCTGCTAGTGCCACTCATGTTAAAAACCAGTTTACCTGTAAATTGAAATGATAATAAAAAAAAAAAAACTGAAAATCAATAAATACAAGGGAAAGATATAATAAGGGCTATATATTTGGATAAGGCTTAGAAAGGTTATGTTAGTTTAAATTTAAGTTTGCAACAAAACAATTTTTATATTTAGAAAGAGTCAGGGGTGGATCCAGGATTTTTTTTTTTTTAGCAGGGGGCACATAATAAGTTGCTCTGATAAACTTGCAAAAAAAAATACCAACAAATTAAAGCAAACCTCTAGTATTGTACTTCATAGGTAGGTAATGGAAATAGTTGTAAATTTAATCCAAAACCTGGACAAGGTTAAAGTTCCACTAAATCTGTTAATATTAAAATGATCTAAAAATATTAGTACAAAAAATAGTAGCCTAAGTACAAAAAGACACCCTGCCATAAAAATATTAAAAAAAAAGCTCACCATCTACAAAAAAGATATTATATTTAATAGTCCCAAATCCACCAATATATTAGGGAGGGACTCATGCCCCCAGTGCCCCCTACCTGGATCCCACCAGTGGAAAGAGTAGGCCTACAAAAAAGGTATCAAGTGGTAGGTTCACTTTGTTGTAGGTCACTTATGTGAACTACTCAATATTTACCCTATATTCTCCACAAGTCACTTTTCTTCGAACTGATTCAACACTTGGTCAAAATAATAAAAGCAATTCATTGTATAGCCTATATACTACTACTACTATTAACAACTCACCACAGCACCAAGCCGCCTGAGGCCAACACAGCTACGCACGCTCCTCCTCCATCCCAATCTATTGAAAGCCTCCCTTTTTACATCCACCCACGAAGTTCCCATTTTCTTCAAATCTTTCTTTATGACGTCCTCCCACCCCAGACGAGGACGACCTGCTTTCCGTTTAGCCCTAGATGGTTGGCCAAAAAGAACAATCTTCAGCAATCTGTCATCCTTCATCTGCACACGTGCCCTAACCACCTCAACCTTTCTTTCATTATAGCCCTACAGAGCGGTATTGAACCACATTTTTCGTAAAGCCTATTGTTTGAAATACGGTCAGTCAGCCGGGTACCCAGAACAATCCTTAAGCAATTTCTCTGGAAAACATCTAGCAAATCTTCATCCGCTTTTTGGAGCGTCCATGCTTCAGAGCCATATTTGACCACTGTCATCACTGTAGCTTCTAATATTCTAATCTTGGTTTGCAGACTTATCTTCCTATTCTTCCAGACTTTTATTAACTGTGAAAAAAAACACCCTGAGCCTTGGCTATTTTATTTTTAACATCTTCACTGCTCCCACCATCTTTACTAATAATACTAACAAGGTAAGTGAAGCTGCCCACCTGATCAATCTTTTCATTACCCAACGTCACCTTTTCATCTTCACTTATTCCTAGCCTTAGTGACTTAGTCTTCCTAACATTAATTTTCAAACCAATTCTAGCACCCTGAACTCGCAAAACGTCTAAAACTTCATTCATTTTGCTCACACTTTCATCTAGGATGCTTAAATCATCAGCATAATCCAAGTGCAGGAGACTTTTTCCTCCCCATTTGATTCCGTGGTCTCCCATTGCCTTTCCTGTGCTCCTTAAAACAAAGTCCATCAAAATAATCCATATAAAGGGGGATAGAACACAACCCTGCTTAACTCCTGATTTAATACAAAACCAGCTGCTAACCTCATTTCCTACCTTAACCGCAGCAGTGTTATTCTCATACATAGCACTAATCACTTTAATGTATTTGTCTGGTATACCGTACAAGGATAAAACCTTTACTAAAGCTCTCCTATCAATAGAGTTGAACACTTGCTCATAATCTATAAAACTGAGAACCAAAGGTGTTTGAAAACTCAGGCACTTCTCAATTATTACCCTAAGAGTGAAAATTTGTTCAACACATTCTCTAACTTTTCTAAAACCGCACTGCTCTTCTCTTAAAACTTTGTCTATGGCATCTCTCAGTCTAAAAAGTATCATATTACTAAGTAATTTGCTACCTACAGAGACCAGACTAATGCCTCGATAATTACCCAACTCACTTTTATCACCTTTCTTATAAAGTGGCTTAATTAAGGTTTTCCTAAAATTTTTAGGTACTTCCCCTTTTTCAAAAATCATATTCATAATCTTCAATAACTTATTTCTAACCTCAGAGCCACCATATTTAAGAAACTCATTTACCACCCTATCAGCACCTGGAGCCTTATTATTCTTTAATCCTTTTAGTACTGTTGCTAATTCCTCCTCACAAAACAAATCTTCCTTCACATCCAAGGTATCACAAACTTTTTCATTTTCCTCTATATTTTTTCCTGCAACTCTATCTTGGTTAAGCAAGTTCTCAAAATGTTTGGCCCATCTCTCTTTAGTTTTTTCCTTATCGCTAATTGCGACCCCATTCCTATCTTTAACTGGGACAAGTCTGGATTGACTACTCCTTCTCAATTTGTTAACATGCCAGTACAATATTTTACTATTATACCGTCTAGCTGCATCTTCCAGATCCTCGGCAATTTTATCCATGGCCTCCACTTCACACCTCCTTAGTTCATATTTTAATGCTTTCTCCACTTTCTTTACATTTCTTTTGCTTTCATATGATCTATCACTCAGTTAATTCTTGTACAAGTCCTTTCTCCTTTCTATTAAACAAAAAGCTTTTTCACTAATATTCTTAGCTGCAGTTCTAGCTTTCTTCCCTAATACACCTTCCGCAACTTCACAAATTATTTTCCCAACCATCTTCCACATTATCAAAATTTTAAACTCTGAAATTTAGTATTCAACTGTTCCTGGAAAGTTTCTCTCAAATTCTCATCCTGGAGTTTACCAACATCATAACTTCCCGGGATGTGGTACCCTTCCAATATTTCAGCTTTAAATTAACCCTTGACACTACTAGATGGTGATCTTTACTTTTAACATCAATAAAAGCACTCCTATATACCTAGTATCTTGTATTGATCCTGCCAGTCTTTGGTTTACTATAATATAATCAATAAGGTTTGCTGTCTTACCATCACATGAATACCATGTTAACTTATGAGCCATTTTATGACCAAACACTGTATTGGTTATAACTAGATTGTTATACCTACAAAATTGCAAAAGTCTGTATCCATTACTGTTTTCTTTTCCTACACCAAATTTACCTAGGCTGGGATACCATCTATCCCTATTTCTACCAACCTGGGCATTAAAATCTCCCAGTAATAACATCATATTTCTACCTGGGACCTTGTCTATTTGCTCCTGTAACTGTAAGTAAAATTCATCTGAGTCACTAGTATTTCCGTCAGTCAGTTCTACAGGGGCATATACTACTATAACTGATACCCTGAACTTTCTAGTCATAAAATGAGCAATTATTATTCTATTATTAATACCTTCCCAGCCTAAACAAGACTTAGCAGCTTCCTTATTCATCTACTGCCCTACTCCCTGTCTATGTACCCTATCCTTCCTGCCTGAGTAAACAAATTCTATATCACCTAATTTCATGCTTCCTACCCCTGGAATATGAGTTTCTGAAACTCCCAATAAATCCAGTTCGAATCGTCTGAATTCGTCAGTCAAAATGTCGATACGATAGTCATTTTTTAATGTCGTAACATTCTAAGTTCCAATTTTCATGTTCTTTAAATCATTGAAATGATTTTCGCCTCAGGAAAAGCAATGATCCCGGATACCAGTGCAGGACGGGGATCACATATCTTCTCAAGTCTACACCAAAGTGCTTAAGCCAACTTAGAACCAGACAGCAAGAAGTCCCTGGGACCTCCATGAATGGAGGCTTTGCACAATCCTGGGCCCATCTTGGTCACCACATGGTTTTCAGCACTTGGTGATGCTCTTCTATCAACAAGAGTCAAAATCCTGCACAGACAGTCTCAAGCCTATTACCTCCAACTCATTATATATTCATGCCTACAAATATTATGCTACTACAGGGAGGCAACCCATAATAGATAAATTAGCTAGGAAGAGGTTTTTCAGCCCAAAGACACCCATCAAAACATACCAAGCCCAGAAGAATTGTCCATTAGTCAGAATCCCATGTGAATGCTGTGTTGTTTACTAGGCTATAATTTCCTCAAGGGGTGCCACTCCTCAAGTGGGAATAGAGTTGACCACAAGGTCCCCAGTCTTGCAGGTGCCCCGAAAAGGTTGAGGCAGCCCTTTGCAGAGGCCGTTGTCCATAGATCTGGATCTTACACCCTGCCACAGTTGTCCTCCTATAGAGGATCCTCCCGCGATGGTGTTCTGCATCACCATGCCATTTAACCCATTACTGGGAGAAGGTTTGCAACTCATCAGACTTGTGGAAAAACCAGTGGGCCATTTTGAGTGCACATTTGAGGGGCCTTCTTCCTCCTCCACCTGTATTTATGACCCTGGGTGAGGGTATATATATATATATATATATATATATATATATATATATATATATATATATATAGATATATATATATATATATATATATATATATATATATATATATCTATATATATATATATATATATATATATATATATATATATATATATATATATATATATATATATATATATATATACTACTACTACTACTACTACTAACAACTCACCACAGCACCAAGCCACCTGAGGCCAACACAGCTATGCATGCTCCTCCTCCACCCCAATCTATTCAAAGCCTCCCTTTTTACACCCACCCACAAAGTTCCCATTTCCTTTAAATCTTTCTTTATGACGTCCTCCCACCCCAGACAGGGATGAGCTGCTTTCCATTTAGCCCTAGATGGTTGGCCAAAAAGGACAATCTTCAGCAATCTGTCATCCTTCATCCTCACAATGTGCCCTAGCCACCTCAACCTTTCTTTCATTACAGCCCTAGAGAGCGGTATTGAACCACATTTTTTGTATAGCCTATTGTTTCAAATACAGTCAGTCAGCTGGGTACCCAGAACAATCCTTAAGCAATTTCTCTGGAAAACATCAAGGAAATCTTCATCCGCTTTTCAGAGCATCCATGCTTCAGAGCCATATTTGACTACTGTCATTACTGTAGCTTCTAATATTCTAATCTTGGTTTGCAGACTTATCCTCCTATTCTTCCAGACTTTTTTAAACTGTAAAAAAACACCCTGAGCCATGGCTATTCTATATTTAACATCTTCACTGCTCCCACCATCTTTATATATATATATATATATATATATATATATATATATATATATATATATATATATATATATATATATATATATATATATATATATATATATATATATATATATATATAT
This sequence comes from Artemia sinica, assembly GCA_027921565.1. NCBI lineage: Eukaryota > Metazoa > Arthropoda > Branchiopoda > Anostraca > Artemiidae > Artemia > Artemia sinica. The sequence goes on from CM051262.1 coordinate 18,388,415, forward strand.
ATATATATATATATATATATATATATATATATATATATATATATATATATATATATATATATATATATATATATATATATATATATATATATATATATATATATATATATATATATTATATATATATATATATATATATATATATATATATATATATATATATATATATATATATATATATATATATATATATACATATATATATATATATATATATATATATATATATATATATATATATATATATATATATATATATATATATATATATATATATATATATGCATATATATATATATATATATATATATATATATATATATATATGATATATATATATATATTATATATATATATATATATATATATATATATATATATATATATATATATATATATATATATATATATATATATATATATATTATATATATATATATATATATATATATATATATATATATATATATATATATATATATATATATATATATATATATATTAAATCAGACTCAGACCTAAATTAAGGTAAAATATGTGCACCATATTTGAGTCTCCATGCATTCTTCTAAGCCTAGAAATAAAGAATGGGGAGGGATCAGAGCTAGAAAACACCAAGTTCCAGCACTTTTTTTATTCTACATAGTACACTTTTCACAATGCAGAATTGCAATACAATTAACAGTGCGAGGTCGATATTAACGATTTTCTGAAAAAAAAATAATATTATATTTAGATTCGGGATGAACTTCTGACTCTAAAGATATATCTAGGCTGCATCATTAGTGAGTTCATTGGAAAATTTGCCAAATAGGCTATATTAGAGCCCTCAGATTTCTATCCTATTATAAACTTTAGCTATTTTTTTGTCTACTGACTCTGACGAGCAGTATATTCATAGGATGATTTATCAATTCAAAAATAAAAGCCTACCAAATAAATAGCCCAAACAATCATGCAAATTATTTTCAAATTCTGCGCGGGTTACATTGGACTTTAATAGAGGTCAGCTATTGAAATTTATTGACCACTTAATTAAAATCTTTGGAAATATGTCATAGAGCATTTCGTAAGCTAAAATCAGTAGTTCAGCTTTTATTTACTTTCCTAAAAAAAAAAAAAAAAACGCTGTAATTTTGCCTTTGTTGAACTAATACTGTTGCCCCCAAGTTTTTGGTTTTACATTGAAAGTTGCTACATTTGATAGATGGCACTGTAAATAATAAGCCACAAAAAAGGCTTAAGGAAATTCGACTGCCATCTTTGTGTTTTATGGCAAAACAACAGCGTAACTATTAGACTCTATTACCAACTCATATTTGATTTTAATTCGGCTTTTGGGCCTTCACTGAGAACATTTGGCTGCATGGTCGTTTTGTTAATTTAATTTTTTCTGAATTTCATTAATTGTTCTTTGACTGCATTGATGCTGTCGAGACACGGATGAGAGTGCCAAGCAAGAACAGTTGGCATCACACTGCATCAACTTTAAGAATCTGTCTGCATGTTTTATTGCTTCTAGCTGGCTTTGGCTACACCACTGAGACTTAAGCTGCAACTAAGCAACATGAATACCTGAAGTAAACGTGTCAGCATTTTTTCTATTACCCTTTGAACGACAAATTCTTCAGGAGTATCGTATTTTGTTTATGGATATTTTACATTCACGACTAACATTGATGCAATTTTTTTTAGGCAAAACGGCTCACGGATAGCAGATGCAGGAAAATCACAAAACTGTTCACACCGAAACGGTTCACTGCATCCGTTGAAGCGCAAAAACAGTAGGAGATATTTAAAAAGCCAAGAAAAATTGCTCTAAAAAGCCAAGAAAAATATTCAAGGGGCTAACCGGCATTAGCCTCGGCTAGCTATACCTAATGAAAAAACATAATTCTTATCTTATATGCTCATTTCCCTGGAAATCTTCCACCAGGCCTTGCGTATTAAAATTTTGTGTTAAAAGGACACAGCCCTCATTATATTTGTCAAATATTAATAGAAAACTTTTGATAAAAATGTTTAGTTTTTCAGTTACTTGCAATTTATGGTCCTACAAAGCTTTCAATTCAGAATAACGGATGCGATTTTCAACGGCTCAGTAGAAATATTTCAACGAAGCCCTTGACTGTTGTGACACTTAAACTTGAAGCAGAAAATGGAGGAAATTTGACGGCACGCGAAAACTGCCGTTTTTGTGTGAAATCAAATCAGTTGGAACCCAGGTTAATCGAATGACTTCTGAAAAGTTGTTGTTTTTCTACATACGATGCATACACGAGAGATCTATATTATTCCTGTTCAGTGCCACCATGTCAAATTTAGTTTATTAATCCGCCTATTCCTCAGCATTATTGCTGGTTGCAAATGTTTATAATGAATTCATATACGAAAGACAAGGCCTGCATTCAACAAGCTTGTTGAAATTGTTTGTTCTTAATTTTTGACGGTTGATTTGCAATTGTAGTTACTGAATTATGTTCAACAGCGCTTATTGAAGGTTATTCAATTTATTCTTTGCCTATTGTGCGCCAGAGTAAAGAGTATGGGTAACTTATGAAAGTGGAGACTGGTACTATTGTTGATAACAAAAAAAAAACTGCCAACGCCATCTAGTGTTTGGCGACCTTTGGCATTTTTTCCAGTGTAAAGAAAAGTAACTTTAATTAGTGTAATAGGGAAAAACATAGCATAGTAACGAGTGTCTGATCTCAGTTCCTGATAAATTTTACACATCAGTTCCTGGCGATCCTAAACATATCTATAGCTGGTAGCAGGAATCTACCGATATTTTTGAACTATTACTAATAACAGTTCTGTATTGTGTATTTGAAAAATTGATTTCATCAAAGTTTCTAGTTTCTTATAAATGCATGTTGTTGTCCCAAAAACCCAACTTAAGACCTAGAACCGAATTTGTTTACTTTTCTTTTCCTTTCCTAGTTTTCTTTTTAAAAAAATCTTTTTTTATAAGTTTTCTTTTAAAATTTTTCTTTAAAAAAATTTTCATTAAAAAGTTAAAAAAAAAATTATTTAAAAAATCAAAAACAAAAATCTACAGTAATCTTTGTAGATGTAACTAAATATTGAATTTTTCTTCTAATAGCACAGAACTTGGCTATTTTACTGAATGTAAGATACCTATTATTTGTCAGGTTCTTTAATTGTATTAGTAAAAAGCTATTTGTGTAATTTTAAGTATGGCCAAAATGATGGCGTAATTTAAGGAAAATGCCTTTCATTTCAAAATGTTTACTTCTAACCGACGGTGTTTTGTGCGTAAAATTAACTTAATCTCTTGCAGGGTATAAATACGATTGAGCTAATGAGGAGCTAGTCAGGACCATTCAAGGCTTTGGCAAGTTGCGGACCTAGCAAGACAAAATTCAGGAACATCACAGCTAGAAGAGATGGCTAATGAAATAAATGGAAATTTCTGGAAAGATTTTTTTCGCTGGATCTATTGGAGGTGAGATCGATATTTTTGCTTCAATTGCCGCTTTTTGCCCTGTAATGCCTTGTTTTTACGTCTTTTTAATCAATTTTTAAAATTTCAATCAAATGAGTTTTATAGGCAAGTAAGCTTTTATTTTGGGGTCTCATTTTCTTAGTTTTTAATTTAATTTAATCATTTCATTAAATTAATTACACACTAAGGCTGTCTTACTGGCTAGCAAGGCTAGGCTTGTCGCAAAACTACAATAAACACGAAATGATAAGATTGATAATGTAAATAATCACAGTTTAACACACAAAAATGAAAAATGAAATGAAAAAGGAAAACGGTTGATCATGAAAAACATCAAAAACATGAACATGAAAAATTAAATTAAAAAAGGGAAAAGAAGAGTGATTAATCCCGTAACACTATTAAACGTGTCCGGATTTCGTACATTATAAGAGTATTACAACAGTATTTGTCAAAAAGTTTGGGAAACTGATTAGAGATAAAACGTGACTTGGATTTCAAAATTCCTTTTTGAAAAAAAAAAAAATAAGAGAAAGATCGATGTCGTCACTCTAGCTAAAGAGTGGCGACACCTGGAATATATGAAAATTATAGGCTACTACTACTTCTAACAACTCACCGCAGAACCAAGCTGCCTGAGGCCAACACAGCTACGGACGATCCTCCTCCATCCCAATCTATTCAAACTTTCCCTCTTTACACCCCTCACAGGATGTTCGAATTTCCCTTAAATCTGTCTTTAGGACATTCTCCCAAAATCAACCGCGGACGACCTGCTTTCTATGTAGAAGTGTCTAAGCGGAAATTATAGAAAATTATAAAACTGTCTATAAATTGCCGAACTCTTCACATTTTCAGGAAGGGAAGAAGGCAATGCGAACCTAAAAGGAACAAAAACAAAACCAGAACAAATGAAATTCGGAAAAATACCAAATATACAATAGAATTACCCCTAGAGCAACACAAAGTATAACCAAAATAAAGAAAAATTCAATTTATAATTAAGTGACTCTGTTCCAATTTAGAGCTTCAAATATGTTTGGAGTACCCGACCATAACATACCCGCTCGATACACGTGCCCGAACCTACCGCTCGCAACCTAGTGTCTACCATATCTACTCGTATTTCTCGTTTTGTTAATAGTCTAAGTCATTTTGAAGTATATAACCTGCTCAAAATAGAAAAAAATAAAACGAAAGTAATGATGTTAAACAATGAACATGTTGACCAAGTTGATAGATTCACTCGTTAGATAGCGTTACAAGTAAGGAATATCGATGCAGTTTAGTTATAAAAATAGAATAGCCAAAGCTCAGAATGTATTTTCGAAGGTTAAAATGTATCGAAAAGTAGGCATATACGGTAAGTCTCAGAAACAAAGCTAGGAGGCTAAAAGCCACCTAAATAACAGCTATTAAGCTATTGAGGCTTTTTTCTACAATTAACCATGTCTTGATGCCTACTGCAAAATACTTGATTTTCAATTCAAAATCAACGGATCCGTTGATTTTGAATTGAGAATCAAGTATTTTGCAATAGGAATCAAGACATGGCTAATTGTAGAAAAAAAGACAGAAAAACAAGACAAGACATATTCACAAGACACAATTCTTAGGTTGCTCCAAGCTGCGATTTTCGGTAAACAAGTATGCTCTAAAAACAGGTTCTTTGAAAAGTCGATTAAGATATCCTCATTATAGCTTTTGACAGGCGAAATCAGTAATACTTTTTTAGATTTTCGTGCAGCTTCCGTCTCTATTGGTGCTTTTCATAGCCTTCAAAGCAAATCCAGTCAACAAACAATTGTTTCCATTCAGTCATCTTTGCCTGAAAAATCAATGAACAAGACAAGGTTTCTAGTACAACTATCTAAGCTCAATTTCAGCATCTTGTTAGAGTTAACAAAAAATCAAGCTACTCAAAAAATGTGGTTAGGTTACATTTTAGGGATAAAGGCTGACAGGCTATGAAAATTGTGCTTTTTGGTAATTCAGCAAAGGCCAAACGAAAAACTTGCAGTCCCAGCTTTGGATGAGAAGTGGTCATGAGAGGAGATTTCAAAAAAGTGGGAATTAGCTGAAAGGAGCAAAGAGTTAAGCTTTTAGTAGGGGGGGGGGGGGGGGATGAGGAGCTTACCCATACAGGCTGAGCCCAGGTGGCATGGTACTGCGACTAGTTGTTGTTATTTGCAATAGTAGTAGTAGCAATATTTTTAAGTGACGTGTGGTTTTTTCATTCAGGACGATATGATCTTTATGGTCTAACGTGCCCTAAACCATAGCAATGCAATGGATTCATGTAGAGTTGCCTAACTGTTCTTAAAACTTTTCGTCAGTCAGGGCGTCTACACTCGTGTGGCCGTTATGTTTATTACACCCTGGACAAGCGCTAAATGGACCAGTGCTTTAGGACTGTCCCCATTCAAAATTAAGGAACATATCTTTTCGCTATGATTCTTTCATCCAAGAAAATGTAACGTAAAAAATCGAACATACTGAAAACGTCAGTGTAAAAACCTAAAACGTTCTGTTGTACGTAAACGTAAAACGTAAAAAATTTACACTCTTGTATACTACCAAGGACTAAGCAAACAGTTCAATTTACGAAACCACAAATAGTTTGCTTTCACATTGAAATAACACTCTGCAAAAGTTTTTTTTTTTTTTTTTTTCAAAATAAAGTGCCCACAAAAGAAAGGCTGGTTGTCTCAGCAAAGACTGACTAAAAAGTCTATAGAAATGCACATGGGCGCCCATAAGGGGGGGGGGGGGCAGGGGGGTGGCGCGCCCGCCCCTTGGCTGAATGATGCTACCTTATTTTTATATTTTTGTTCTGATATTTCTGTTATATAGCATTAAAAGTGCCAATTAGACGAGGTTTGCCCCCCCCCCCTGGGACTCAGCTTATTGGCGCCCATGGAAATGCAAATTCAAAATATCCAACTTGACAGACTCTTTTGAAATCTTCTTGTTCAGGTTTCTGTTCTTAGTTTACTCTGTGCAAATTTTTGCCATGCTACACCTTTTCCACACCTTTTCATACCTCAATGTAATGTTTCATACCCTATTTTCATACCTCAATGTAAAACCATAATTTCCCTTTTCATTCGATAGCTGAAATTCAGCTTTATCCGGCAGCTTTATCTTTATCAGCTTTATCTATTAAATTGCATTTTTGAAATTTGGTTTGTGTTTTTTAAAAAAGACGTTGAAAGTACGTCAGAAACATGAGAAAATATAAATTTTATGTTTTTAAGCAAATTTAAATTATCCTCTAAGAAATGATACTAGTAATATCGTAATTCTGGTTCAGTGAATGGATAGATTTTAAACTAATGAATCTAGTGACATATGTTTCTTATCCTTTCAGTTATAACTTTAGGCTTGTCTTAAAATCGTATGTTTCACATCAGACTTACCTTTACATTCTTAACATCAAAGAACCTTATACACAGTAAAACAAATATTAATGAAATCAATTCCTTATATTTGCGCCTAAAATGACAGAATATGTCTTTCTGAAAATTTTAAGTTTTACTAGAATATAATACAATTATAGCATTACTTTGAGTAAACCTATATATGTGTAAAAACCCGAAACAAACTATAGTCAAACTTATTTGTAAAGGGGCAAATACAATACCAGCAAAGGATTCAACTGATAATTCAGGCGTTTCTGGTTATATCCAATGTTAAAACATAATTTCCTTAATGAGAAGTCAGAGAAAAGATTGAAGGCAGATTTCATGAAATTAGAAAAGATGAAAATAATATTACGAAAAACACTTGCTAACCAATTTTTTGCTTTGACAAAAAAAAAAGTTTTTTCGCCTAATTTTCTTGTCATTCAGATTGACGATTATTTAGTGCAAGGACTATGATAAAAACAACGATAACCATTCATCAATTTTGACTTTTTATCGATAGTTATTAAGACAGTTGTCGTTTTTTTCCTTTTTTTTTTTTTGCTCTGCTCTCTTCTACTTAAATGCACTTATAAAAATACATTTATTTAAATAACTTATTCTTCTTCTTTGGCAAGGAGTATGAACTATTTGGATTTCTCTATCGAGTGAGTTTTGGATCACTTATCTGGTAATTTACAGAAAATAATTACATTGAACGTAAGTAATTACCCTTTTTCTCTACTTCTCATACGGGATAATTTTAAAAAGCTGTATGTTATCGCCCTCTTCTTTGGGACTAGTATTTTGGCGTACCAGGTGGTAACACCAGGTTTTTTTCAAAATATATACACATCGGACAACTTGGAGAGGATCAGAGACTTTATCCTGAGCGAGGGGGGGATGTCCAAACCTGAAAATTACAAATGCACTTACGCCAATATCTGCGGGTTTCCCTCTCCCCATCACCATGTGTGCAAGTATGTTTATACTTGATACGCACGCCCCTCCCCCATCCCAATCTATTCAAAGCCTCCTTCTTTACACCCTTCAAGGGATTTTTCATTTCCCTTAAATAATTCCTTTTGACAACCTCCTACCCCAACCGAGGACTGCCTGCTTTCCGTTTAACCCTAGACGGTTTGATGAAAAGATCAATCTGGCAATTGGGGGGAGTAGACCATAAAATAGGCTAATACTGTTCAGAGACAATACAGCTTTAGAAGAAAAGGAACTGTCAGTGACCTTATATTTATCCTCAGTGATAGTGTGTCGTAACCTTGAAAAGGTCCAGAGTACATACCTAGTGATACCTATCACACGTTATGTGCGCAGTATGGGTAGTACGCAGAACAGGTAGTAATATACGCAGACATTTAATTCCAGGGGAGCATCACATTTCGGTGATTGCCCAGTATGGTCACATCTAAAAAAAAGGTGAATCCTGCAAACAAACTGGGGAAATCTATATATTTCAGAGGGGGCCCAAATCTCCCTCCACACATCCTAGTCGCCAAGTTCTTCAGACAGGGTGACCAACATCTTTGCAGCTGGCTGTAGCCAACAAAAGAACTCTTTAGACGATTCTATTCTTGGTTCAACAAACTCATCTTAGATTTATATCTTGTAGGACATGATTGGTAAGAGTCTGGAAACAATCACGTGATTTTATGCAAAGGGTACCTGAAGTCTAAACGAGCATTTCCCATCACAGAGATTGTATACAGTCAGTGCTCAGCGAACTGTAGGTTCTCAATCCTTTCAAGAGAGTATGTGTTATGATTTTTTTAATGTTTAATGTATTTTTTCCTTTTGTCATTTTTTGGACAGGCTCTTTGATTAGTGAAATTATTACTTAGCATTTTTAATTAAATTTTGTTGCTTTTACAGGAGGAACTGGTGTTATTGTTGGCCACCCTTTAGACACAATTAAAGTTCGACAGCAAGCACTTGGAGAGCGAAGTAGTTGGCAGTGTTTAGTAAAAACTTTCAAATATGAAGGAGTAAGTATATTTCTGATATACCTCATTTCTATGAAACGTGATTTTCATAATGGTTATATGCAAGGCCGTACCCAGGATTTTTTTTTCGGAGGGGTTTTTACTCAAAAAAAAATTTCGGGGGGGGGGGGGGTTACAAAAAAACCTAAAAAAACGCTTACAAAATTTGTTTATATCCATTTTTGTTACGTTTTTACGTGTCAAACAAAAATTTCTGGGGGGGGGGGGAGTCAAACCCCCCCCCTAAACCCCCTCTGGGTACGGCCTTGGTTATATGTTGAGGTAAACTTTTTTTTAGCTAGTGTTACTAGATTTGCAACAGTATTTTCATCGAACAAATATTTGTTTGAATGAACCTTTTATAAATTTTTCCTACTTCAGTCCACAGTATAAATATATATTAAAAAAATATAAATAAATATAAATACATATGCATTTCAATATATATATATATATATATTTTTACATATATTTATATTGTGCTTCAGTCCTATGAATGTGACATCAGACAATGAAATTTCAAGGGATTTTGTTGTGACCACCATGATAACGTCGGCAATTGACACTGTGTTTGCTTAATTTCATCAATTTTTTTTTCGTTCAGTTTTCTCAACTATATCTGTTGAGTGTAGCCCTTGTTTGTGAACGCGAGAACTCTAACTGTGACGGTTGAAATCAATCATGTTTTTTTGGTACCAACAAGATATGTTCTTCTTCTTCTTCTTCTAGTTCACAGCAGGCGGGCTATTCAGTTAATACTATTTAGCCCTTTTCTTTTTGCTTCACTCTGTGGGCTACAGAGCTACTGGCTTGGTCGTCTCTTATTTATTAGATATTGTCAGATATCTTTCAGTAGATCTTTTGACTCAAGGAGTTCAAATATAAGATGATAGATATCGATTTCTGTGCTCTGTGTGCATGTATAGTTGGCTAGGCTCTTGGCTGATAGTGAGATTTTGTGGTGTTTGAAGCATTTTAACAGTTTACAAAGCAGGGTATGTTGTGCAGACGTCAGCATATTACATCAAATAGGCAATGGTCAATTGTTTCATCATTCATATTACAATGCCTGCAAAGAGGGGACAGGGGAATTGAACCACTTGAATTAGAAGACTTATATGAGAATGCAAGGAAATTTAGTCCATTTGTTCCAGAACGAATTCTATGATAAATTTTAGAAAGATTCTTATTGGGAAAGGGGGAAAAGATAGGACTAATCTTATTAAAATTAATATCTGATAGCCTCCATCGGCAAATATCTCTAATTGGGATTGGTCTCCCACTTGGCTGGTCAATCAGATTTATAGCATTTTTTTGCTATTTCATCAACCTGATGATTACCACTTATGCCAGAGTGGCTAGGAATGTACTGAAAATAAGTTTTTATGCCACTTGAAGCAAGATTATCTATAATACTGAGACAATGATAAGTGTCAATGTCCAACTTATATTGAGGAGCTGAGGCCAGCAACTCAAGGCTTGATAGAGAGTCGGAATATATGATAATATTATTTGAATTTGCAATCAAAGGTTGGTTTTCCTTAAGGTGTTCTAATGCCATGATTATGGCATTTAACTCAGCAGACATTATAGATAAATTATTATATAATATCTCGCCCATTGCAATTTTCAGGTGAGGAAGGAAAACACCACTTGCAACCTTCTCATTCATTTTTGACCCATCAACAAATATTTGGAAGTGATTTTTATAGGTAATAGTATTAAGTTCTGCAAATTTTTTCTGGACAAAAGCAATGGGGGTTAAATCTTTATTCCACTTTGAGAAATCATTATTTATTATGGGACTTGACCAATTCCATGGGGGGATCGGGGGAAAGTAGGTGCAATAGACTTTGCTGGTATGGGGAACTTCTTCTGAATATTGGCATACTCATCTGCAATGCCTCTATACATAGCTGGATTTCTTAACCAATTATGTAGTGTGTGTGAGCTATTTGATTCAATTTTTGTAAGATGTTTTGTCAAGAGAAAGCTACGTCTCTCCCTTATTATTGTTAATCCACTCTCCATAAGCAGAAACTTGGTGCTTGTGGGTTTCCTAAGACCAAATATGAGACGTATTATATCATTTTGTGTTGTTTCAATTTTTTGCATCTGGGTCTTCGCACATGCACCATAGACGATGAGCCCATAGTCAATATGGGGTCTTATATGTGATTTATAAAACTGGAGTAAGGTTTTCTCCTTACAGCCCCAGGGTGTGGAAAGAAGTCTTTTTAGTATATTTGTTTTTCTATAGCATTTTTTTTATTGTGTTTGAAATGTGGAGGTGGAAATTAAGTTTTTGGTCAAGCATGAGACCTAGGTAATTAATATGTTTATCTTCTGGAATAGTTGTTTTATTTAGAGTTAGTTTTGCATTAACATGGTTTCGCTTCCGGTGAAATTGGATTATTTTTGACTTGGTGAGTCAATGGGTAAATCTGAATGTTGAGAGAATTTTTCAAACTGGAAAAGTGATTTTTTGCAGATTTGACTGTGCTATCTGAAAGGTGTTGCCAGATGACCATAGCACCAGATCATCAGCATATTGTAGATTCGTGTGGGGTAGGTTCATGTCCCAGAGATATAGGGCAAATAGGAGGCAACTGAGGACTGCTCCCTGAGGTAGGCCTTTGGTTATTGTCTTTTGGGGTGAAGAGGCTGAACCAACACAGACAATGAAACTTCGCACTTCTATGAAGGATTTAATAAAAGATACTAGCTTAGGGGGTACTCCAAGGTTTGCAAGTTTGTTTAAAAGGATTTGGTGGTTCACATTGTCATATGCCCCTTCAAAATCTAGGAAAGCTGCAACTAGGACATTATTTTTTGAGAAAGATTCATTTATTGCATTTGTTAGCAAAATGAAAGCATCTGTTGAGGAGTGGTGTTTCCTGAATCCAGTTTGAGTGTGAGGGATCATATTATTTTTCCCAACAAACCAGAGGAGTCTGTGATAGATCATTTTCTCCATTATTTCCCCAGCACAGGAGTAATCATTATGGGCCTATAAGACTCAGGGTTATCTTTGGGTTTATTTTTCTTTAGGATTGGTAGGAGGGGACGAACATTTCCATATATTGGGGAACATAGAAGATGCCCAAGCGTGATTATAACAATTTAGCAGTTCTTGTTTGTATGAAGGTGTGAGATTCTTTATCCATGTAGGGTGTATATTGTCATAGCTGCCGCTAGTTTTGGTCCTAATATGATGTATTGCATTATTCAATTCCTGGATTGAGAATGGATTAGTTATGTACTCGGATCCTGGGCGTGGTTGGTAACTTGGGTTCATAGGAATTGGGGACAGTTTGCTTTGATTATTTGATGTTAGCTTATTAACAAAAAGAGTTGCAAATAGGTTAGCTTTTTCATTATCATTGTCATAATGGGTATTATTATGTATAAGCTCATACAGGAGTGGGTTGGGGGAAGTCTTTTTCCCACAGATGTGGCTTATAACTTTGTGTATAATTGGCTCATGTGTTTCTCTGGAGAGATTATTTGCAAAATTAGTCCAGCATTTATATTTAGCATCTATTATAGTCCTTTTAAGATTAGATTCGGCTTGTAATTTTTTTAAATATGTAGTTGGTGATAGTTTTTTTATGAATTCTGTCCTAGCTGCCTTTTTTATTCTCCATTTATTTTGGCACTCATTTGTCCACATGCTTTAGGAATTTGTTTAGGGAAAGTTTTCTTAGGTGTTGTCCTGGGGATAGCATGATTAGCTGTATTTATTAGTAAAGATGTCAAGGCTTCAGCATGTGTGTCAACTATTGTGTTATAAATGCATGAAATTTGGGTGAAACTTGTAATTTCATCATTTAGCTTATTTTGGAACATAGACCAATTTGCTTTAGTGTTGATATATTTGGAGGTATGAGATATAGTTTCAGCAGGTTCATTTAGGGAGCAAACTATAGCAAAGTGGTCAGTACATAGACTATCAATTTTATTTATGTAAATTTTATTCAAAAAATTTAATGAAACAATTTGTAGGTCAATTGTGGAGAATCTGCCACTTTTGGGGTTGAAATATGTATTCAGGTTTGGAGGGGTAGCAACAGCTAATTCATTATTATTTGAAGTATTATGCTCAATGAATTTACCAGCTTTATTTGCTGGTTTATTCCCCCACAAAAGGCTGTGGGCATTGAAATCTCCACAAATAATAATATTTTTTAACATATTAGAATTATTTATATAATTAAAGAAATCCTTGGCATCTGTAGTTTTGGCCATTAGGGTTATAAAAGCTTATTATATAGGTTTTTAAATTATTCAGCCAAACACTGATACCAATTGCGTCAACATCATTTGCAAAATCTGGAAAATTGATGCCACAAAATTTTATATTATTATTCACTAATAAAGCTACCCCACCTCCTTTTCTCTCTGAAGATCTATCCTTTCTGAGGATAGTATATCCCAGAGACTTAATTTGTTGATTTTGGGTTAAATGAGTTTCCTGGAGGCAAGCAATATTAATGGAATTATTATTCATAAAAGATATTAGTTCATTTAGCTTATTTTCTGTGAGTGATCTTACATTCCATTGAAGTATTGATGTATGTTTGTGTTGTTGATTTATTCTTCATATGACTGTGTATCAATGTTCAGCTTTGTTAAAAGTAAAGCAAGATCTTTTTTTGCTTGAATGAGCATATCATCTGGGATGTAGATTTTTGCCAATTCTGCAATGATTTTTGTTTTCTGTAGTTGATGTATGTTCATGGCCTGAACTGCATTACAGTTCAGAATGAATAAGCATATATTTGGGGATTGCATTTTTGGTTGTGCATCCTGTTTGTCGGTTAAGGGGTTAATTCCTGGTAGTTTTTCTGGTTTGTTTCTTCTTGGGAGGGGGGGGGGGGGCAGGCTGACCTCATCTCACTGGACAAGGAGGCTTGTTGGCTTGGTGATTCCTTCTGATAGGGATTTGAGCTAGGGGGCTTAAAAGATGGTGTTTTATATGGGGTGCTTGATGCATTGGGGGGCGTTTGACTTGGGGGTTTTGGTTGGTTTCATGACAGGCTTTATTTGGTATTGTTGGGCAGTATTTGCTTCCATTGCTGCAAAGGGGTGTATGGGATGGCCTTCTCTGTTGATATTTGGAGTGTTAGAGCTCTTTTCTTGTATGCAGGGCATAATAATTTATTTGTAGATTCATTTGGGCCTTTGCAATTGATGCATGTAGGCTGAGTGTTGTTGCAAGTTGTCAACTCTTTAGGATGGAAAGCTTTACAATTACTACACTCTCGGAAAATTTCATTGCATTTGTTTGTTGTGTGTCCCAGTTTGAGACACTTCTGACACTGGATAGGCTTAGGTTTGTATTCCTTGTGTGGTTTGATTTGCCCAAATAGGAATAATTTTTCTGGGATATTAATTTTTTCCTTCAGTGTGAATAAGAAGGATCTACTAGTTTTTAGGCCATTAGAGTTAGGTTTGCCAAGTTGGGTAACATCCTCAACTGGGATTGTGTTTCCAGCCCTATCTGAGAGTCCTTTTTTTAACTCCTGAGTGGATATCTCTGGGGGAACATTATAAACTACTATTTTTGTTGGTGATTGTTTTTGGTTCCAATTAGATGCAATAATTGGGGTATTCAGAAGGGATTTTAGGTTAATTATTGTATCTGCTGATTTCTGATCTTCTACAGCTATTAGCAGAGATCCATCACGGTTAATATTAAGAGAGAACATTGATTTTAGCAATTTAAAAATTGCAACTCTTATTGCAGTGATCATTTTTATTTCGAAGGGGGGGTAGTAGGAGTAATTCCTAAGTTTTTGGAGGGAGGATCTTGGGCAGGGAGAGGGGGAAATACTTTTGATTGGGGAGATTTTTTTCCTTTTTTTTAGAGCTTCTAGAGAGGACTTCTTGAAACCCATTATCATCATTTATGGTTACATTAGCCCCTACACTTATCATTTTCCGATTCTCTGAATTGGAGCTATCATTTGAACTTGAGAAAGTGTGCTTGACCAGCCAAGATGGGTATCTTTCACTATGGCACATTCACTGGAATTTGATTTGGGATCTGGGGGGACAATTTTTTTGGAGGACTTCTAAACATTGCCTATTGGAAAAAGCTTAAAAACAGAAAAAAACAAAACTAAAGCAAGAAGGGAAAATAGAATGATATCAAACCGTCTGCACTATACTATGGGGAGGAGAACACCACAGTATAGCCCTGAGGATGAGTTGAGCAGGATTGGTTTGGTATAACTGCTGATTAGAAGCGATAATAATTCACAAGAAAAATTTATTTTTAATTTTCTTATAGAGTTGCTGCTGAGTTGAGTTGCTGAGTTGCTGCTATGTTGAATTTGCATTTTCATCCTATATTCCTCTTCTTCGTCTTAGGATCATTTTTGAAAATCCAAGTTTTTATTTTTCGCTAAACAGTTTTATGTTTTCCAACCGATTTTGAGAAAAATTGTAAACGAATTTTTGTGACAGTCTATATAAATCTTTATGAGATACTTTGCTTCTCAGCTAATTCTTGGGACTTCAGGAAGAGCCTTGAGCGATAGCCAATGATCCTAGTTGGTGGCTTGTTCAATATCTTTTACATATAAATTATTCGAGCATCGGAGGGTCACCATGAGCGTCCAATGTTCTTCCTTAAAGGAATCTGTTTCTTAAAGGCAGTCCTCCTAAGCAAGTTTCTTCCTTCGTGGATTTTTATTAACATGATTAGTTTGTCCTTCCGGTTTTCTAGATGAGTTTCAGCCAAACCCAACGTTCTTTGAAATCACGAAAGGCGTGATCTTCACATTGCGGGTATTTACATACAAGAATTAGAGATATGTTCAACTTTTTTTTGAAACCCGAAAGAAACTAAATGAGTGTTTAATTACCAGTGTTGCCATGACGCGATGAAGTCAGTCAGTGAACTTTGTTGTTATACATCCCACATACCTTCTTTTTATCAGAGTATTCTTTTCGATATCCTCATATAATACCTTTGATGCCAGTAAGTATTACCTATTGTATTTTAGCATAGGAAAAAATGATTTGGGTCTGCTTTAGATTGAGTATTCAACATTAAAGTTGTTTTGCTACTCTCTACTGCTTTTGTTTTTCCATCTGAGCTCTGAACTTTCAAAATTTTGAACTCCAAAATGCTCTTTTTGCAAAGATGAATGGCGGGAGTGAATGCCCAAATAGAAGATATTATGAAAGATATTATAAGCATATTATAATGTGATTGTAATATACAGCAAAACATTATGACTTTTGACCATTTTATAAAAATCATGGTCACATATAAAGATGTCATTGTAACTGCTAAGTCACTATTCCAATATTTCTACATCAGCAAAAACTTCCACGTATTAGAAGAAGGTGCAACTCTGAAGTTACATCTAAAAAAAAAAAAAATATAAAAAGTATTTAAAAAAGATTCAAAGGCTAGTGAGCATAAAGGCATGCTGCATATAAGGCAAAGCTTATATCGAGTCTTTTGCCACTACTGAGCTGAAAACCGCTGATCAGGATAAAGAAAAAAAAATGAGTATCTTTGCTCATGGATACAAAGAGTGTGCAGTAAGAATTATTAGGAAACTTAAAAAGAAAATTCTGCTCCATTCAATCGAAAAAAACTAATTTTAAATTTTCTAATGGTGTAAGTTTCATTAAATAAGAATATCTCTTTCTTTGTCACAAAACCGGAAAAGTTGAATGGTTTTTCTAAGATCTGAGGGAACCGGGAAAGTAGGCTTCGGCTTTTAGTTTTTCTGTCGTTTTTTTCGGATCTTTTCTTCAAGCTGTATAAGCTATGGCAAGATCGCCCAATCAATTCTAAATAGTTTGGCCACAAAACCAAAACAGTTTTTCCTTACATAACCCAAGAATTTAAGATTGGATTCAGTATAAAATTCAACTAAGAAAAGAAGGGAAAATAGGAAATGCTAATATGCTATTAGTTAATATGCTATAAGTTACGCTATAAGTTATGGCAATAACTAATATGCTAATGTGCTATAAGTTATGGCAAGACCGCCTAATCAATTCTAAATAGTTTGGCCACAAAACATAAAAAGTTTATAATGAACGAGATACGGTGATCCAGTAAGGTATTGAATCCCCTTAATTTGTTTTTCTTATAGGTTCGAGGCTTCTTTAAAGGCATGGCTTTTCCCATTATATCAAACGGGATATTTAATTCAATTTTCTTTGGTGTTTATGCAAGTACTCTCAGATTATTCCACGACTCTTCTCCGTCTTCTGAAAAGCCGAGTTACACCAGCGTCTATTTGGCTGGTTGCATTGGCGGAGCTGCCCAGCTCACTGTGGCGTGTCCAGTTGACCTAATTAAAATAAGGCTGCAATCACAGACAGGTAAAACTTTATGAACTTCGATAGATGCTACTACTACTAACGACTCACCGAAGTACCAAGTCGCCTGAGGCCAACACAGCTACGCGCGCTCCTCCTCCATGCCAATCTATTCAAAGCCTCCCTCTTTACACCCTTCCCGGAAAGTTCCTATTTCTCTTAAATTTTTCCTTACGACATCTTCCCATCCCAACCGAGCACGACCTTTTTTTAGCCCTAGACTGGTAGATACATTATCTATTCTATTCTGAAAGCAATACATTATCTGTTCTCTGACTGATCCGTTATCTTTGAATTAATGTTTCTTCAGCGTGGACTCCAAAAAACCCTTGGACCCTATTAAATTTAGAAGGGTTTGTCCCCTTGATCCTGTCTATTTACCCACTAAGTAGTGACCACTAAGTCACTTTCGAGGACATTCTTGGGGTTGGGGGGTCTAAATAAGTGGTCGAAATCCCACATGACTTTTATGTAATAATATAGTCTTTTAATCACCTCAAAAAATATTAGTGCTCCCTGTTTGGAAGCCTGATTGCTACTTAGTTAAGAGATGGGAAAAAGATGTTTGGATTCCATTACAACCTTTTTTTTCCTCTTGTTTGGTAAATTGAAAACAATGATGAAGGCAAAAATTGGTTAGAATGGAGGAAGGATAAAAAATATCTTTGCCCAGGACCCCTCATCTTATCCTATAATCGACATTCAGGTATGGTTGTATGGATATCTTTTTAATATAATGTGTTAAAAGTAATTATTCGGTGAAAAAAGTCTGTTTTCCAACTTCAGTAATTCGCAAAAATGTTAATGCCAAAAACTCTGTTTTAAGTAATATCTGAGTTTTAGGCTCCCTGAAATAGAATGGGCTTCACAGCTTTTAAAAAATTTGCGAAAGGCAGGTAGCTTACCAGCTGCAGCAGTAATTCAAAAGACTTTTGTGTGATATTTTCTATATATATTAAATTTATAGCCTATTCCCTAATACTATACAAGCTAAATAAATAGGTCCGATCCTAGCTTGCCGGATTCATCTTGCAGACTGGAAAGCTGCTGCTCCAAGCTGCTATCTTTTCCAATTTCTGAAAAATTGTGCCTTAAATCTTAACTCTGATTGGTCACAAATTTTACGCATGGAAGTTGAACATTTTCCAGATTGAGGAATTACGAACAGGTTACATAATTCATACTGTGGTTGTACGTAATTTTGATTTCGACAACAAGTGTGACTATAATGCCTTTCTATCTTATACTATATCTTTCTTTCTTTTGCCAGATTCATCGGGAACCTAGCCCGATGAATCTTTACCAAATTTGGCGTAGGTTACGTTATGGGTGCTGTAGTCGTGTGGAATTTTGATTTTGTCCACAAATCCGAGAATAATGTGGCTCGGGTATAACTCACATCAAACATTTTATAATCCAGAAAATATCCTGTTTTTAATTTAAAAGTTTCGTCATAACGCTGTAACTTGTTCGAAGAAAGCAGTGATTTCTCACCAGCAAGGGCTTTTATTCTCTGGGGGGGGATTAAGTAAAAAAAAAGAGTGAAAAAACACATAAAAAATTTTGTTCATATGTATTTTTGTTACGTTTTACGAGTCGGCCAAAGCTATCGAGGGTGGTGTTCAAACCAGGTACCCTTCCCCCCCCCCGATACAGCCTTGCCCGCCAAGTTCAGTATGTAAATAATATATGGTCAAACTCTTTTCAATCACCGTTATAGGCTACTTAAAAAAATAGAAAATATCAGAGGCGTAGGTAAAATGTTACTTTGGAATTTTCAGTATAATAATTTTGACTTGAAAACTTCAAATACTTGACTTCTTGGAAAATTATTCCTTAGCAAGATGAGATTAGTATATCTACATTGCAAAATGAAAGAAACTCATATTTTGCTGTTTTTTATGTTGCTATATGTGCCAATGCAGTCATTTTTTCTAGTTATTCATTCATTCTGACCTAAAAGTCGTAAGTGAAAAGACTGTTTACTTACAAATATAACAAATAGCAGTGCAAAAAAAAAAAAAAAAATCAAAACATTGGACAATCTTTAGGTGCAAAAAATGAAGCCGAGATGCATAGTAGATACTACAGCAAAATTTTATTAATGAAAAAACAATTTAAATACAATTTGGTATAAGATAGGGAAGTCATACATTGGGCTTATTGCCAAAAGTGAATGCCTGATTTTTGTAGGAGCTCCTAAACCCTGCACACACCTCTCTAGAAATAGGACCCTAAGGACGATTTGTAGCGCCAATAGGGTACGTTTATAACCTCTAAGCGAAAGATTCAATTTCAAGTCAATGACTGTTCTCAACAGGATTGCTACCCAGTGACAAAAAAATCACTGGATTTTAGTGATTTTCTGGTTGATTTAGTGATTTTTTTTCAAAAATATAGTGATTTATGTGATTTATAATTTATATACAAATCACTAAAAAATAGTGATAAATCACTAGGAGTGGCAACCCTGGTTCACTGAAAGTACATTTATCACCCCACCTCCGACGAGTTGCCTCCACTTGTTCCACCGTTTGTCAAGCCAATACGGCAATAACACAAAAACATGGCATGGTTAAATTGTAAACAAGAACAGACAACTCCCGCAGTGAGCACAAGAAGAACAACTTTCTAAGATATTACTATATATTTGTAATTTTAAAGCCCAGTTAAAGCTAGGCAACTGAAGTGCACACTAAACATTAGTATCCACGCTAGGCTATTAAAAATGGTAATTCAATTATATCGCGTTAGAAAGAAGTATATTATAGAAAATGACTTGTCACCAGTATTTAGACTTGTCACCAAGTATTTTCTTGCAACCAGTGATGCAACGTGAAATAAAAATTCTTAACGAAATCAAATTTCAAAACCAACGTGTGTTTACTGGAGGCAAAAAAGAAAAAGCGCAAGGAACTTGGAAAGTTCCATGCGGTCTGGCGTGCATTTAATAATACGTCTATGGGTATTACATCTCTGTTTGGAATTGTCTCTTGAGGGAAATTGTGCCTGGAACCCCGTCTGTTCTTTTAAAAAGAATTATAACAGATATAACTCTAGGCTGAAAAATTAGAAAAGTTGTTGACAAGCAGCATATAAGGTCCTAAGTTTTGAGGGGCCTTGTGCCATGAAATTTTTCATAAAAAAAAAGTTCTAAACAAAACAGCCGCCACAGCACCTTCTGGTAAATCATTCCACGTTGTCTGTACACAAAAGCGCAATACATATTTAACTGTTTTATTTTTGGGAAATACCCGACACAGTTAATTAGAATAGGCTATTGTTGATTTCACTGGGAACTGGAAAAAGAACAATTAATGGACATAATTTTTAAACATCCACATGGAAAGGGCTTTCAGTCCAAACACGGGTTCCCCCTGTGCCTGTTTGATGTTTCCAGTAATTTATATCGGGCATTCTTATATTATTTTTCTATTATTACTGACTTTATTTAACTATCTATCCTTTTTTAGTTTAATTTAGTTTAATATCAGTATTGATTCAGAGTTCAGAGAGTGAAGAGCAATTCAATCGGATAAAACACAGAATTAAATCTGGACAGCTTGCGTAACTAATTTTTACCTGTTTGTGGCTTTTTTGCCAAAATTGTGATTATTTTTTTTGAAGACAAGAAAAACAACTTATTGCTTTGTAACGATACTAGATCAAGTTAAGAACTACATTTGTACATCGATAAGATCCAAAATGTGAAAATGACAAATCAAACACTAGAGGCCGAAAAAAATGCAAAATGCCCAGTTTTTGCGAGAGATTAATTTCAAATTGGATTTATTACCAGCGCTTTCGCAGAAAGTTAATAAAATTCCTGGACTTTCGGATAGCATTGCTGCCTTACAAGTACAGATGAATAACATTAGTACACAGCTATCTAGGAATGCTAAGACAAATGAAGAAATTAAAAAAGAGCGGGCAAATGTGAAATCAGACCTAGTAATCGCATACGAACGAGCCAACCAGATCGAAGCAGAGCAGAAAAGAACAAATTTGATTATATATCATTATTCTCCGCAACACTTTGGCGAGTATACTGTGAAGCAAAAAAATAATGGATTTATTAAACCGTGCTATGCCATCTCTCAAAATAGTTCGAGGTGATGTACGTGACATTTTTAGGTTGAAATCAGGGCCAGTAGTAGTGAAGCAAAACTCAGTCGAAAGCAGAGACTACATCTTAAGAAATAGCTCCTTATTGAGAAGAATAGGTCTATCGGTGGCCCCAGATTACACGACTAAATAAAGAGAGGCTCGTAAAAACTTAAAGGAAATTATGAATCTTGCACAGAACGACGGCCGTGATGCAAAGTTACGAGGTGACAAGCTGTTTATTCAAGGCCGACTATTCAGGTACGATGGAAAGGCTGTGATTGAGATTAAGAGTAACTTGGTGCCAGTTAAAAATCTTGGTCCACATTCTAGTGCTAGGCTCCCAAATGACCCCGCTGATATCCCGATGGGGCTAGATAGTGATGCCAGTGATAGTGATGCCGAGACAGTGATACCATCGGCAGCCTATTCTCAGGCAGTATCGGCAACTAAAAGACCTGCTAGTGCTGTTATTATCCCTAATGACCTATATCGACCAGGCACTCGTAACGTGGCACCCAGAGGAAACCATTCTCCAAGAAAAGGATTTAAACAGAAGACCTCGCAGTGGTTTTCCCGTGATTTTGTTGATAATAGACAGCGAGATATGCTAACAGATAATAATAGTCGCAGTCGTGAGTATTACCATTTTGCCTTTTCCTTGACAGAGGCTAGGAACGAGAAACTCCAAGAAGAGGCTAGTGGTATTGACGTACTGACAGAAAGCGTAGACGCATAGGAAAATAAGGGCTATATACTGAGTTTAGTGTCATGGAACATACAAGGACTACGTGATAAGTTGCCTTATTTATGTGATGAATTACTTTCGTTTGATGTGATTTCGTTTATTGAAACATGGAAAGATCATTCTCCTATATCACCTCTCTCAGGGTATTTGGTTGAACAGGTTGTGCGTAAACCAGCAAGAAATAATAGACATTATGGCGGAATTTTGGTTTTGGTTAAATCATCAGCTATTGATGGTTATGAAAGAGTTAATAGTAGATGGGAAAACTTACTCTGGCTGCGTATTGTTGTTTTAACTGTGAGAGAAGAAATTAATTTTGGGTGTTGTGTATATCCCTCCAAAGAATAGTTCGTATAGTCGAGAAAATACTTGGGAAATTTTAGATGATGAACTGTCGCTAATACAAAAAAGTTATAGTGATTTGGAGTGTGTTTTGATGGGGATTTTAATGCTTATACCGGTGTTGAGGTTGAGTTTCCAGATTTATTAATCCCAGATTTAGGAGAATTGGCCTCAATTTGCTGTAGAATACCGCAAAATAATAAGAATGAAAAAAGAAAAATAAATGTTTGGGGAAGAAAGCTCCTGGCGCTTTGCGGGGAACATGGTCTGATGATTGCGAATGGAAGGTTTGGAAATAATAAGGGTCTGGGTTAGTTTACTTGCTTTCGGGCCCAACTCCAAGTGTTGTAGATTATGCGCTGATTAATACGCAATTTGCACCTGAATCGATTGATATGGATGTACTAGATTTAGTTGGATCCGATCATAGAGCTATTAGGCTTGAGTTAAGACTGGGAAGTTTCAGGACGGTGGTCCTCGAGTTATAAATTTATGTAATGTGGAGCTTAGATCAGATGGCTTAGGAAAACGATTTAGATATGATTTATCCGATAATGATTTTGAAACATTTAAAAGGGAGCTTATGAAGTTGCATGTAACAAATAAGTTGAAAGCGTTAGAAGAAGATGGAAAAGATATACATGGTATAATTATGGAGTTAAATGAAATAATTTGCAGTTGTGCAGCATCGTGTAACCTGACAAAAAAAGAGACAAAGATTAGCGATATTTTGATTTGGAATGTAAGTTAATGAAAGAAAAGCTGAGATATTTATTGAGTCGTTTAAAAGAATGCGGTAGAACTGAAGGTCAAAGTTTAAGATTAGCCGAATATAAAGATCAAAGAAGAGATTATAAAAGATTAATAAAAAGGGAAAAAAAAGTTTGAGAATAAGAAGAAACTGGATATTGCAGATGATTTTAGAAATAAAGGTTTTAAGAAGTTTTGGGGTTATATAAGGAATGATAGTGGAAATGGAAAAGGAAATACCCAAGTTGTTTCAGACCTGGCCTGATTACCTAGAAAGCTTGGAAGGTGATTGTGCAGAAATACAAGAGGTAGCACACACCCCAGAGATGGTTGTTTATCCTATGAAGGAACATGATTATGATTTAGTAGGGTAAGTGAGTAATGATGAGATTAAGTTTGTATTCAAGAATTTAAGGTTCGGATGCAGGTGTTGATGGTGTACCAATAACGTTATTTAACAAGTTTCTTTCAATTTATATGTCGATAATTGTTTTTCTTTGTAATAAGGTGTTAACTTCAGGACAGTGGCCAAATGAGTGGTACAGATCATGGCTTATGCCGCTTTTTAAGAGAGGGAAACCCCAAGTTGCACATGAATTATCGTTTAATAGCGCTTGTCCCTGCTTTAAGTAAGGTAATGGAGAAAATATTAGATACCAGGCTTTCTAAATGGTTAAATAAAAATAATATAATACGTGAAGAACAAGGAGGGTTTAGGACAGGGTACGGAACGGTAGATACAATATTTATTTTAAAGGCATTAAATGATAAGTATGGAAAGGAAAAACTTGTCTTTATGTGGGATTTCTGGACCTCCATAAGGCGTTCGACAGTGTCGACAGAGAGCTATTGAATGATGCCCTGTTTAGAATTGGCCTCCGTCATTTATTTGTGAGGTTGATAGTGAGTATGTATATTTGTGTGACTGGAATCGTGTTAGTTGGTAACAGATTTTCTAGGCTTTTAAATATTAAGCTAGGAGTAAAAACAGGGCAGCACTCTTTCTCCTAAATTGTTTAATATTTTTATAAATGATGTTGTTGATGATGTAGCTAGATTTAGTTTTCTAGAGAATAGATTGGCTTCGAAAAATTAGTCTAGGGATCCATGAACTATCACTTTGATTATTTGCAGATGATATTGCTTTGGTGTTTAGTACACCGCAAGATCTTCAGACGCTTCTGAGTCTTTATAAAGAATATTTGCAGATGAAAAAATTAAGGCTGAATGTTGAAAAGAGTAAAGTTGTTATTTAAAAAAAAGGAAACTAAGTGGCGGAGATAATTATAGATTTAATTTAATAATAAAGAACTGAAAGTAAGTAAAAGAATAAAATATTTAGGATTTGTTTTATCGGAAAATGGAAGTTTAATGAGTCATGTTGATGAAATAATTAATAGAGGCAAAGTGGCCATGTTTGCAATTTTTAGAAATTTGACGATAATGGGAATTAAAAACCTAAAAATGCATAAAAGAATATTTGATAAAAAAATTACCCGTAATAGAATATGGAGCAGAGATTTGGGGCGGAGAAGCGGCATAAAAGTTGGAGTCCCTCCAGCTCCAGTATTCTAAAAGACTGTGGTTACATCGGACAACTCATTCACAGATTCTGAAAGGTGATATGGGGCCTGTTTTCGTTAAAACTACGTAGGTCTATTTTGATGCGTAGATTTTGGTTGAAGCTCATTAGGTGTAATGAAGATAGACTAGTAAGAGCAGCTTATTATCAGATGTTGAGTTATGGTTCGAAGACGTCATGGCCATCCCAAATTAGGTCATTACTAGAAAGAGTGGGAATGCCTTACTTATGAAATGATGGTCTTGGTTCCCGTGATCTACCAACAAATTTAGTAAGCCAGGTACGATTTATCTTAGAGGGTCAAGAAATTCAGTATTGGCAGGGGCTGGTTTTAAGTTCTACAACATTGAATCATTATAATCAGGTTAACCTAGTTTTGGAGAGGAAATTTATTTTAAATTCAATTTACCGGCTATGATTTGATGTCGATGGGTTCAGCTTAGAGCGAATTGCCTTCCAATCCAGAGCAGGCAAATGGTGTTCGACAGGGGGATAGTTGATCCTGAAGGTCGGTATGTGTGTCTTCTTTGTAGAGATGAGGACGAAGATTTGGACCATTTTCTCCGAAGGTGCCCGGTGCTCTCTGATTTAAGGGAAAAATACTTACATGGGATTGTTTTTTGCTGCTTCCTGGTATTTTACAAAGTAGTAATCGAACCACAATATTTCGTATTGGTGCGCACATAGAGAAGAGATTAGAAAGAAGGAAAAGTTTTTACAATTAACTATTATTTATTATATGGAATTATATTTATTTTCTCGATAAATTACCATTTAGTATCTTTTGCTATGTATCATGTTTCTGTGTGTTTCACAATTTGTTCTGTTGTGATTTCTTCTTTTTTTTATAAATTTTATGTGTGTATATGGCTCTTGGGCTTTGGAAATACACGATATATCTATGCTTTCAGGACTAGGAAGTAATAGTAAAGTTTGGAAAAATCATTATGAATCAAACTTAAAAGGACCCATTTCATGCATAAGAGAATCGATCGTTAGGACTTGTGGCGTTAAAGGACTCTACAGAGGACTGTCTATTATGTGTTTAAGGTAGGCTGTCCTGAATTTCGATGTCAATAAGTATCTCTTATCCCAATAAAACTACGTAAACCCTAAAATGGGTAAATACTAGGTTTTACCAGTATATCCTATAAAATGTATAGCATGATGGGGAAAAACATAACAAATTAAAAAAAAAAAAACGCTAGGAGACAGTAACGTTTCCATTGTGCATTAACACCATTTCAACGATGAGCCATGAGTTTACACATGCGCTTACCTGCTCCAGGAATGCGTCTCTATAGATTCAGTTAAATGCTTTTAGTTTAAAATCTTCGCTTACCTGCTTACCCGCTCCAGTAGTGAGTCTCCATAGATTTAATTAAATGCTTTTACTTTATTAAATAAAAAAAAAAACAAGTTTTTTTTAACTGAAAGTAAGGAACGACGTTAAAACTTAAAACGAACAGAAATTATTCCGTATATGAAAGGGGCTGTCCCCTCCTCAACGCCTCGCTCTTTACGCTAAAGTTTTTTATTGTTTAGAAAAAATAGAGTTGTGAGAAAGTCAAACTTTAGCGTAAAGAGTGAGGCGTTGAGGAGGGAATAGCCCCTTTCATATACGGAATAATTTCTGTTCGTTTCTGAACTGGGACAGGGCTAATTCTTTGTTTTTTGTAGTCGTTTTTTTAAATTATTTTGAAAAATTTCTTACACGAAATAAGTTTTTCAAAGAAAAGTAAAGAACTACATTAAAAAATAAAATAAAAATAAGCATAAATAAAGTCAAATAATTTTCCAATTGTAAAACTACCAAAAAAAAAAACCATTAATAATAAATGAAACCCAAACGAACAGAAAATACAATAAATAATCGAGTCAAATTCGAAACAAACAGGCACTAAGATGAGTGGGGTTAACGCCCACCAAATCTGAGACCAGAACATAATTTGCGCGTTACTGAAAATAATCTTTATTTCGAGCTGAAAGTTCCTATTTCTAATAATATTGGAAAAAATAACAAAAACATTATAACCAAGATTATTGAACAAAACAACAAATGAATGTAGATTGACAGTTTAATATACATATATTGATATTGCTTCCTTAAAGTCTTAATAATTTTGGATTTATTGAAGTTAAAAAAGTGAAAACATTTAAACATATTGTGTTATCAGTAAAGTGCAAATTATGTTCTGGTCTTCATAAGGCATGGGGGGCGTCAGCCCCACTCATCTAAGTATCTGCTCGTTTTGAGTTTGATTCGATTATTTATTGTAATTTCTGCTCGTTTTGGGTTTCATTTATTTATTGATGGTTATTTTTGGTATTTTTACGCTTGAAAGATTATTGATTTTATTTCTGGTAATGTTTGGTTGAACGCTCTTTACTTTTATTTGAAAATCTTATTTCGGGAGAAAGGTTTTTTAAATTAATTTCTTTTGGTTTTAATTGGCATGGTCTTTTTCAATGGAAAATAAAAGAATAATTTAAATCTTTTTGGTTTTTCTAAGTTAAAATATGCCATTATTAATAGTACCTCTAATGCAACTGTTCTTACAATGTTAATCCAATAATAAATTTATTTCTTTGTAGAGACATTCCTTCCTTCGGAATTTACGTTGTGACCTACGATGTAATAACCGATATTTTCAAATCAAGAGGTTTCAGAGAAGAGGCTGGTGTGATAATTATTGCTGGTGGACTTGCAGGTAGGTTGTGCCTTGTGAAAACATAACATAAGATAATATTCATTCACAATGAAATAAAAAAACAATGAATATAATAATCTCCAAAAAGGCTCCATGGCCTGTAAATGACATACAAGTCGTTTAAGCATTAAATCAGAGAATAAAAAACAAAGAAAAAAGATAGAAAAAATAGGGTTGCAATGGTTATTAGATCACACTGCAAAAAAACTAAAAATTAGACAGAAGAAAAAAAAACAATAAATGTATTAAATGAATTAAACGGATTACGAATCTTACACAGTCAATCCTATACAAAAAAGAATAAACCTCTAACGAATCCAAAAAAATAGTGATTTTTTTTAAGAAGCTAAAAGCGTGGCACCTTCGAGCTGATTCAGGCAACTAATACAACACTATTGCTGCTACTACTGCTCCTAGTACTATCACTACTCCTACGATGCTAGTAGAATTAAGCCTACACTTATGAAAATGAAAATGGTTCAGAATCTTCAGAGGGAATTTGAATTAAATCAAACACATTATGTGCATGTAGATTTTCAAAAAGGTGTATCTCAAGAATGAATTTGGGTATTAAGTTAGAACTTTCAGAGAATGCTTAAAGGGGAAGATCAATTGACAAAAAGGTAATATGTGCATCCCACTACTAACACTACTACCATTGCTACTTTTACTAATACTGTTGCTACTACTACTACTTATACTAAGTTACTCCAACTACTACTTCAATTGCAACAACTTGTAAGGCATAGAGTATTAAAATGAAAAGGGCGTCAAAGGGGGGTTAAAAGGGGACAACAGCAATATATTTTGGAACGGCTTACCATATCAAAATGAAACTTCCGGGGCATCATGAGGGGATGTTCAACTGACCAAAAGGCTGCATGTACATGCTACTACTCTTATTAATACTGCTGCTATTACTGTTACTACTACTACTAATACAACACAAATACTGCTACTACATCTCCTACTACCACCACTACTACTGTGATACTATAGCACTATGAGGGTGAAAATTTGAGAGAATATTGAGGGCAAGTTTGAACTAAATCAAAAGACATTATGTGCATTCAGATTGTTAAAAGAACGTATCTCAAGAATTGATTTGGGTATTAATTTGGAACTTTTCAGAAAATGCTTAAAGGCGAAGATAATCTGACCAAAAGGCAATATGTGCACGCTACTACTAATACTACTATCACTGTTACATCTACTACTACTACTACTACTTTAACGACTACTTCTATTGCATCTACTTGTAAGGCTGTGAATATTAAGATGAAAATTTCAAATAGTATAGTATATGAATATACATGTTAATAAAAGGACATATCGGTAATGTCATAGCAATGGTTAATTGTATTAAGTTAAAACTTCCAAGATTTGATGTGAGGGATGTTCAACTGACCAAGAGGCAATATTTTAATACTACTGCTGCTACTAGTACCAGTGCTATTACGATTAATACTACTACTAGTACTACTAATACTACTACTGTGACTACTGTTACAATTGTGCCTAAGGGTATGAAGGTGAAATTTTCTTTTTTAAGGGGGAAGGTGAACTAAATCACAACACACAGCCTCTATGCAGGTTGTCAGAAACTTACAGGGCTTGTTGTTTGGGATGTTGAACTAACCAAAAGACAATATTTGCATCCTCATGCTATTGGTTCTACTTTTACTACTACTACCACTACTACTGCTACTACTATTACTGCTACTATTATTACTATTGCTACTACTACTTCAGCTGCTAGAGCTATGCCTAATACTATTTATTCTACTGCTACTATTACTAATGCTAGTACTATTACTACCGGTGCCACTACTACTGCTACTAAAGCTAAGGGTATTAAGGCGAAACTTTATTGAACTAAATCGAAACACACTATGCCCACACAGGCTGAAGAGAACGTTTCAGCATTGCTTCAGGAACGGTTGAAGGTACTAATTTGAAACTTTCGTCGCGTGTTGAAGGGGATGTTGAAGAAAACCAAAGGTGCTATGTGCATACTGCTACCTATGCTACTACTGCTATCACAACTATTGCTCTTACACACACTAATGGTATTAAGGTGAAGCTTTCAAGGTATATTTAGGCCGATGTTGAACTAAATCAAAAATGGCTATGCGCATGTAGATTGTCAAAAGGGTGACAAAATAACATCTCAGTAACGGTTTACATTATTAAGTTAGACCTTCGGGGTAAGTTGTGGTGGGTTTTGAAATAGCCAGAAGACACTATGTGTATACTTTTAATACTACTTTTACGTTTACTGTAACTACTAGTAATAAGGGTATTGAGGTAAAAGTTTTAGGAAACATTTAGGGGGTTTCAATTAAACGAAAAGACTATATGTATGCAGGTTTTCAAAAGGGCATATAAACAATATCATAGGCGATGTTGCTCCATCATAGCTATTAACATCATTAAAACTTTTAAAGGAACTAATTCGATTGAAAATTAAAAGTTCTAGTGTCCTTTTCAAGAGTCAAAAGTGATTCGAGAGCAAACGGCCTTCCTCCTTTGCCCATAATCTTCCAAATACTTCCAGTCAAAATTTTGAGACAGCCATTTTGTTCAGCATAGTTGAACGGTCCAGTAAGTATGTCTCTAGGGATATTGGGCATAGCAACCCCCCACATTTATGCAATTTACCCATTATACTTTAAATCTAAATGTTGCTTTAAAAACTAAATGAAAAAAGCACTATGTATATGCTGGTTGCCAATAAGACATCTCAGAAATATCCCAAGAACAACTGAGGGTATTGATTTGAAACTCTCAGGGCTAGTACTGTTGCTACTTCTGTTTTTGCGATTTAACTAAATCAAAAGAGTATAAGTGTATTCAGGCTGTCAAAGAGCATAGAAAGAAAATTTTTGGGAATGGTATTAAGTTTTACTTTTCACGTCAACTGAGAGAGGTATAAAACTAAAATAAACAATACTATTTGGACAGGATATTCAAAAGGGTGTATGCTAGAGTTTCTCCAACATACAATGGCAAGCCAAACTATGGATTCTTACAGAAAAAAACGAAAAGATATAAGATATTATTTTCTTTTTCCATGAAAATGACTATGTCAATAAAAAATTAACAAAATTTAATTTAAAACACGTTTTCCACAATTTAAGTTTTTCAAAGAAAAGTAGACACACAATGTTCTTAGTCCAGGCAATGTTCTTAGTCCTGTCATTTTCAAACATCCAATTTCTCAGATTCTGAACCACATCCTTTCATCTCTTCTACTTCGCGGTACCAACTTATCTTACGCCGATGATGTTCTTCTTCTCAGCAGATCGAAGACAGACTTACAAGATAACTTAAATAGACTCCAAAAACGAATTTCAGTCAATCGGACTTCTTATTAACATTGAAAAGTGCAATTTTCTAGCTTTCAACACGGCTATCAGCGATAGTGTTTCCCTTGTAAATCATTCAGTCCCTGCTCTGTGAGAGTTGAAATACCTCGGGTTAAATGATTTCTGAATCGCTCCACAAAACCAGGAAATCCATTGTGGAGCACACAATCACCACCGTTAAACATGCTTACGGGAGTATTGTTCCAAATCGGGGGCGATACTCCAGGAAATCACTTGCTTCCATTTATAGTTCAGTGTGCCAACCTCACGTTATTTACCTCGCCGGTGCGGCTCATCTACTTGCCGAGAGTGAGATAGATAAAATCAATAAGTGCTATTTTAGATACGCAAAGTTTCTGTTGTTTATTCCTAAGCGGCACCGAAATTTCGTCTTAAAAAACTTTGAATTATGAATCTAGTCAAAAATGGTCGAGAATCCTTGAGAAGTCTGTGATAAATGGGATACTGAATGGACGACGTTCTTCTCCAATAATAACTTAAGTGTTTCTTTTTATTGGTGTATTAGTTTTTTTCCTTTTTTTTTCCTTGCTCCACTTTAATATTTTATAGATGGTGGGTAAATAAATCATTATCATTATTATTATTATTAAACCAAAATGAGCAGAAATAAAACCAAATAATCTATCAAGCGTGAAACTACCACAAATCGCCATAAATAAATAAATGAAACCCAAAACGAAGAGAAATTACAACTCAAAGCAAACAGAAATTACCTTCTGTAGGGGTTACAACTCCCATGGCCTCTCAAGACCAGAACGTGATTTCCGCTTTACTGAAAACAAAATATATTATAAACGTTCTCACCTTCTTAACTTTAATAAATCAAAAATTATTAAGGCCTAAAGGAATACATATCAGCATATTTATATTAAACTAACAATGCACATTCATTTGTATTTGTTTTTCAGTAAATTGCAAATTATGTTCAGGTCTTGAGAAAGCATGGAGGTTGTCATCCCCACCCATATTAATTTCTGCTTGTTTTGAGTTTAACTCGATCATTTATTGTAATTTTCTGTTCGTTTTGGGTTTCATTAATTTTTCTGAACTCATGACCTATCTAGATCGTCTACTGCTATTGAACTACTGCCACTGCTATTAGAATCCAAAGTACTATAGTACTTTGGAGTACCTCACAGAAGTAACTCAAAAGAGTTACTTTTGTGAGGTGGTTTCACGAAGGTAGCTTCAAATTATAAATGTTAAGTAATTGTATATTATATTCTTAGGTTAGTCTTTTTTAGTTGTATGTATATTTTTAGTTTTAGTTTATATTTTTTTTCTCTACGCTGAAGACGCCTTGTTAGATACAGGCGAAATATTCCTTTTTTTTTCTTCGTTTTCATTTACTGGCCATAGACCCCTTTGTCGTCCTTATATTTATTTTTTTTTGTTTTTTACAACTATTATTAAATTGAATTGAAAAAATTTCGTACAACATGTAAACAATATGCCAAAATTTTGATTCTTCATGGAAAAAACCGAAAAGATTTAAAAATATTTTAATCTTAGCCAAGTAAAAAGACTATGGTAATTAAAACCGAACAGACATTAGCTTTAAATTTTTTTTCCACTAAACAAGTTTATCACAGACAAATAAGGAGCTACATTAAACCAAAGACGAGCAAACATTAAGTCAAGTAATATTTCAAACATATATTTCAATAAAATTTCGTATATTCAATATTAAGCTTGAGAAGAAAGAAGACAAGTCAATATTTACCAATCCAATACTGGAGATTTCCTCCCTCTATCCTAAAATGGAGGATCTGCACACGGCCAGATTTAAAGCTTTGACGCTTCTAGGTCTAAGTGTTTCTGCCGCTCCGATTTTGCAAGATTTTTTTTTTTTTTGGGGGGGGGAATCCCCGAAAATTTGGGGATAGTGGAAGCACTGAACAGAACGCAACTGATGAGCCAAAGTAACGAAAGAGAGAGGTGATACCAATTCTCCGCTACCATTCTTGGGAGACATCTGACAGTTTATGTGTAGCCACAGAATTCCTGTGTTGTTTTAACATCACTTTTCTGTGAATAGGCAGCGCGGTGGCGGAGTGCACCTGGCACTTTGACGACAAATCACATCATTCCAGTTTTTGATAAAAAACAAATCATTCAGTTATCATTTATTTCTCCCCCTGGCATTGTGCACCCCTAGGCCCGAGCCTAGTGGGCCTATTGGTAAATCCTGGCCTGGATAAGGGTGTAGCTACATTGAAGGGGGATAGAAGGGGATGGCCTGTAACAGAAAATAGGAACTCTCATTAAAGATCCTTAATTGGTTGACAATTGTGTTTTGATACGTAAATATGCATCAAATAGCATCTTATTGTGACAATATTCAAAATCACTTCAGTGAGTCTTTAATGCTCATTGATTAACACATTAGTTTAGTTTTAGTTTTTTATTAATTAGCATTAGTTTTTTAATTAGCACATAAACTTTTCCTTTTTTTTTCAAGATAATTTGGTTTTTCAAATATCAAGTAGTTTTTATAAGAAAAGGAAATCAACTGTATAATCAAAAGAAAAATATCTCATTGATTATAATACTGTTAGATTCTTACTTGACGGTTGTAAATTCTTGATAAGTAGAGCTAAAGACATTAAAAATATCGAAAAATCTTCAAAATAATCTACTCTTCTGGATAGTTTTTATTTTGAATGTCAAACATATTATTGTTTTAGTATTTTCAATTTCAGGTTCTATATCATGGGCATCAATTTTGCCATTAGATGTAATAAAGTCGAAACTTCAAGCAGACAATCCAATGGATTCGAAGTACAAGGGTATAATTCATTGCGCTATCTCATGTTATAAGACAGATGGGTATACCATTTTCGGTAGAGGATTCTTGATGATGATGATTAGAGCATTTCCGACAAATGCTGCCACCTTTTGGGCTTATAAAGCTTTCTTGGATTTACTAAATTAGTTTTTTATATTTTTCAACCATTGTTTCTGCACATACTTGTTGCAAGGAATGAAATGCACAACACCAGGGGCGTAATTTACTATGGGGCAGGGGGGCAATTGCTCCTTCTGGACTTCGTTTTGCCCCCAGACTCCAGCCCTCCCTCCAGTTGAAATTTAATTTCTTTAAAAATCTTGTCAAAATTAAGATAAATCTGTATGATTCAAGCATCCACAGAAACGGGTCAGTTTTTCTTTAGTATATCTTATGGCACTATATGGCTCACTTTCAGTTTTTGCTGTTATTTTCATTTAATTTGGAAAAAATTGGCTTAAACTTTGCCCACCCCCTCAGGATTTTGACGAAATTACGTCACTGCACAATATCACCCCTGAAATTAAACCAGTGCTCAAATCTTGTCTTACTTGTATGTTTTGATTAAAACTGTTTTTTTTTATAATTGTTCGATTTTGCTTAATTTTGTTGCCTAGCTTTGCCTAGCTTTGAGAATCCTACTCAGAAAGGTTTTCAGTGAAAAAAAAAATGAAAGAAAAGATATTGATTTTTTGATTTTTTGGTGGAGAGAGGGGTATCCTGAAGCTCAGACAAGGTGATATCGAAGGAGGGGAGGGGGATATCGGGTTTGAACCAGCCCCTACAATTTTTTTCGACTCGTAGAAAAGTAATAAAAACGCCGTAATAAAAAGAGTCCGTTGATTTTTTGGATTAAAATCTAGTCACCATCAATTCATGGGTAATTGGAGAAAAAGCCAAGACATTTGATAGTCTGAGTGAGAGGCACAGCTGGCATAAGCCTTTTTCAGGAATGTATAAAAATTATATCATTTTAATTATATAATTTTCCCTTGTGGATAGATAGCCTATAATCTATCCATCCATCTTGGGACAAAACCAAGGTAGATAGTCATATAACTTTAGGGATGGTTTAGGGTAGTGCGAATCTGGTTAACACTGAACCTCACCCTATTATAACGAAAAAATAAAAAAGAGGTTTCAGATAAAGTTTCAAATGTAAACCAATCGCCTGTTGACGCTAATTCAATAATGGTAACTAATTATGATATTAAAATTAAAAGTAAAAGTTAAGACGAAAAGAAATTGATGGGGAACTCGAGGGAAAAGCTTGAAAATCCTCGAAAACTATGTCAAATCGATATAAAAAAAAATACTATGGAAAACTCCTATGCCAAGAAACCCCTAAGTGGAGGCGTCCACCCCTTAACATTAAGAATTGAACAAAATCACATTTTAGCTTTAGTAGTGCCAAAATGCAACATTAAATGTTGTTTTCTTATTTTCTTTTCTACCAGTAGCCAACTGTAAAACCATAGAGAGATGGTTAAGAGATCATTTGAAAGCTAAAGGTTATCTGCCCTCTTTTGTATTGATTAAAAACAAAAATCCCCAAAAAAGAGGTTTTCAAAAAAAGCAAAGAGATATATTAAACCAAAGAAGAGCAGGAATAGATTCAAAGAATAATTAAAACTAAAAATGAATAGAAATCCCGATCAGTGAATAAATGAGACCCTAAACGAACAAAAATTACAATGGATAATTAAGTCAAATCCAAACCAAACAGAAATTACTACAAACAGAAGTAGGACTAAGGCCTCTTAAGCCTTCTAAAGGCCATAGCATTATTGTCACTTTAACTAAAACAATTTTATTTCGAGCAGAGTAACATTTATTTGTCAAGATATCAACTACAATAACAGAAAAAAGAGAAATACCCCACTAGTAAAGATTACTAAAAGAACTGTTTGCTATATTACAATATTCATCCCTGGAAGTGTCAGCCACTTTTGATTTATTAAGGCTTGTGTTGCCTGTGAAACGCCTATTCCATTCGCCGAGCCAGAATTATAACATTGCTTAGACTTCTTAGAGAATGAAAATATTCTCTGAATAATCTGAAAATAATCGGCTCTAAAATTCGGAAACTTTTTCTATTTCCGTATGTATTGAAAACCCTTTCAGCGTTTTTTTAAACCTAAGAAAAATACAAAGCAAACTTCAAAGTTAAATTTGGAAAATGGATAAAGCTAAGCCTGAATGCCCTTAAAGTCATTTAATTTAGTTCAATGTCCCCCTGAACTTTCTTTTAAAATGTCAACTATTATCCTTAGCCGTTCCTGATATATTGTAGATACACACTTTTGACAACCTAGGTGTATGTAGTGGCTTTGGTTTAGTGGCTTTTGGTCCCCCTCAACCTTCTCTGAAAGTTTCAACTTATTACGCTTAGCTATTTCTAAAAAATTGCAGATAAGCCCTCTTGACAACCTGGATGCACATAGTATCTTATGATTTAGTTCAACATCCCCTGAAAGTTTTAATTTAATACCGTAAGCCAGTGGTTCTTTAACTTATTTAGACACTGTACCCCTTTTTACCCACAAAATATTTTTGGTACCCCTTCTCAGTTACCAGTATTAAGTAAACTATAGGTAAAATATAATTAAAATTGCCAGTTTTAGAGTAAAAGGGTTGTTTTATATTTTTGCTGGCCGGACGCGTACCCCCTAAAAATTTTGGTGTAACCCCAAGGGGTACGCGTACCACAGTTTGAGAACCACTGCTTTAAGTAATTGTTTTTCATTGATCAGAAAAAAGGGGTAAGTACAAAAAGGGTATTTTATGTGTTATATATTATTTATGCAACAAACTTCTTATATTTGTTTTAGAAATCCGATCGTTGATAAAGTCTCTGTTATTTTCTCAGCAGTTGTTGATCAGCAACCAAGAAAATAGCTGTAGTCTTTAAGTTTCTTGACACAGATAAGATCACAAAGTTTTTTTCTACTCAGTAGCTGGGCTCTCCAATAAAAAGGTCGTTTGCTGTTTTTGGTAATGAAAAGCATTTGAGAAAACATATGAACAGAATTTAAAAAAAAAAAACTGTTGAGGGGTTTAACCAAATGAATTACTTTTGATCCTTTTGCTTGCAATGACCCCTCTCCCTTTCTTTATGAAATTTAAATTTTTAAAGCATTTTTATTTCTATTAAAGAGTATATTAACGACTGGTTTAATTCTTTTTTATGGTAAAGCTAGCTATAATTTAGCCTTAATATTAAGAGGATGCAAACTAGATTCATTCTAATTTCATTTCTTATTTAAATTTTTGTTGTAACCCTAATTGATTTTTTTTTTTTTTTTTTTTTTTTTTTTGACAACAGAGCTAAGGTGTTCTAGTTTCCTGTGGGAACAAACGAGTCTGAAAGTTCAGAGTGTTTAGCTAAATAATTTAACCTCATCACTGGAATCAAATTTTAAGCCCTGCGTTATGTACTCTTTTGAAGTAAATATGCCTCTGTAAATACAGCTATTGGGTAAAATCCGTTAAAGAACTATTGAACCGCTAAAACATTTGTTTGAGACACCCTTTCGTTTTATGTACTAGAACATAGACTACCTTTCTTTTTCCGAGTTAAAGGGAAAGGGACAATCTAGAGCTGGTTTTTAGTTTTTTTGCGTTTTCTTTTTCTTTCGCAATTTTTCTTTCAATCCGAAGAAAGGGGCAAGTACAGAAATCTCAAAATTATTAAAAAATGTATGACAAGAAAAAAGATATGTAGAACTTCTGTATTTAAAAGAAAATAAACTTGGATGTCTTTCCAAGGACGATATAGTTTGTAAGGTTGTCAAATATGAAAAGCTGAATCTCTCGCATGCTGTCTTTCAGAATAACAGAATAATCCAATTTCATTTAAGTCACTTTCAGATACCTTTAAAAAACAATGGTATGTCTTATTGTTTCCGGATTCAACTTATGCTAAAGCTGAATAAAGTAATAATTCATTTGACTATATGCTTTGGGCCAAAAGTTTGTGTCCAAAATCATTTGATGTTGCACCTCTGCCTTTAAGTTGAATTGACAGTATTGACTTAAAACAGTAAAAAAAAACTATTGTCTGCAAAAATTTAGTTTATAAAAATCAAGCTTAAAATTTCAAAAAACGGGGGCTCTCGTTAGTTTTGCCACCAGTTTATGAATTTTAGTCACGGATTATTTACAGAAAAAGAAGAAAAGCATTAGGCTTTGTTTAGGGGGGGGGGGTATCTAAGCAAATGTATGCTGACGTCGGTCTATTCTAATGAACAAAAGTAATGAAGGTAACACAATTTTTGAAAAAATCTTTTTCAAGATTTTTGAAGCATTGTCTAGTAATAATTTACTACCTTTTAACTTCAATCTATAAATTTTCCTCTTTTTTCTTTTCCTCTGATAGGTTATACAAAATGTTTTTAGCTTCCTGGCAATTAATATTTAGTTTGGGGAACAAAAGGCTAATCCTAAATCCTTCACAAAAAGCTAAAAGTACCAGAAAATACTAGAAT
Organism: Artemia sinica; assembly: GCA_027921565.1. Lineage (NCBI taxonomy): Eukaryota > Metazoa > Arthropoda > Branchiopoda > Anostraca > Artemiidae > Artemia > Artemia sinica. Next base: position 18,426,541 of record CM051262.1, read on the forward strand.
TTGGCCTCTGAGCCTATCAATATTAAGTACTATTTTTTTGACGATTCCTACAATGACGTTATTTTTTTTTCTTACTGAAAAACAAATTTTATTAGTTCCATAGAATTATTTCAATTTCTAAATTACACTAATTTTCCTTTTAAGAGTCCTTCGATAAAAATGGGCAATACAGTTAAAATTATTGACTGTTTCTTTATATTTTTTTTTTCAGTTTTATGCTTCAGACTTTGGGCATTTTTTTTTTTTTTTGTGGGGGGTTTACTCACTTCATTTTTATTAGATTGACACTTTTAAAACGGTTTAAAATCAGCCTAATAACAGCCTGGCTGCTGTTAACTTAAAAAATAACCTCTTATCTTATCTATAAGTACCTGAAAATTCTATCATTTAGGTTTTTTCTCTGATAAATCATAGACTCTGTCAATTCGATAGTCTTATTTTCAATTACTAATTGACCTTGGCAATCAAATGATAAAAAATAAAAAAATTAAATTTACAAAATAAACGTTTATTTTCTAATTTTTCTACAAAGCAAGAATTTTTCTGTGTTTTATATATAACACAAGAGTTGTCCAAAAAAAAAGATTTTCTGTGTACTCCTCAACGAAACCTATGAAAACCTATTTGAGGTGCCTTTGTTATTTGAAATCCGTCGCTGACCCTCATTTCTTCTAAAGTGATAAGATGAAGGTGATCCCATTTTTTGTGCAGGGCTATGATAGTATCTACAATTACATCCGTACTGACAGCAGCCTTTTTCATAATAGCGACAAAATACCCTTTTTTCTTCTGACGATCGTTTCAACGGGGTCTTGGATTTTTCCTGAATTTGAGTCTGCATTGGGTCGCCTCCGTTTTTTTTCTCAAATGAGGTGGCACATAAGCTTTTGATGGTGCTCCACTTCTTAAATAAGTCTCATCTTTAGGAATCCCGCAGATATAATTGAGTTTCTGAGTAACAAGTTGTTTTCCTTCAGTTAGTGCCTCAACGGTAATATTAATGGACACATTTTTGTCTTGTTTTTGAGTTGATTTTGTTTTTTTTGCTCTTCAAAATTGACTTCAATGGTCCTTTCTTGCTATCAGCTGAAGCAGTCGGCTGTTTCTTGCAACACATACAGTTGTCATCGTTCTGGCACTTTCCTTTTTCACACGGTCGACAGTATCCTTGTTTATCTTCTGATTGATTATTCAAAAGAAATTCAGAGTCCCGGCAATTAACATCTGGTTTAGCTGCAGAAGTTTCTTCTTCTTCTTTGAGGGATACAACAGGTAGAGGTGACAGCTTCTTGGTGGAAATCTCGGTAGAATCTTTCTTTGATTCCTTGGTAGTTTGGCTTAGTGTTTGTATCTTACTTGAAGCTGCTGTCGTGGCTGGCTTATATCCATTACTTCTCAAAAATTTCGTTACCGGCATTATAAGGATATTGTTGCTTTTGAGAGCTGGCACAGTTTTAATAAATGGCCTCACTTGTGGTACAGTTTTAACTAATTTCTTCGACCACACTGCCTTTCCATTGTAGATTTCAATAACTGGCTTCAGAGGCGTTGAAGACTCATAGAAGTACCATCTTGCTGGTATTCATCTAGATAATAATCTGAATCCTCAGAATAATAGCAATTTTCACAGCTAATTTCTTTAAGCATTTTGTCAAATGTTGAACGCATAAAACTTAAATTCATACTGATAGCAATCCCTTGGGTACAGGCAGATTTATACCCAAGATGACGTCATTCTTAGGTTCATTGTATGTTGACTTGGAAAGACGCACTTAACAGTATGACGTCATGCATTATGATTCAAGGCCATAAAAATGAACTGTGAAAATTTACCACTTGAAATTCCAGCGCCTTCGATGGGGGTACCGTCATCCGTGGCCGATATTGTCCTTCTTTAATCATATTGTTAAGACTCTCAAACCTTATCTGACTTTACCATTGAAAAATTTCTCTCCTGACAGTGCTTAAATCTAGATTCTGGTTTTGCTTGTCTTCTTCGTTTTCAGTTTTCCATTTTGCCGTTAGTTTTTCTTAATTTGTAAAAAAGCGTATAAAGCTCTACAAACAATTAATTTTGAAGATGTTGTCAATAATCCTTAAAGTTTTGTGGTAATATTTATAACACAAGAATGAACTGATCAAATCAAAATGAGTATAGTGTTCAAATGAGAGTTGGTAGGTAGTTCAAAATTAGGGAGCACTTCTCTTGTTACAAATTTGTTTTTACCATTATAATCCCCATATGTGTCTATAAAATCACCTTAAGTCTAGTGTTTCTTCAACTTTGAATCACCCAATATGTTATGAATCTCACATTATAATCCCCATATGTGTCTATAAAATCACCTAAGGTCCAGGATTTCTTCAGTTTTGAATCACCCCTATGTTATGAATCACCTATTATAATCCCCATATGTGTCTATAAAATCACTTTAGGTCTAGGGTTTCTTCATTTTTTCAATTGCCACTTTCGGGGAGAAAGTGGTAATTGAAAACCGTTCTGTTATAGCACCTATGTTAAGTACTTCATCTAGGTAGAACTGGTTTCTCTGACTAATTCTAATGAAATATCACAAAATATGATGAAAATATAATAATTTGGAAACTTTATAATACTTTAGATACAAATTTGGGCTATATATTTGCACATTAGGGTGAGGGTGGGGTAAGTTATAGCTAATTTCAAATATATAGCCCAAATTATATATTTCCCATCTATTCTGTCACTTGTCTTTGTCTTGTCTTACTCTAAGCTGAAAGAAACTAGTGAAGAAACCGGTTTTACTGTGCGTCAATGGATGAAGAACTTAACATAAGCGCTATGACAAAGAGTACCATTACTGTTCTGTATACTATTTATACTATTTATAATAATATATTTTATATGTATATGTATTGTTTACTTTGTAATTATATGTTATAGTATAATATCATGATAATATTTAAAATAAATTATATATATATATATATATATATATATATATATATATATATATATATATATATATATATATATATATATATATATATATATATATATATATATATATATATATATATATATATATATATATATATATATATATATATATATATTACTTTCTTATGATTTTCCTTGTCACCAGTCAGGTTTGTCCCAATAATTAAGTATTTTGTACTGGCTGTTCATCCTTCCTTGTGAATGCAAAAGAATAGGACTTGTTTGAGGTAATTAATAATATAGCTGATTTTAAATTCGATTTGAATTTTTATGCTTTGGAATTATGAAAAAAATATCCTGTATTATAGTTTGCGTTAGTTCTATTTTTATGAGAGGCGTCTTTGTTTTCTTCTTAGTAAGATTCGGTGTAAAAATTAGAGGCGTACACTTCCAACCTTGAGAAGTTATTCCAAGATTAATCCTAGATAAATCCAAAACGTGGCAAAAACTATAAATAGACATCTTTTCTTATTTATGGCAAACTTAGGCAGGATGGGGGGGGGGGGGGGGCATACGCTCCTTACTCCCCAATCCGTGCAGGCTTTTGCATTAGACTGATTTTAATCTGATCTCTTTTTTCTTCACCAAAATGAAATAAATAATATAGAATACTATTTAGAAAGTTCAGTATATTAGAAAGAGAAGTCTTGAAAAATACCTTTCAAGATGAGATATCATGAGATTCAGTACCTAAAATTATATCCGTTAATGTTTAAAAAAAACAACCTAAGCCAAGGCACAGGGTGTTTTTTTCACGGTTTAAAAAAGTTTGGAGGAATAGGAAGATAAGTCTGCGAACGAAGTTAAAATACATATGTTTTGCTTTTATAACATTAATAAATCAAATAATATTAACATTTTGATTACTAACTATCAGTATGCGTATATTAAACTGAAAATGCACATTCATTTGTATTTTTATTTGTATTTTTTTCAGTAAAGTGCAAATTATGTTCTGGCCTTGGGAAGACATAGGGGTTTTGAGCCCAACTTATGTTAATTTCTGCTCGTTTTGAGTTTGACTCGGTTATTTATTGTAATTTCTGTTCGTTTCGGGTTTCATTTATTTATCGATGCTGATTTGTGGTAGTTTCACGCTTGGTAGATTATTTTATTTTATTTTTGCTCATTTTTTGTTTAATGGAGTTCTTTAGTTTTCTTTGAAAAACTTATTTTGTGGAAAAATGTATTTTTAATTAATTTCTGTTCTCTTTATATTGATATAGTCTTTTCAGAGGAAAAGAAAATAATACTTTAAATCTTTTCGTTTTTTAAGAATTTATAGTTTGGCCTGCTATTTTTATGCTGGAGAAAAATTTTCAGTAATTTTTAACAACATACACCATGCACCCACCCTCTTAAAAATCTAGACACAATTAGTAGTGTTTAATTTAGTTTCATACCTCCTCTAGTTGACCTGAAATGCAAAACTTGATACCATTCCCTAAAAAATCTGTTTACTTTCTTTGATAGCTTGGATACACTTACGCTATTTTGATTTGGTTAAATTTTAAGAGTAGAAGCAGCCCCAAAAGTTTGAACATAATACCCTCAGTCGTTCTTGGGATACTGCCGAGATGCCTTATTGGGAATTAGCATTAACACAGTGGATTTTGATTTAATTTTATGGCAACATATAGTTTTTAAACATAAAGTCAAATGTGAGGGTGGGCATGGGAGGAGGATTAGTTTCCCTCCAATCATTTTCGACTATTAAAAGGGCATCAGCCCTTTCTATTTTCAATCGAATGAGCCCTTTTTGAAGTCCCTACGACAACTCCTTCGATACAAAGTGCCCTGGTCTATACAACAACAACAAAATAATACATTATACCCACATCGATCTTTACTATAAAAATGTTAAGCCTTCCCATCACTTTCTACTATTAAAAAGGGCACTAGGCGTTTTTTTGATTTCCAGTCGAATGAGCCCTTTTTGAGTTTCTACGACAACACATCCTTTAAACACCTTATATGCACCCAGGGCATAAATTGCAACCCTTACCCTAAGGACTGTGAGGGTGGTTGTCATCCTCTAAGACCTAATTTCCAGAAGTTTCAACTACGTTAAACAAAATGGCTATCTCAAAATTTTTGATTGGATGTTTCTGGGAAAATGATGAGCGTGAGAGGGGCGTTAGTCTTTCTCCAATCACTTTCAACTATTAAAAAAGGCACTAGCCCTTTCAATTTTCAATCAAATGAGCCTTTTGTAGTTTCTATGACAACGCTTTAAATAAAAACCTTATATCCCCGAAGGGATAACTTACAACCCTTGCCCTGAAGGCTAGGGGGGATTTGTCATCCTCAAAGACCTAATTTCCAGAACTTTCTACTATGTTGAAAAAAATGGCTATCTGAAAATTTTGATTGGATTTGTTTGGGGGAAGGGTGGGCGTGAGAGAGGGGTTAGTTATCCTCCAATAACTTTCAACTATTAAAAAGGGGACTAGCCCTCTCAATTTCCAACTGAATGAGCCAGTTTTGAAGTTTTTACGACAACTCCATCATTACAAACCTTATATGCCCCCAGGAAATAATTTACAACCTTTTCCCTGAGGACTCTGGGGGGTTTGCCATCCTTAAATACATAATTTCCAGAACTTTCAAATACGTTGACCAAAATGGCTGTCTCTAAACTTTGATTGAATGTGTTTGGGGAAATGGCGGGCGTGAGAGAGTGGTTAATTACTCTCCACTCACGTTCGACTATTAAAAAGGGCAATTTCAATTTCCAATCAAATGAGCCCCTTTTGAAATTTCTACAAAAACTTCCTATATAAACCTTATATGCCCCCAGGGCATAACTTAAAACCCTTGCACTGAGGGCTCTGATGGGTTATCATCCTAAAAGACCTAATTTCCAGAACTATCGACTACATGGAACAAAATGGATACCTCACAATTTTGATTGGATGTGTTTGGTGAAATGGTTGGCGTGAGAGGGGTTTTAGTTGCCCTTCAATTACTTTCGAATATTAAAAGGGCACTAGCCCTTTCAATTTTCAATTGAATTAGCCGTTTTTGATGTTGTTACAACATCGGTTTCTATAAAAACCTTACATGCTCCAAGGACATAACTTACAACCCTTGCCCTGAGGGTTGTGGGGGGGGGGGATGAGTTGTCATCCTTAAAGACCTAATAATCAAAACTTTCAACTACGTTGAATAAAATGGCTATCTAAAAATTTTGATTGGATATGTTTGGGGAAAAGGTGGTCGTGAGAGGGGGTTAGTTGCCCTCAAATCACTTTCGACTATTAAAAAAGGCACTAGCCCTTTGAATTTCCAATCGAATGAACCCTTTTTCAAGTTTCTACGGCAAAGATTTCAAAAAAACCTTATATGCCCCCAGGGCACAACTTATAACCCTTGCCCTGAAGACTGTGGGGGGGGGGGGGGGGAGTGTCCTGCTCAAAGGTATAATCTCCTGAGCTTTAAACTGCGTGGAACAAAATAGCTATCTAAAAATTTTGATTGGACATGTTGGGGAAATGTGGGGGTGGAAGGGGATTAGTTGCCTTTCAATCACTTTCGACTATTAAAAAGGACACTAGCCATTTAAATCTCTAATCGCATGAGCCCTTTTTGAAGTTTTTACGACGACGCGTTTTATAAAAAACCTTATATGCCCCCAGGGCATAGCTTACAACCCTTGCCCTTAGGGCTGTGGGGGAGTGTCCTCCTCAAAAATATAATTTCTATCTGGAAGTCCACAACACTGAACAAAAGGGCTATCTAAAAATTTTGATTGGATGTGTTTGGGGAAAAAGTGGGCGAGAGAGGGGAGCTAGTTGCCCTCAAATCACTTTCGATTATTAAAAAGGGCACTAGATCTTTGAATTTCCAATCGAATGAACCCCTTTTTCAGGTTTCTATGACAAAGATCTCAGTAAAAACTTATATGCCCCCAGGACAGAACTTATAAACCTTGTCCTGAAGACTGTGGGGGGAGTGTCCTGCTCAAAGGTACAATTTCCTGAACGAAGATAATTTCTTAAACCACATTGGCCTGACATCACATTGCCACATTGGCCACATGTGGTTTAAGAAATTATCTTCGTCATGCTTATGGGGAGCATTCAACCAATGTTGTCACTACATTCATATCTCTTGTGAGAAAAAAAGCTAATTTGATTAATCAACAGTATTTTCTTCATAATTGTAAAATGAACCGTATTTTAATTCTTTTAATTTTTTAGCTTTTATTGATACATTTTTTCGTTTCGCGCTGAAGAAGAGAGGCGTTTGTCCTCTCGAAATATTCGTTTTGTTTTTTCAGTATCTTCATTTGGCCTATAAAAACCCCATTTTTGCTCGTTTTCTTTCTTTATGTGATGTCAGGCCAATGTGGTTTAAGAAATTATCTTTATGTATATGTATTGTTTACTTTGTAATTATATGTTATAGTATAATATCATGATAGTATTTATAATAAATTATATATATATATATATATATATATATATATATATATATATATATATATATATATATATATTATATATATATATATATATATATATATATATATATATATATATATATATATATATATATATATATATATATATATATATATATATATATATATATATATATATATATATATATATATATATATATATATATATATATATATATAGACCCCGGTGCCGCGCCGGCGGATCGACCGAACGCCGCCGGCGAGAGGCCCGGTTGAATGCCGCCAAAAGTGTTGTAACGCCGCCGGCGCGCCGCAGGCACGCCGCTGCCGGCAGAGGCGGTGGCGTTCGGTCGACTTTAAATTATTTTTACAGCAATTCTTTATTGCGTCAACCGGAAAGTCGGAGCTTTTCCTTCTCGTGTGGTTTAGTATTTCGATTTTCTGATTAGAAATCAAGCAGAGCTTGCACTATCCCCGAATTTTCGGGTATTTTCCCGAAAATCTATGCGTCACCCCGAAAAAAAATTTGGTTCCCCGAATCCCCGAAAATCACGCAATCACGGTGCCACCCCTAGTGATTTATCACCAGTGACTTTCCCTGCCAAATATTACTTTGTATACCATAATTCTTCTGCTCTCTTGTTCATTTATTTTCGTCTCTTTTGTTACTTTGCATAAAAACCAGACAGATGTAATATGCTATTGCAAATATATCGTCTTTATGAAATGAGTTTAAATCATTTCGAATGCAGTTTCCCAATCGCTATTTCTTACATCATTCGTAGTCAAGAATTTTATTTTCAAGTTGAATAGAATTATAGAACGCATTCACTACTATACAGCTTCAGCCTTTTGTTGGATTTTGAAATTGACAGCCGACAGATTGTTTCTACAGCTGAATTGTAAGTTTGCAGATTTTTTTTTTTTTTTGCTGTTTTTAGATAAGATTTTCTTAATGTTTAATACTCAATTATTGAACACCTGATAGAAAATACAATCTTCTTTCTGGAACATTTTTACCCCCCCCCCCCCCAAAAAAAAAAACAGCCTTCGGTTGAGACAAAATTTAGCTACAGACTAAGCTATGTACAAGGTTGGGGAATTAAAGATTGAACCGGAAGTTACCCCAAAAATATGATTCATAAATAAATTGTAAATTATTGCCTATAGGGGAGGGGGATAGGGGGCTATCATTTTTAAATGATAATGCCTCATTTTTTTTATTGAAAGCAGGGATGCCAAAAAGATAATTATTTTTTTCATTTAAAGTGGAGACAGAAGAAAATGATATCAAATTCCCTGGGAAACCATTGAAATATTTTGATAGACCCAGGGCCCCCCATTAGGACTTGTTCATTGTCTTGGGTATTTTGCGATTTCTCATAGGCTACTGGCCTTTTTGGCTTTTGTGTGTGCTCCCTTTTAATTCGATTCTTTGGATCTTATGGAATGCCATGGCGAATCTATCACTCAGTTTTCCAATAATTTGAGGTATATCTGAATAATTTCGACTCTTTTGTTGTTGTTCTTTGTACCCCTTTACTCATACCCTAATTTTTTTTTTCATGGAACACTAAGCTGTTTAACATTATTTTGCGTGTTTTGTTTGAACCATATAGTAACCTTGTTAATTATTCAGTAAATTATTTTTCTAATGGAAGCTGAGACGGTATATCCTATCAAGGTGGTATCCAGAGGGGGGGGGGGGGGGGTAGGGAGGTATTATATTTAAATGATAATAGCCTGAAATTTTATTTATTGAAAGCAGGGATCCCAAAAAGTTCATTTTTTTTAATTTAAAGCAGAGACGGCATCCTATCAAGGTGGTATCCAGAGGGGGGGGGGGGGTATTGAGCTATCATATTTAAATGATAATACCTCAATTTTTTTTAAAGCAGGGGTGCCAATAAGTTAATTATTTTTTTTTATTTAAAGCAGAGACGGTATCCTATCAAGATGGTATCCAGAAGGGGGCATAGGGAGTTATTATATTTAAGTGATAGTACCTTGATTTTTTTTTTATTGAAAGCAGGGATGCCAAAAAGTTGAAAAGTTGACAAAATTAACAAGATTTTCGTGAGTTATACTTGATACATCACTTGCATGGTTTTATCGTCCAAAGGGAAAGGGACATATGCGTCCAATCCGGTTTTTGTTTCCTATTGATGAAACGGGTTTACTTTGAAAACATTCATTCATATGTACCAGGCAGATTCAGACTAAAACGAATTGGTGTGACAAAAGCGATATCGACATCCCCACCTAACGTTGCGCTCGAGTAACAATGGCGCCCTTGGTCCAGTGCCCAAGTTACATTAAAAGGCCAGGTCATAATAAAAGCTTTCAATTTGGGAGGTTCAAGGAGGAGTCTTTGACAGTCTTATGACCTCAGGGTACTAGATGTTGCAACGTTCTTACGTATCTACAGTGGTTTAGAAAATTCGATCACCCCACAAATGATTACCAAAAATATGCACAAATGTAACATTTGGAATACTATAACACTTTTTTCAAAGCTTCGAAGAAAAACAAAAAAGTCTAAATACCCCTAACTACGCTTGAAAGCTATTTTAAAAAGAAACTCTTTGGAGATTTCCATGGAAATGACCGTAGCAGAAGCTTTGAGCCTGGGTGGGGATCAAAGAGGAGTCTAAGTATTTTGACCACAGGTGACTTATTGTTGCGACTTTCTTAAATTTGGTAATTCTTGTGAGCATTTGGAAATCAAAGCTTAAACTCAATGACTGATACTAAGTGTCCTAACATTTTGCTTGGACTAAAAGTGACGAACTAGGATGAACATTTCAACATCTTCCTGGAGCTACTTCAGTCTGCATATTATTTCATTTAATTACACTTAAAACGGATGAGCTTTTCATTTTTTACCTAAGAAAATAGCTGGCACTCCATTTTTATTCATAGCCAATAAACTATTAAGTGTTTTTTGTGTCTTTGTAATTGAAGTGTTCTCATGTGAAGTGTTCATCATGTATTTTTCAATTTGATAAATTTACTCCTTTTAGATACAGTTTATAATTTGACTGATATTAGGTATTTATCAGTTTATAATTTGGAATGAATCCCCAAAAGAAAAAATGAATAATATCCAAAAGAGCAGCCAAAAGCGATTAAAAAGCAGCAGTTCAGCCTTAGCCTACATGACATATATTCTATAAAGAAGCCAAAAAAAACTTTAAAATGAATTTTTTTTTAATTGTTATTAAAAACCAGTTTTTAATACAAAAAGGTTTCTTACGAATCCAAAAGAGCCAAAAAAAAAAAAAAAACAATCAATATCAAAGTCGCCCATTTCAACTGTTTTAAATGTGACAAAACAGATATAGGCAAAGGGCATTATGAAAAAATTAAGCTTCTAAGTTCAAAGTTAAATTCAAAGTTTTTACCCAGATAACTGACGAATTTTGTGGTACGGTATTTGAAGTTTTATATGCAGTAATGCTCGATGAAAAAAAACTACTAATTTTGATAATTATTTATATTAAGAATACATAGCTAATAGATACTTCAACTACTCGTATTATGCAAGGGTTCTGAAACGCCACAGCCATTTCGTTTCTACCAGATTTCTACTTCTCTTGATGAATAACGAAGAAGACCAGTTTCCAGCCAGCGACTTGTGAATTTTTGAACTCATGAATAGGCTCGAATCTGTTGTAAACTGAAGCTGTGATTTGAGAAAGACTGATGAAAACATTAATGTTTGCGCGCCGCCGACATCCTACCGGCGGCGCACCGCCGGCGTCTTACCGGTGGCGCGGCGCGGCGTGCTGTTTTTTGCCCCGCCGCCGCCAGTCTTCCCTCATCAGCGCGGCACCGGGGTCTATATATATATATATATATATATATATATATATATATATATATATATATATATATATATATATATATATATATTATATAATATATATATATATATATATATATATATATATATATATATATATTATATATATATCTATATATATATATATGTGTGTATATATATATATAATATGTAATATATGTTACTTTCTTATGATTTTCCTTGTCACCAGTCAGGTTTGTCCCAATAATGAAGTATTTTGTACTGGCTGTTCATCCTATCCTTCCTTGTGAATGCAAAAGAATAGGACTTGTTTGAGGTAATTAATAATATAGCTGATTTTAAATTCGATTGGAATTTTTATTCTTTGGAATTATGAGAAAAAATATCCTGTATTATATTTTGCGTTAGTTCTATTTTATGAGAGGCGTCTTTGTTTTCTTCTCAGTAAGATTTGGTGTAAAAAGTAGAGGCATACATTTCCAACCTTGAGAAGTTATTCAAAGATTAATCCTAGGTAAATCCAAAACGTGGCAAAAAAACTATAAATAGACATCTTTTCTTATTTATGGCAAACTTAGGAAGGATTGGGGGGGGGGGGGGCATGCGCTCCTTACTCCCAAATCCGTACAGGCTTTTGCATAAGACTGATTTTAATCTGATCTCTTTTTTCTTCACTAAAGTGAAATAAGTAATATAGAATACTATTTAGAAAGTTCAGTATATTAGAAAGTGAAGTCTTGAAAAATACCTTTCAAGATGAGATATCATGAGATTCAGTATCTAAAATTATATCCGTTAATGTTTAAAAAACACCCTAAGCAAGGCTCAGGGTGTTTTTTTACGGTTTAAAAAAGTTTGGAGGAATAGGAAGATAAGTCTGCGAATCAAGTTAAAATATAAATGTTTTGCTTTTATAACTTTAATAAATCAAATAATATTCACATTTTGATTACGAAATATCAGTATATGTATATTAAACTGAAAATGCACATTCATTTGTATTTTTATTTATATTTTTTTTAGTAAAGTGCAAATTATGTTCTGGCCTTGGAAAGGCAAAGGGGTTTTGAGCCCAACTTATGTTAATTTCTGCTCGTTTTGAGTTTGACTCGGTTATTTATTGTAATTTCTGTTCGTTTTTGGGTTTCATTTATTTATCGATGCTGAATTGTGGTAGTCTCACGCTTGGTAGATTATTTGATTTTATTTTTGCTCATTTTTTGTTTAATGGAATTCTTTACTTTTCTTTGAAAAACTTATTTTGTGGAAAAATGTATTTTTAATTAATTTCTGTTCTTTTTATATTGACATAGTCTTTTCAGAGAAAAAGAAAATGATACTTTAAATCTTTTCGTTTTAATAAGAATTTATAGTTTTTCCTGCTATTTTTATGCTGGAGAAAAATTTTCAGTAATTTTTAACAACATACACCATATTAAAAATCTGGACACAAATAGTAGTGTTTAATTTAGTTTCATACCTCCTCTAGTTGACCTGAAATGCAAAACTTGATACCATTCGCAAAAAAATCTGTTTACTACTTTCTTTGATAGCTTGGATACACTTACGCTATTTTGATTTGGTTAAATTTTAAGAGCAGAAGCAGCCCCGAAAGTTTGAACATAATACCCTCAGTCGTTCTTGGGATAATGCCGAGATGCCTTATTGGGAATTAGCATTAACACAGTCCATTTTGATTTAATCTTATGGCAGCATATAGTTTTTTAAACATAAAGTCAAATTGGAGGGTGGGCGCTGGAGGAAGATTAGTTTCCCTCCAATCACTTTCGACTACTAAAAAGGGCATCATCCCTTTCTATTTTCAATCGAATAAGCCTTTTTTCGAACCTACGACAACTCCTTCGATACAAAGTGCCCTGGTCTAAACAACAACAACAACAACAACAAAATAATACATTATACCCACATCGATCTTTACTATAAAAATGTCAAGCCTTCCAATCACTTTCGACTATTAAAAAGGGCACTAGGCCTTTCGATTTCAATCGAATGAGCCCTTTTTGAGTTTCTACGACAAAACATCCTATAAGCACCTTATATGCTCCAAGGGCATAAATTACAACCCTTACCCTAATGGCTGTGAGGGTGGTTGTCATCCTCTAAGACCTAATTTCCAGAACTTTCAACTACGTTAAACAAAATGGCTATCTCAAAATTTTGATTGGATGTGTCTGGGAAAAAGGTGGGCGTGAGAGGTGCGTTAGTCTTTTTCCAATCAATTTCAACTATTAAAAAAAGGCACTAGCCCTTTCAATTTCCAATCAAATGAGCCCTTTTGAAGTTTCTACGACAACGCTTTAAATAAAACCTTATATGCCCCCAGGGGATAACTTACAACCCTCGCCCTGAGGGCTGGGGTGGGAGATTTGTCATCCTCAAAGACCTAATTTCCAGAACTTTCTACTACGTTGAACAAAATGACTGTCTCAAAATTTTGATTGGATGTGTTTGGGGGAATGGTGGGCGTGAGAGGGGGGTTAGTTACCCTCAAATAACTTTCAACTATTAAAAAGGGCACCAGCCCTCTCAATTTCCAATTGAATGAGCCCATTTTGAAGTTTTTACGACAACTCCATCATTAAAAACCTTATATGCTCCCAGGGCATAACTTACAACCTTTGCCCTGGGGACTCTGGGGGTTTGCCATCCTTAAATACATAATTTCCAGAACTTTCAACTACGTTGACCAAATGGCTATCTGTAAACATTGATCGAATGTGTTTGGGAAAATGGGCGTGAGAGGTTGGTTAATTACTCTCCACTCACTTTCGACTATTAAAAAGGGCAATTTCAATTTCCAATCAAATGAGCCCCTTTTGAAATCTCTACAAAAACTTATATGCCCCCTATATAAACCTTATAAGAACCCCCTTATAAAACCTATATAAACCTTATATGCCCCCAGGGCATAACTTACAACCCTTGCACGGAGTGCTCTGATGGGTTATCATCCTAAAAGACCTAATTTCCAGAAATTTCGACCACGTGGAACAAAATGGATATCTCACAATTTTGATCGGATGTGTTTGGGGAAATGGTTGGCGTGAGAAATGGTTGAAATCTCTACAAAAACTTCCTATATAAACTTTACATGCTCCAAGGGCATAACTTACAACCCTTGCCCTGAGGGTTGTGGGGGGGGGGGCTGAGTTGTCATCCTTAAAGACCTAATTTCCAAAAATTTCAACTACGTTGAATAAAATGGCTATCTAAAAATTTTGATTGGATGTGTTTGGAGAAAAGGTGGGCGTGAGAGGGGGGTTAGTTGCCCTCAAATCGCTTTCGACTATTAAAAAAAGGCACTAGCCCTTTGAATTTCCAATCGAATGAACCATTTTTCAAGTTTCTACGACAAAGATTTCAATAATAACCTTATATGCCCCCAAGGCATAACTTATAACCCTTGCCCTTGCCCTCAAGACTGTGGGGGAGGGAGCGTGGAACCAAATCTGCATTTCAAGGTATAATTTAATGAACTTATATGCCCCCAAGCATAACTTATAACCCTTGCCCTCAAGACTGTGGGGGGAGCGTCCTGCTCAAAGGTATAATTTCCTGAACGTTAAACTGCGTGGAACCAAATAGCAGTAGTAAGTACATATGGAATTCTACGACTTTGTGTTCCTTCCGGTGTTATTTGCGTACGGTCCTAGGAATCTCTATGCTATTTGCTGTGCTATTTGGGTCATTGACTTACCAAGGTCAACCAGACAGTTTCTGGTGGGTATAGTCTGGTTTGGTGGGTATAGTCTGGTTTGGTGGGTATAATCTGGTTTGGTGGGTATAATCTGGTTTGGTGGGTATAGTCTGGTTTGGTGGGTATAGTCTGGTTTGGGTTTTCAAAGAGAGTGAGTGGAATATTAATGTTTTGAATAATAGGAGTGTGATTGATTCTAATTAGTGATTGGATAATTTTTTAACATGAAATCTCTGAATAAAATATTTTTGGGAGAGATGGGTTGATTGTGTACTGTATAATACACAAGTGATGTTCGAACAGTGTTGTCAATTTAAAATAGGGTCTAACGTTTTAGTATACTAAAAAGTTGATACTAAGAGGGATGTAGATGATAAGAAAAGAAGTTCAATAATGAAATTCAGAACAAACCTTAGAAATCCTTAAAAAATCAAGTAGTAGGGTGTATGTGAGTACGAACCATCAAGGATCATAAGCACCAACGACACTAATCAGCAGAGATATTAACTCCCCAAGGTCCCTTACCCCCAAACTCGTTGGGCACCTACTCCCTCGAACTTTTTGCCCCCCCCCTCCTCCCCATTTTTTTTTTGATTTTTTTTTTAACATGATATATTTTTTCAACTTTTTTTTTTACATGTCTTCGAATGAGATGAAACAATTTAAATTCAGTAGTGTTCTGTCGTGATTTACCTTGTCACAGTTACATTCTCTTAATTTTTCAAAGTTCATTTTGAATTTCTTTTGTTGAAATGCAAGAGTTGGAATATTTCAGTAGTGTTTTGTTGTGCTTTACCTTGTCACAGTTACATTCAATTGATTTTTCAAAGTTCATTTTGAATTTCTTTCGTGAAATGCAAGAGTTGGAATATTTCAGTAGTGTTTTGTCGTGGTTTACCATATCACAGTTACATTCTCTTAATTTTTCAAAGTTCATTTTGAATTTCTTTCGTTGAAATGCAAGAGTTGGAATATTTCAGTAGTGTCTTGTTGTGCTTTACCTTGTCACAGTTACATTCTCTTGATTTTTCAAAGTTCATTTGGATTTCTTTCGTTGAAATGCAAGAGTTGGAATATTTCAGTAGTGTTTTGTTGTGCTTTACATTGTCACAGTTACATTCTCTTGATTTTTCAAAGTTCATTTTGAATTTCTTTTGTTGAAATGCAAGAGTTGGAATATTTCAGTAGTGTTTTGTTGTGCTTTACCTTGTCACAGTTACATTCAATTGATTTTTCAAAGTTCATTTTGAATTTCTTTCGTGAAATGCAAGAGTTGGAATATTTCAGTAGTGTTTTGTCGTGGTTTACCATATCACAGTTACATTCTCTTAATTTTTCAAAGTTCATTTTGAATTTCTTTCGTTGAAATGCAAGAGTTGGAATATTTCAGTAGTGTCTTGTTGTGCTTTACCTTGTCACAGTTACATTCTCTTGATTTTTCAAAGTTCATTTTGGATTTCTTTCGTTGAAATGCAAGAGTTGGAATATTTCAGTAGTGTTTTGTTGTACTTTACATTGTCACAGTTACATTCTCTTGATTTTTCAAAGTTCATTTTGAATTTCTTTTGTTGAAATGCAAGAGTTGGAATATTTCAGTAGTGTTTTGTTGTGCTTTACCTTGTCACAGTTACATTCTCTTGATTTTTCAAAGTTCATTTTGAATTTCTTTCGTGAAATGCAAGAGTTAGAATATTTCAGTAGTGTTTTGTCGTGGTTTACCATGTCACAGTTACATTCTCTTGATTTTTCAAAGTTCATTTTGAATTTCTTTCGTGAAATGCAAGAGTTGGAATATTTCAGTAGTGTTTTGTCGTGGTTTACCATGTCACAGTTACGTTCTCTTGATTTTTCAAAGTTCATTTTGAATTTCTTTCGTGAAATGCAAGAGTTGGAATATTTCAGTAGTGTTTTGTCGTGGTTTACCTTGTCACAGTTGCATTCTCTTGATTTTCCAAAGCTCATTTTGGATTTCTTTTGTTGACATGCAAGAGTTGGAATATTTCAGTAGTGTTTTGTTGTGCTTTACCTTGTCACAGTTACATTCTCTTGATTTTTCAAAGTTCATTTTGAATTTCTTTCGTGAAATGCAAGAGTTGGAATACTTCAGTAGTGTTTTGTCGTGGTTTACCTTGTCACAGTTACATTCTTTTGATTTTTCAAAGTTCATTTTGGATTTCTTTTGTTGAAATGCAGGAGTTGAATATTTCAGTAGTGTCTTGTTGTGCTTTACCTTGTCGCAGTTGCATTCTCTTGATTTTTCAAAGTTCATTTTGGATTTCTTTTGTTGAAATGAAGAGTTGGACTGTGACAGTAAGAGTTGAAATGCAAGAGTTGGAATATTTCAGTAGTGTTTTGTCGTGGTTTACCTTGTCACAGTTGCATTCTCTTGATTTTCCAAAGCTCATTTTGGACTTCTTTTGTTGACATGCAAGAGTTGGAATATTTCAGTAGTGTTTTGTTGTGCTTTACCTTGTCACAGTTACATTCTCTTGATTTTTCAAAGTTCATTTTGAATTTCTTTCGTGAAATGCAAGAGTTGGAATACTTCAGTAGTGTTTTGTCGTGGTTTACCTTGTCACAGTTACATTCTTTTGATTTTTCAAAGTTCATTTTGGATTTCTTTTGTTGAAATGCAGGAGTTGGAATATTCAGTAGTGTCTTGTTGTGCTTTACCTTGTCGCAGTTGCATTCTCTTGATTTTTCAAAGTTCATTTTGGATTTCTTTCGTTGAAATGCAAGAGTTGGAATATTTCAGTAGTGTTTTGTAGTGCTTTACCTTTGTCACAGTTACATTCTCTTGATTTTTCAAAGTTCATTTTGAATTTCTTTCGTGAAATGCAAGAGTTGGAATATTTCAGTAGTGTTTTGTCGTGGTTTACCATGTCACAGTTACATTCTCTTGATTTTTCAAAGTTCATTTTAATTTCTTTCGTGAAATGCAAGAGTTGGAATATTTCAGTTTTGTCGTGGAACCATGTCACAGTTACATTCTCTTGATTTTTCAAAGTTTATTTTGGATTTCTTTGTGAAATGCAGGAGTTGGAATATTTCAGTAGTGTTTTGTTGTGCTTTACCTTGTCACAGTTACATTCTCTTGATTTTTCAAAGTTCATTTTGAATTTCTTTCGTGAAATGCAAGAGTTGGAATATTTCAGTAGTGTTTTTATATTTTCCATAATTTTCTTAAGAGAAACTAGAGTTTACGGCCAAAAACCAATTTGATCAACTTGGAAAAAGTTCAAATAGAATCATTACTGATATTGATATTAGTGCGTAAACTACAAACTGACAAAAAAATATCCAGAACTTTTTTTCTTATAGCCTTGACTTTGAAGACATTTCTTCATCTTAATTGGCTTTAGAAATATCATGCAAAATAAAACTAACCAAACCGTCGTTGCTTTGTCGAATTTTGAGCAAACAAAAGGATTGTAACACCTGATTGGCTCGTTTGTATGCAATTTCAAGCCAGTGAAAAGAATGAAACGTCTTTGAGTCACATTTTAAAAAAAAGTAAATTCGAATTTTCTCTATGATTTAATCCCAACGTTCCCCTGCTCTGAGTGTTGAAAATGATTTCACGACATTATTTTAGTTTTTTTTTATTGCCCCAAACTATTTTTTTTCATCATGAACCCTTTAGAGATCAATTTGATCAACTTGGAGAAAGTTTCAAATAGAATCGTTACTGATATTGATATTAGTGCGTAAACTACAAACTGACAAAATATCCAGAACTTTTTTTCTTATAGCCTTGACTTTGAAGAAATTTCTTCTTTTGTAGGTGTGTGTTGTCTGAAACCTACAATTTGAGGTGGGTAGTTTGCTATTTCTGACTTTTCAGAGCTAGGTTTCTTTGTCTCTCATAGGCGTGTGTTGTCTAAAACCTACAATTTGGGGTGGGTAGTTTGCTATTTCTGGCTTTTATGCGCTAGGTTTCATAGCCTTTTGTATGTGTGTTGTCTGAAGCCTATGGTTTGGGATGCTATTTGGTTTTCAGAGCTAGTTTTCTTAGTCTCTCATAGGTGTGTGTTATCTGAAACCTACAATTTTGGGTGTTTAGTTTGCTATTTTTGACTTTTTTTGAAATAGGTTTCATAGCCTTTTGTAGGTTTGTACTGTCTGAAACCTATAGTTTGGGATGCTATTTGGGCTTTTCAGAGCTAGGTTTCTTAGTTTCTCATAGGTGTGTGTTGACTGAAACCTACAATTTGAGGTGGGTAGTTTGCTATTTCTGACTTTTCAGAGCTAGGTTTCTTTGTCTCTCATAGGCGTGTGTTGTCTAAAACCTACAATTTGGGGTGGGTAGTTTGCTATTTCTGGCTTTTATGCGCTAGGTTTCATAGCCTTTTGTATGTGTGTTGTCTGAAGCCTATGGTTTGGGATGCTATTTGGGTTTTCAGAGCTAGTTTTCTTAGTCTCTCATAGGTGTTTGTTATCTGAAACCTACAATTTGGGTGTTTAGTTTGCTATTTTTGACTTTTTTGAGCTAGGTTTCATAGCCTTTTGTAGGTTTGTACTGTCTGAAACCTATAGTTTGGGATGCTATTTGGGCTTTTCAGAGCTAGGTTTCTTACTCTCTCATAGGTGGGTGTAGTCTGAAACCTACAATTTGAGGTGGGTAGTTTGATATTTCTGGCTTTTCAGAGCTAGGTTTCTTAGTGTCTCATAGGTGTGTGTTGTCTGAAACCTACAATTTGAGGTGGGTAGTTTTCTATTTCTGGCTTTTATGAGCTAGGTAACAAACTATTTCTGTAAAATCTGAGCTAATAAGGGTTTTTTGGCCGTAAACTCTAGTTTTTTGTAAGAAAATTATGAAAAATATACAATTCTCTGGTTCAAATCTGAAACTTTAGTCTATTTTTGGATCGAAAAATAAACTATTTCTATAAAATCTGAGCTAAAAAGGATTTTTGACCGTAAACTCTAGTTTGTTTTGTAAGAAAATTATGGAAAATACAATTCGTTGGCTCATAGGTGAAACTTAAGTCCAGTTTTGGATACTCATAATGATGAGGACTGATGATTCTAATTCAATATTTTTTCCATAAAAACAGACTATTTTTTTTAAACTTCGAAATTATTCAACTTTATTTATTTTTTTATCTTTTTTTGTACGTATCTTAAAATGACAAACTATGCCTACGGCTCTAACAATTCTACTCTATGATTGGTCAGAGATATGATGTGGCTTTCCCATTGGTATTCTGTGTCCGGTTATTGACACTACTTAGTCTATTGCATGTATTAAATCAGTATTTTTTACGCAGTGGAACGATAAACACATAAGTCATATCTTAAAAAAAGTGAAGATGGAGCATTTTAATAAAGTGTGGTCACATAACAAGGTTATTGTAGCATTGAAT
The DNA here is from genome assembly GCA_027921565.1 of Artemia sinica. Taxonomy (NCBI): domain Eukaryota; kingdom Metazoa; phylum Arthropoda; class Branchiopoda; order Anostraca; family Artemiidae; genus Artemia; species Artemia sinica. The sequence goes on from CM051262.1 coordinate 18,446,857, forward strand.
GCCGACAAGGAGAAGTATTTAAACTATGAAACAAGTACAAGTGGTAGCACTATTGGAAATGTATGCATGCATTGTCATGACAGTAAGGAATTCAATTTCTTTGGAATAGCGAAAAAAATTCAACTCTTATGTTGGTGGTTATGCGAGATTGAGATCTCCAGAGATGATTGTACTCAAAGAGAATGCCAACATAAAAATAATCTTTGATGATAGAGGACAACTCCTTGCTACTGTTGCAGGTAACACATTACCTACTGATACATCCAATCGTCTACTTTCGGGTATTAGCATTCAACGGAAGGTCAATGAAAGAAAGGCCTACTCTTCTACTAATATCGTAAACCATATCTTGTCTACGTGCCGAAACTGTTACCTGTGTAAAAATAATGTGATAATAGACAGTGAAATTGCCAGAAAAATAAAAAGGGCATTGTCAGAAAATATCACTATGGAATATAAAGATGAATCGATGAAAAAAAAGCACCAGCAAACGTTACTGCCATTGATCAAACAGTCAATGAACCAAATAATACCAAAGACGAAAAGCATATTGAGCCTGTTGATGAGACACCAGTAAAAATTGTGTATGACTCTAAATGGAATAGTGATTATTCTACTGATTACGAACTAAGAGAAGACAATAGCTACAATATCAAGAGAGAAAATGGTGAACTATTTTATGGAACAAATTCAAAAATTCCAAAGTTAATCATTGATATTAATAATGTATCATAATATATTTTTGTATTAATATTCTACATAGCATTATCTCATTAAAAATATTTTATGCATTACTTTGTTATGTGTTCATTATTTTTAGAGTAAGCTAGCATATCAAACGTGTAGAATGTCTATTAAAACATCGGAGATGTAAGAAAAGGAATTTGCATACATCTATTGTCAGACACATGGGATAACATTGACAAAATCTAACTATCAGAATGAATAAATTCTTTATCAACATCCGTTGTTGGATATGTTATTATGTCATTATGAAAAAATTGTAAGTAAGTAGGTAAGTAAGTAATTAAGCAGGTAAGTAAGTAACAAACTCTTTCTTGAATTCTTCTTTTGGATACACAATACAGAAATTTAATTCAGGAAATTATGAAAAAAAATTGAACAAATTCTTTATTAGCATTCTTTATCGATTGAAGTCGCTTCCTAGACCCTTTTTTCAAATATCTACATTTACGTTAGGTTCATTTAGGTTCCATTATCGTGGCCACGCTAAGGGAACCTAAATGAACCTAACGTAAATGCAGATATTTGAAAAAAGGGTGGTATTGTAAGTTGGCCGCAGGTGCCCGGATGAATGAAAAATCAGTTGTGCTGCCATCTATACCTTAATTGAAATAGATGGTAGCTATTGCTTTAGTAAAAAATAAATGAACCTAGCTTTTTGCATGTCTCTCTCACTAGGCCCCTGGGGCGAATTCAAGAAAGAGTTTTTTACTTTTTACTTACAATTTTTTTTTCATATGATAAAAAAAAAATTATTCACTCTGACACTTACATATTGTCAACTTTATCTTTTGTATCCGGGAAAAGGATGTTGATATAGAATTTAATCACCCTGATACTTAGATTTTGTCAATTTTATCCGACATAGCCCGACAAAGGGTGTTGATAATGCATTTATTCACTCTGGTACTTAGATTATGCATTTAAAGGATGTTGATAATGCATTTATTCACTCTGATATTTAGATTTTGTCAATTTTATCCCATGTATCCGAGAAAGAGATGTTGATATAGAAATTAATCACTCTGATACTTAGATTTTGTCCATTTTATCCGACATATCCGACAAAGGATGTTGATAATGAATTTATTCACTCTGATACTTAGATTTTGTCAATTTTATCCCATGTAGCCGAGAAAGGGATGCTGATATAGAATTTAATCAATCTAATACTTAGATTTTGTCAATTTTATTCCCATGTACCTGAGAAAAGGATGTTGAAGTAGAATTTAATCAATCTGATATTTAGATTTTGTCAATTTTATCCGATATTTTATCCTATGTATCCCAGAAAAGGATGCTGATATAGAATTTAGTCACTCTGATACTTAGATTTTGTCAATTCTATCCGACATATCCGATAAAGGATGTTGTTAAAGGATTTATTCATTCTGAAATTTAGATTTTGTTATTTATAATTGTTGTAACTGATAAAAGATGTTGATAAAAAATAAATTATTCACTCTGACAGTTAGATTCTGTCAATTTTATTCGATCGCACGTAACCTCGTCTACATTAACCTTAAAAAATGAAATAAAGCTATGTCGACTTTGCATATTTTATTCAACATATCCGACAAAGGATGCTGAAAAAGCATTTATTCACTCTGATATTTAGATTTTGCTATTTATAATTGTTGTAACTGATAAAAGAAGTTGATACAAAATAAATTATTCACTCTGACACTTAGATTCTGTCAATTTTATTCGATGTATCTGACAAAAGATGTTGATAAAAAAAAATTTATTCGCTCTAACACTTAGATTTTGTCAATTTCATCCGCATGTATCCGAGAAATGGATGTTGATATAGAATTTAATCAATTTGATACTTAGATTTTGTGAAATTGCTGTACTGACTGTCTAGGAAGCGACTTCAATCGATAAAGAATGTTAATAAAGAATTTGTTGAATTTTTTTTCATAATTTCCTGAATTAAATTTCTGTATTGTGTATCCAAAAGGTGAATTCAAGAAAGAGTTTGTTACTTACTTACCTACTTAATTACTTACTTACCTACTTACTTACAATTTTTTCATAATGACATAATAACATATCCAACAATGGATGTTGATAAAGAATTTATTCATTCTGATAGTTAGATTTTGTCAATGTTATCCCATGTGTCTGACAATAGATGTATGCAAATTCCTTTTCTTACATCTCCGATGTTTTAATAGACATTCTACACGTTTGATATGCTAGCTTACTCTAAAAATAATGAACACATAACAAGGTAATGCATAAAATATTTTTAATGAGATAATGCTATGTAGAATATTAATACAAAAATATATTATGATACATTATTAATATCAATGATTAACTTTGGAATTTTTGAATTTGTTCCATAAAATAGTTCACCATGTTCTCTCTTGCTATTGTAGCTATTGTCTTCTCTTAGTTCGTAATCAGTAGAATAATCACTATTCCATTTAGAGTCATACACAATTTTTACTGGTGTCTCATCAACAGGCTCAATATGCTTTTTGTCTTTGGTATTATTTGGTTCATTGACTGTTTGATCAATGGCAGTAACGTTTGCTGGTGCTTTGTTTTTCATCGATTCATCTTTATATTCCATACTGATATTTTCTGACAATGCCCTTTTATTTTTCTGGCAATTTCACTGTCTATTATCACATTATTTTTACACAGGTAACAGTTTCGGCACGTAGACAAGATATGGTTTACGAGATTAGTAGAAGAGTAGGCCTTTCTTTTATTGACCATCCGTTGAATGCTAATACCCGAAAGCTGACGATTGGATGTATCAGTAGGTAATGTGTTACCTGCAACAGTAGCAAGGAGTTGTCCTCTATCATCAACGATTATTTTTATGTTGGCATTCTCTTTGAGTACAATCATCTCTGGAGATCTCAATCTCGCATAACCACCAACATAAGAATTGAATTTTTTCGCTATTCCAAAGAATTGAATTCCTTACTGTCATGACAATGCATGCATACATTTCCAATAGTGCTACCACTTGTACTTGTTTCATAGTTTAAATACTTCTCCTTGTCGGCATTCAATGCTACAATAACCTTGTTATGTGAACACACTTTATTAAAATGCTCCATCTTCACTTTTTTTAAGATATGACTTATGTGTTTATCGTTCCACTGCGTAAAAAATACTGATTTAATACATGCAATAGACTAAGTAGTGTCAATAACCGGACATAGAATACCAATGGGAAAGCCACATCATATCTCTGACCAATCATAGAGTAGAATTGTTAGAGCCGTAGGCATATTTTGTCATTTTAAGATACGTACAAAAAAAGATAAAAATAAATAAAGTTGAATAATTTGAAGTTTAAAAAAAAAATAGTCTGTTTTTATGGAAAAAATGTTGAATTAGAATCATCAGTCCTCATCATTATGAGTATCCAAAACTGGACTTAAGTTTCACCTATGAGCCAACGAATTGTATTTTCCATAATTTTCTTACAAAAAACATGAGTTTACTGCAAAAAACCCTTATTAGCTCAGATTTTATAGAAATATTTTATTTTTCGATCCATAACTGGACTTAATTTTCACCTATGAGCCACGAATTGTATTTTTCATAATTTTCTTACAAAAAAAACTAGAGTTTACGGTCAAAAATCCTTTTTAGCTCGGATTTTATAGAAATAGTTTATTTTTCGATCCAAAAATAGACTAAAGTTTCAGATTTGAACCAGAGAATTGTATTTTTCATAATTTTCTTACAAAAAACTAGAGTTTACGGCCAAAACCCTTATTAGCTCAGATTTTACAGAAATAGTTTGTTACATAGCTCATAAAAGCCAGAAATAGCAAAACTACCCACCTCAAATTGTAGGTTTCAGACAACACACACCTATGAGACACTAAGAAACCTAGCTCTGAAAAGCCAGAAATATCAAACTACCCACCTCAAATTGTAGGTTTCAGACTACACCCACCTATGAGAGAGTAAGAAACCTAGCTCTGAAAAGCCCAAATAGCATCCCAAACTATAGGTTTCAGACAGTACAAACCTACAAAAGGCTATGAAACCTAGCTCAAAAAAAGTCAAAAATAGCAAACTAAACACCCCAAATTGTAGGTTTCAGATAACACACACCTTTGAGAGACTAAGAAAACACCTAGCTCTGAAAAGCCAAATAGCATCCCAAACCATAGGTTTCAGACAACACATATACAAAGCTATGAAACCTGAAAAGCCAAATAGCAAACTCCCAAACTCTAAACATAGCAATCTAGGTTTCAGACAACACACCTACAAAAGCTATAACTTAGAAAGAAACTACTATGAAACTAGCTAAACTAGAAAAAACTCAGAAAAGCCAGAAATAGCAAACTACCCACCTGCACAAATTGTAGTTTTCAGATAACACACACCTATGAGAGGACTAAGAAAAACTAGCTCTGAAAAGCCCAAATAGCATCCCAAACTCAAATAGGTTTCAGACAACACACATACTACAAAAGGCTATGAAACCTAGCTCTGAAAAAGCTCAAAATAGCAAACTACCCACCCAAATTGTAGGTTTTAGACAACACACACCTATGAGAGACTAAGAAAACCTAGCTCTGAAAAGACATAAAAGTCAGGCTATAACCTACAAAAGGCTTATGAAACCTAACTCATAAAAGTAATCAAATAGGATAGGTTTCTAAACTTGTAGGTTTCAAAACACTACACTCTGAAATAGAAAGCTAAGAAAACTAGCTCTGAAGCTCAAATAGCATCTACCAAAACTATAGGTTTCAGAGACTAATAACAATATAAACACCTAGCAAAAACTAGAAATTGTTTCTAGACAACACCAAGTTGATCAAACCTTGATCTCTGAAAAGTGGAAATAGCACACTACCCACCTCAAAATTGTAATATGAGAAACTAAGAAACCTAGTTGAAAAGCTCAATAGCAAAAAACTATAGGTTTTAGCAACACACACCTGTCAAAGAAGAAATTTCTTCAAAGTCAAGGCTATAAGAAAAAAAGTTCTGGATATTTTTGTCAGTTTGTAGTTTACGCACTAATATCAATATCAGTAACGATTCTATTTGAACTTTCTCCAAGTTGATCAAATTGATCTCTAAAGGGTTCATGCTAAAAAAATAATAGTTTGGGGCAAGAAAAAAAAACTAAAATAATGTCGTGAAATCATTTTCAAAACTCAGAGCAGGGGAACGTTGGGATTGAATCATAGAGAAATTCGAATTTACTTTTTTTTAAAAAAATGTGACTCAAAGACGTTTCATTCTTTTCACTGGCTTGAAATTGCATACAAACGAGCCAATCAGGTGTTACAATCCTTTTGTTTGCTCAAAAATTCGACAAAGCAACGACGGTTTGGTTAGTTTTATTTTGCATGATATTTCTAAAGCCAATTAAGATGAAGAAAATGTCTTCAAAGTCAAGGCTATAAGAAAAAAAGTTCTGGATATTTTTTGTCAGTTTGTAGTTTACGCACTAATATCAATATCAGTAATGATTCTATTTGAACTTTCTCCAAGTTGATCAAATTGGTTTTTTGGCCGTAAACTCTAGTTTCTTGTAAGAAAATTATGGAAAATATAAAACACTACTGAAATATTCCAACTCTTGCATTTCACGAAAGAATTCAAAATGAACTTTGAAAAATCAAGAGAATGTAACTGTGACAAGGTAAAGCACAACAAAACACTACTGAAATATTCCAACTCCTGCATTTCAACAAAAGAAATCCAAAATGAACTTTGAAAAATCAAAAGAATGTAACTGTGACCAGGTAACCACGACGAAACACTACTGAAGTATTCCAACTCTTGCATTTCACGAAAAAAATTCAAAATGAACTTTGAAAAATCAAGAGAATGTAACTATGACATGGTAAACCACGACAAAACACTACTGAAGTATTCCAACTCTTGCATTTCACGAAAGAAATTCAAAATGAACTTTGAAAAATCAAGAGAATGTAACTGTGACAAGGTAAAGCACAACAAAACACTACTGAAATATTCCAACTCTTGCATGTCAACAAAAGAAATCCAAATGAGCTTTGAAAAAATCAAGAGAATGCAACTGTGACAAGGTAAACCACGACAAAACACTACTGAAATATTCCAACTCTTGCATTTCACGAAAGAAATTCAAAATGAACTTTGAAAAATGAAGAGAATGTAACTGTGACAAGGTAAAGCACAACAAAACACTACTGAAATATTCCAACTCTTGCATTTCAACAAAAGAAATCCAAAATGAACTTTGAAAAATCAAGAGAATGCAACTGTGACAAGGTAAAGCATAACAAAAACACTACTGAAATATTCCAACTCTTGCATTTCAACAAAAGAAATCCAAAATGAACTTTTAAAAAAATCAAGAGAATGTAATTGTGATATAGTAAACACGACAAAACACTACTGAAATATTCCAACTCTTGCATTTCACGAAAGAAATTCAAAATGAACTTTGAAAAATGAAGAGAATGGTACTGTGACAAGGTAAAGCACAACAAAACACTACTGAAATATTCCAACTCTTGCATTTCAACAAAAGAAATCCAAAATGAACTTTGAAAAATCAAGAGAATGCAACTGTGACAAGGTAAAGCATAACAAGACACTTCTGAATATTCCAACTCCTGCATTTCAACAAAAGAAATCCAAAATGAACTTTGAAAAATCAAGAGAATGTAACTGTGACAAGGTAAACCACGACAAAACACTACTGAAATATTCCAACTCTTGCATTTCACGAAAGAAATTCAAAATGAATTTGAAAAAATCAAGAGAATGTAACTGTGACATGGTAAACCACGACAAAACACTACTGAAATATTCCAACTCTTGCATTTCACGAAAGAAATTAAAAATAAACAATGAAAAATCAAGAGAATGTAACTGTGACAAGGTAAAGCACAACAAGACACTACTGAAATATTCCAACTCTTGCATTTCAACGAAAGAAATTCAAAATGAACTTTGAAAAATTAAGAGAATGTAACTGTGACATGGTAAACCACGACAAAACACTACTGAAATATTCCAACTCTTGCATTTCACGAAAGAAATTCAAATGAACTTTGAAAAATCAAGAGAATGTAACTGTGGACAAGGCAAAGCACGACAAAACACTACTGAAATATTCCAGCTCTTGCATTTCAACAAAAGAAATTCAAAATGAACTTTGAAAAATCAAGAGAATGTAACTGTGACAATGTAAAGCACAACAAAACACTACTGAAATATTCCAACTCTTGCATTTCAACGAAAGAAATCCAAAATGAACTTTGAAAAATCAAGAGAATGTAACTGTGACAAGGTAAAGCACAACAAGACACTATTGAAATATTCCAACTCTTGCATTTCAACGAAAGAAATTCAAAATGAACTTTGAAAAATTAAGAGAATGTAACTGTGACATGGTAAACCACGACAAAACACTACTGAAATATTCCAACTCTTGCATTCACGAAAGAAATTCAAAATGAACTTTGAAAAATCAAGAGAATGTAACTGTGACAAGGTAAAGCACAACAAAACACTACTGAAATATTCCAACTCTTGCATTTCAACAAAAGAAATTCAAAATGAACTTTGAAAAATCAAGAGAATGTAACTGTGACAATGTAAAGCACAACAAAACACTACTGAAATATTCCAACTCTTGCATTTCAACGAAAGAAATCCAAAATGAACTTTGAAAAATCAAGAGAATGTAACTCTGACAAGGTAAAAGCACAACAAGACACTACTGAAATATTCCAACTCTTGCGTTTCAACGAAAGAAATTCAAAATGAACTTTGAAAAATTAAGAGAATGTAACTGTGACAAGGTAAACCACGACAGAACACTACTGAATTTAAATTTGTTTCATCTCATTCAAAGACATGTAAAAAAAAAGTTGAAAAAAAATATATCATGTTAAAAAAAATAAAAAAAAAACGGGAGGAGGGGGGGGCCAAAAAGTTGGAGGGAGGAGGTGCCCAACGAGTTTGGGGGTAAGGGACCTTTGGGGAGTTAATGTCTCTGCTGGTTAGTGTCGTTGGTGCTTATGATCCTTGATGGTTCGTACTCACATACACCCTACTACTTGATTTTTAAGGATTTCTAAGGTTTGTTCTGAATTTCATTATTGAACTTCTTTTCTTATCATCTACATCCCTCTTAGCATCAACTTTTTAGTATACTAAAACGTTAGACCCTATTTTAAATTTACAACACTGTTCAAACATCACTTGTGTATTATACAGTATACAATCAACCCATCTCTCCCAAAAAATATTTTATTCAGAGATTTCATGTTAAAAAATTATCCAATCACTAATTAGAATCAATCACACTCCTATTATTCAAAACATTAATATTCCACTCACTCTCTTTGAAAACCCAAACCAGACTATACCCACCAAACCAGACTATACCCACCATACCAGATTATACCCACCAAACCAGATTATACCCACCAAACCAGACTATACCCACCAAACCAGACTATACCCACCAGAAACCTGTCTGGTTGACCTTGGTAAGTCAATGACCCAAATAGCACAGCAAATAGCATAGAGATTCCTAGGACCGTACGCAAATAACACCGGAAGGAACATAAAGTCGTAGAATTCCATTTGTACTTACTACTAATAGCTATCTAAAAATTTTTGATTGGATATGTTTGGGGAAATGGTGGGGGTGGAAGAGGTGTTAGTTGCCTTCCAATCACTTTCGACTATTAAGAAGGGCACTAGCTATTTCAATTTCCAATCGAACGAGCCCTTTTTGAAGTTTCTACGACGACGCGTTCTATAAAAACCTTATATGCCCCCAGGGCATAGCTTACAACCCTTGCCATGAGGGTTGTGGGGGAGAGTCCTCCTCAAAACTTAAATTCTACCTGGAAATCCATAACACTGAACAAAATGGCTATCTAAAAATTTTGATTGGATGTGTTTGGGAAAAAGGTGGCGAGAGAGGGGGGCTAGTTGCCCTCAAATCACTTTCGATTATTAAAAAGGGCACTAGATCTTTGAATTTCCAATCGAATGAACCCTTTTTCAAGTTTCTACGACAAAAATTTCAATAAAAAATGATATGCCCTCAGGACAGAACTTATAACTCTTGCCCTGAAGACTGTGGGGGGAGTGTCCTGCTCAAAGGTATAATTTCCTGAATTTTAACTGCGTGAACAAAATGGCTGTCTCAAAATTTCGATTCGATGTGTTTGGGGAAATGGTGGGCGTGAAAGGGTTGTTAGTTGCCTTCCAATTACTTTCGACTATTAAAATGGCACTAGTCATTTAAATCTCTAATCGCATGAACGCTTTTTGAAGTTTCTACGACAACGCTTTCTATAAAAAACTTTATATGCCCCCAGGGCATAACTTACATTCCTTGCCCTGAGGGCTGTGAGGGGGTTGTCATCCTCAAAGACCTAATTTACAGAACTTAAAACTACGTTGAATAAAATGGCTATCTCAAAATTTTGATTGGAGGTGTTTGGGGAAAAGGTGGGCGTGAGAGGGATATTAGTTGCACTCCAATCCCTTTCGACTATTAAAAAGGGCACTAGCCCTTTAAATTTCCAATCGACTGAGCCTTTTTTGAAATTTCTACGACAACACCTTCAATAAAAACCTTATATGCCCCCAAGGCATAACTTACAACCCTTGCCCTGAAGGCTGTAGGGGAGTTTCCTCCTCAAAAAAATAATGTCTATGTGGAAATCAACTACGCTGAACAAAATGGCTTTCTCAAAATTTTGATTGGATGTTTTTGGGAATCAATTTCCAATCGAATGAGCCCTTTTCGAAGTTTGTACAACAACTTCTTCGATACGAAGTGCCCGGGTATGGAGAAAGAAAAAAAAATAAATAAAAATACATTGTGCCAAACATTTCTCAAAATGTTTTGGGAAATGGTGGGCCTGGAAGGGGTGTTAGTCGCCTTCCAATCACTTTCAACTATTAAAAAGGTAAATTTCCCTATTAAAAGCTATTAAAAAGGTAAATTAATAAATTTCCAATCGAATGAGCCTTTTTAGAAGTTTCTATGACAGTGCCTTCTATAAAAACCTTATATGCCCCCAGGGCATAACTTAAAACCCTTGCCCTGAAGGCTGTGGGGGAGTGTCCTCGTCTAAAACATAATTTCTATTTGGAAATAAACTACGCTGAACAAAATGGATATCTCGAAATTTTGATTGGACGTTTTTGGGAATCAATTTCCAATCGAATGAGCCCTTTTCGAAGTTTCTACGACAACTCCTTCGATACGAAGTGCCCGGGTATGGAGAAAGAAAAAAAAAATAAATAAAATACATTGTGCTCACATCGTTCTTTACTTAGGTAGCGCTATCGCGCTGCCTATGATTGTTTTTCATTGATCAGAAAAAAGGGGTAAGTACAAAAAGGGTATTTTATTTGTTATATATTATTTATGCAACAAATTTCTTATAGTTGTTTTAGAAATCGCTGATTAAGTCCCTGTTATATTCTCAGCAGTTGTTGATCAGCAATTAAGAAAATAGCGATAGTCTTTCAGTTTCTTGACATAGATAAGACCACAATTTTTTTTTTATGCAACTCAGTAGCTGGGCTCTCTATTTAAAGGTCGTTTGCTGTTTTTGGTAATGGAAAGCATTTGAGAAAACTTTTGGATTGCATTTAAAAAAACTGTTAAGGGTTTTAACCAAATGAACTACTTTTGATCCTTTTGCTTGCAGTGACCCCTCTACCTTGCTTTATGAAATTTAAGTTTTTTAAAGCATTTTTATTTCTATTAAAGAGTGTATTAACGATTGGTTTAATTCTTGTTGATGGTAAAGCTAGTTATAATTTAGCCTTATATTAAGAGGATGCAAACTAGATTCGTTCTTATTTAAATTTTGTACCCTAATCTGATGTTTTTTTTATTTATTTTTATTTTATTTTTTTTTATTTTTTTTTTTTTTTTGACAACAGAGCTAAGGTGTTCTAGTTTCCTGTGGGAACAAACAAGTCTGAAAGTTCAGAGTGCTTAGCTAAATGATTTAACCTCATCACTAGAATCAAATTTTAAGCCCTGCGCTATGTACTCTTTTGAAGTAAATTTGCCTCTGTAAATACAGCTATTGGGTAAAATCCGTTAAAGGGCTATTGAACCGCTAAAACATTTGTTTGAGACACCCTTTCGTTTTATGTACTAGAACATAGACTACCTTTCTTTTTCCGAGTTAAAGAAAAAGGGAAAGGGACAATCTAGAGCTGGTTTTTAGTTTTTTTTTGTGTTTTCTTTTTCTTTCAAGAAAAAGACCTTCCTTCTTTCAAAAAACCTGACAAGAAAAAAGATATGTAGAACTTTATATTTAAAAGAAAATAAGCTTGGTTATCTTTCCAAGGACGACATAGTTTGTAAGGTTGTCAAATATGAAATGCTGAATCACTCGCGTGCTGTCTTTCAGAATAACAAAATAATCCAAATTCATTAAAGTCACTTTCAGATACCTTTAAAAAAACAGTTTTCCTCTTTTTTTCTTTTCCTTTGATAGGTTATTCAAAATATTTTTAGCTTCCTGGCAATTAACATTTAGTTTGCGGAACAAAAGGCTAATCCTAAATCCTTCACAAAAAGCTAAAAGTGCCAGAAAAAATTAGAATTTGGCCTCTGAGCCTATCAATATTAAATACTATTCTTTTGACGATTCCTACTATGACGGTATTTTTTTTTCTTACTGAATAACAAGTTTTATTAGATCCATAGAATTATTTCAATTGCTAAATTACACTAACTTTCATTTTATGAGTGCTTCGATAAAAATTCTAATGGGCATTACAGTTGAATTTATTGACGGTTTCTTTATAGTTTTTTTTTCATTTTTATACTTCAGACTTTTGGCAGTGTTTTTTTTTTGTGGGGGGTTTCCTCATTTCATTTTATTAGATTGACACCTTTTAAAACGGTTTAGAATCAGCCTAATGACAGCCTGGTTTTTGTTAACTTAAAAAATAACGCGTTAACTTATCTATAAGTACCTGAAAATTCTATTATTTAGGTTTTTTCTGATAAATCATTGTCTCTGTCAATTGGATAGTCTTTTTTCCAATTACTAATTGACCTTGGCAATCAAAGGATAAAAAAAAAAAAAATTTACAAAATAAAAGTTTATTTTCTAATTTTTTCTACAGAGCAAGAATTTTTCTGGGTTTTATATATAACACAAGAGTTGTCCAAAAAAAAGATTTTCTGTGCACTCCTCAACGAAACTTATGAAAACCTAATTGAGGTGCCTTTGTTATTTGAAATCCGTCATTGACCCTCATTTCTTCTAAAGTGATAAGATGAACGTGATCCCATTTTTTGTGCAGGGCTATGATAGTATCTACAATTATCTCCGTACTGGCAGCAGCCTTTTTCATAATAGCGACAAAATACCCTTTTTCTTCTGACGATCGTTTCAACTGGGTCTTGGATTTTTCCTGAATTTGAGTCTGCATTGAGTCACCTCCGGTTTCTCTTCTTAAATGAGGTGGCACATAAGCTTTTGATGGTGCTCCACTTCTTAAATAAGTCTCATCTTTAGGAATCCTGCAGATATAATTGAGTTTCTGAGTAACAAGTTGTTTTCCTTCAGTTAGTGCCTCAACGGCAATATTAATGGACACTTTTTTGTCTTGTTTTTGAGTTGATTTTGTTTTTGTGCTCTCAAAATTGACTTCAATGGTCCTTTCTTGCTTTCAGCTGAAGCAGTCGGCTGTTTCTTGCAACACATACAGTTGTCATCGTTCTGGCAATTCCCTTTTTCACACGGTCGACAGTGTCCTTATTTATCTTCTGTTTGATTATTCAAAAGAAATTCAGAGTCCCAGCAAATAACATCTGGTTTAGCTGCGGAAGTTTCTTCTTCTTCTTTGAGGGTTACAACAGGTAGAGGTGACAGCTTCTTGGTGGAAATCTCAGTAGAATCTTTCTTTGATTCCTTGGTAGTTTGGCTTAGTGTTTGTATCTTACTTGAAGCTGCTGTCGTGGCTCCATTACTTCTCAAAAATCCATTACTTCTCAAAAATTTTCGTTACCGGCATTATAAGGATATTGTTGCTTTTGAGAGCTGGGACAGTTTTAAACAAATGGCCTCACTTTCGGTACAGTTTTAACTAATTTATTCGACCACCACACTGCCTTTCCATTGTAGAATTCAATAACTGGCTTCAGTAGAGTTGAAGACTCATAGAAGTACCTATCTTGCTTGTCTTCTTCGTTTCCAGTTTTCTTTTTTGCGGTTAGTTTGCCTTAATTTGTAAAAAAGCGTGTAGAGCTCTACAAACAGTTAGTTTTGAAGATGTTGTCAATAAGCCTTAAACTTTGTTGTAGTATTTATAAGACAAGAATGAACTGATGAAATCAAAATGAGTATAGTGTTCAAATGAGAGTTGGAAGGTAATTCAAAATTAGGGAGCACTTTTCTTGTTGCAAATTTGGTTTTACCATTATAATCCCCATATGTGTCTATAAATTCACCTTAATTCTAGTGTTTCTTCAATTTTGAATCACCCATATGTTATGAATCACCTATTATAATCCCCATATGTGTCTATAAAATCACTTTAAGCCTAGGGTTTCTTCATTTTTTCAATTGCCACTTTCGGGGAGAAAGTGGTAATTGAAAACTGTTCTGTTATAGCACCTATGTTAACTACTTCATCTAAGTAGAACCATTCTCTCTGACTAATTCTAATGAAATATCACAAAATATGAAGAAAACATAATAATTTGGAAACTCTATAACACTTAAGACACAAATTTGGCCTATATACTTGCACATTGGGGTGGAGGTAAAGTACATCTAATTTGCAAATATATAGGCGAAAGTATATATTTCCCATCTTTTCTGTCACTTGTCTTTGTCTTATCTTAGTCTAAGCTGAAAGAAACTAGCAAAGAAACCGGTTCTACTGTGCGTCAATGGATGAAGAGCTTAACATAAGCGCTATAACAGAACAGTACCATTATACTATTTATAATAATATATTTTATATGTGTATATATATTGTTTACTTTGTAATTATATGTTATAGTGTAATATCATGATAATATTTATAATAAATTACATATATATACATATATATATATATATATATATATATATATATATATATATATAATATATATATATATATATATATATATATATATATATATATATATATATATATATATATATATATATATATATATATATATATATATATATATATATATATATATATATATATATATATATATATATATATATATATATATATATATATATATATATATATATATATATTACTTTATTGTGATTTTCCTTGTCACCAGTCAGGTTTGTCCCAATAATTAAGTACTTTGTACTAGCTGTTCATCCTTTCTTGTGAATGCAAAATAATAAGACTTGTTTGAGGCAATTAATAATATAGCTGATTTTAAATTCGATTTGAATTTTTATGCTTTGGAATTATAAGAAAAAATATTCTGTATTATATTTTGCGTTAGTTCTATTTTTATGAGAGGCGTTTTTTGTTTTCTTCTCAGTAAGATTCGCTGTAAAAAGTAGAGGCATACACTTCCAACCTTGAGAAGTTATTCCATGATTAATCCTAGGTAAATCTAAAACGTGGCAAAAGCTATAAATAGACATCTTTTCTTATTTATGGCAAACTTAGGCAGGATGGGGGGGGGTATATGCTCCTTATTCCCCAATCCGTGCAGGCTTTTGCATAAGCCTGATTTTAATCTGATCTCTTTTTTCTTCACCAAAGTAAAATAAATAATTTAGAATGTTATTTAAAAAGTTCAGTATATTAGAAAGCGAAGTCTTGAAAAATACCTTTCAAGATGAAATATCATGAGATTCAGTACCTAAAATTATATCCGTTAATGTTTAAAAAAAACACCCTAAGCCAAGGCTCAGGGTGTTTTTTTCACGGTTTAAAAAAGTTTGGAGGAATAGGAAGATAAGTCTGCGAACCAAGTTTAGAATATTGGAATCTAAAGTGATGCAATGGTGAACACAATGGTCAAATATGGTTTTGAAGCATGGGCCCTCTGAAAAACGGCAGAAGATTCGCTAGATGCCTTCCAGAGAAATTATCTAAGGATTGGTTTGGGTATGCGACTGACTGACCGTATTTCAAACTGTAGGCTGTACGAAAAGTATGGTTTAATCCAGTTTTCTAGGGCTATAATGAGAGGTTGAGAAAGGTTGAGAGGGCTAGGGTACGTTTCCGTGGCTGAAGGATGACGGATTATCCTATCCGGCAAACCGTTTAGGGATAAACAGTAAGAAGGTTGTCCGCAGTTGAGATGGGAGTATGTCATAAAGACAGTTTTAAGGGAAATGGGAACTTCCTGGGAGGGTGTAAAGAGGGACGCTTTAAATAGATTTGGATGGGGAGGAGCATGTGTAGCTTTGCTGGCGTCAGGTGGCTTGGCACTGCGGTGAGCTGTTAGTAGTAGTAGTAGCAGTAGTAGTAGTGGTTAATATGCAAAGAGTGTTGAACTGGAAATATTCAAGTTGATATCCAGGGCTCTGAATCCAAAGGGCTACTGCAAGATATATAAACTGCTGGAAACGTCAGTATAATGCTCCTGATTATGGTAGATAAGCACGAAGATGGTGAAATAATTTTGACTGGGAGGCCCATAATTGCCCAACGGAAGAAGAACAAGAAATTATTGACCATTTTATACAATAAAAAGCTGATAAGATTGAAGTTTCTTATTCAAGAATGGTTGTTTTTTGACATTGTATCAAATGAGTATCACTGTACATTTATTTCAAATTGACATAGGGGGGAGGGACACAGCTCAGGCATAAAACGGATTTGATAATAAAGGCAATTAATTTTGTTTGTTTAAAACCTTACAAATTCATTATTAGCTTGTCGATTCAACTCAAATAATTCCAACTTCGAGCATTTTTCCATCAAATAAATATCCCCGTGTTTAAATTTCAAAGACAAATTATCCTAATATTATTCCTGTTTGAATTTTTGTTTGATTTGTTTTATGAATTTTCTTTTAAGTGGTAAATAATTACCGTCTCTGCCAAAATTCTTAGTGAACAATGGACATGGGTGAAAATCAATTCTTAAACAGCTGTTAAATCCATTGTAAGCTGGTTAAGGGACATTCTACATAAAGAAAAAAGAAGCTTCCATTTCTAGTTCTCCAAATTTTATGACACTAAAAAATTAATTGTCACAGTACAACAGCGATGAAACTCTCCCTCTAATGAAGGATTCGAGTTCAGACCGTGCTGTGGCAACGACTATATATATCTAAACTGCCTGGAGAATTGATAATGTTAAAACTTCTTTTTTTAAGTTTAATAGTAAAATCCTGACAAAAATATTAGTTGTTTTTATTGCTTTTTGTCCTGTGGACCAGGACCCAGACCAGGACTCAGGACCCAGAGTTTGAACTCAGCTGCAGCAAAAAAATTCAGGGCCTACGTAAGGACTTAAGTAGTGACGAAGCGTAGTTGATATACTACATACCAGGGCCGTATGCTGGGGGGGGGGGGCTTATATAAATAAACAAAATTTATGTTTGTTTGTATTTTTATTACGTTTTTACGAGTAAGACAGTTTTTTTCTTCTTTATTTATTTTTTTTTTTTTTTGGGGGGGGGTCAGACCCCCTAACGGTATAGCTAGTTATAATTGGTTTGATATTAAGAAAATACGAACTCGATTGGCTCTTATTTTGCTCTTATTTAGAGTGTCAGTCACTTTTGATTTATTAAGGCTTGTGTTGCCTGTGAAACGCCTATTCCATTCTTCGAGCCAGAATTATAATATTGTTTACACTTCTTAGAGAATGAAAATATTCTCTGAATAATCTGAAAATAATCGGCTAAAAGTCTGAAAATATTTCTATTTCCGTATGTTTCGGAAACCCTTCCAGCGTTTTTTTTTTTTTTTTTTTTTTTTTTAAACTAAGAAAAATACAAAGCAAACTTCAGACTGTAATTTGGCAAATGGATAAAGCTAAGCAGTAATGCCCTTAAAGTCATCTAATTTAGTTCAATGTCCCCCTGAACCTTATTTGAAAATTTCAACTTATCATCCTTAGCCGTTCCTGACATATTGTAGATACACACTTTTGACAACCTAGGTGTATGTAGTGGCTTTTGGTTTAGGTCGAGATCTCCATCAACCTTCTCTGAAAGTTTCAACTTAATACGCTTAGCTATTTCTAAAAAATTGCAGATATGCCCTCTTGACAACCTGGATGCACACAGTATCTTATGATTTAGTTCAACATCCCCTGAAAGTTTTAATTTAATACCGTAAGCCAGTGGTTCTTTAACTTATTTAGACACTGTACCCCTTTTTACCACAATATATTTTTGGTACCCTTTCTCAGTTACCAGTATTAAGTAAACTATAGGTAAAATATAATTAAAATTGCCAGTTTTAGAGTAAAAGGGTTGTTTTATATTTTTGTTGGCCGGACGCGTACCCCCTAAAAATTTTGGCGTAGCCCCCAGGGGTACGCGTACCACAGTTTGAGAACCACTGCTTTAAGTAATTAATTAAAAAAAACTTTTTCCACAAAATAAGTTTTTCAAGAAAAGTAAAGAACTCCATTAAACAAAAAATGAGTAAAAATAAAAATAAAATAATCTACCAAGCGTGAAAATACCACAAATCAGAATCGATAAATAAATGAGACCCAAAACAAACGGAAATTGCAATAAATAGCCGAGTCAAACTCAAAACGAGCAGAAATTAACATAAGTTGGGCTCAAGAACCCTGTGCCTTCCCAAGGCCAGAACGTAATTTGCACGTAATTTTTTTTATAAAAAAAATATAAATGTTTTTACTTTTATAACTTTAATAAATCAAATAATATTAACATTTTGATTACTAAATATCAGTATATGTATATTAAACTGACAATGCATATTCATTTGTATTTTTATTTGTCAAGCCTTCCAATCATTTTTGACTATTGAAAAGGGCACTAGGCCTTTCGATTTCCAATCGAATGAGCCCTTTTTGAGTTTCTACGACAACACTTCCTATAAACACCTTATATGCCCCCAGGGCATAAATTACAACCCTTACCCTAAGAGCTGTGAGGGTTGTTGTCATCCTCTAAGACCTAATTTCCAGATTTGTCAACTATGTTAAACAAAATGGCTACCTCAAAATTTTGATTGGATGTATCTGGGAAAATGGTGGGCGTGAGAGGGGCGTTAGTCTTTCCCCAATCACTTTCAACTTTGAAAAGGCACGCCAGGGCGAGGGTTGTAAGTATATGCTCCCAGGGCACAACTTACAACCCTGCACTGAGGGCTCTGACGGGGTTATCATCCTAAAAGACCTAATTTCCAGAACTTTCGACTACGTTGAAGAAAATGGATATCTCAAAATTTTGATTGCATGTGTTTGGGGAAATGGTGGGAGTGAGAGGGGGGCTAGTGGCCCTTCAATTACTTTCGACTATTAAAAGGGCACTAGCCCTTTCAATTTTCAATTGAACGAGCAATTTTTGACGTTTTTACAACATCGCTTTCTATAAAAACCTTACATGCTCCCAGGGCATAACTTACAACCCTTGCCCTGAGGGTTGTGGAGGGGGGGAGGGATGAGTTGTTTCCTTAAAGACCTAATGTCAAAAACTTTCAACTACGTTGAATAAAATGGATATCTAAAAAAATTTATTGGATGTGTTTGGGGAAAAGATGGGCGTGAGAGAGGGTTAGTTGCCCTCAAATCACTTTTGACTATTAAAAACGGCGCTACTCCTTTGAATTTCCAATCGAAAGAGTCCTTTTTTCAAGTTTCTACGACAAAGATTTCAATAAAACTTATATGCCCCCTGGGCATAACTTATAACCCTTGCCCTGAATACTGTGGGGGGAGTGTCCTGCTCAAAGGTATAATTTCCTGAATTTAACTGCGTGGAACAAAATGGCTGTCTAAAAATTTTGATTGGATTTGTTTGGGGAAATGGTGGGTGCGGAAGGGGTGTTAGTTGCCTTCCAATTACTTTCGACTATTAAAAAGGGCACTAGCCATTTCAATTTCTAATCGAATGAGCTCTTTTCGAAGTTCCTACGACAACGGGTTCTATAAAAACTTATGCCCCGTGGGCATAACTTACAACCCTTGCCCTGTAGGCTATGGGGGAGTGTCCTCCTCAAAAAACAATTTTCTATCCAGAAATCAATTACGCTGAACTAAATGGCTATCTCAAAATTTTGATTGGATGTGTTTGGGGGAATGATGGGCATGGGTGGGGCCAGTTGCCCTCCAATCACTTTCGAGCATTAAAAATGGCGCTAGCCCTTTGAATTTTCAATTGAATGAGCCTTTTTTGAAGTTTCTACGACAACACCTTCTATAAAAACCTTATATGCCCCCAGGGCTTAACTTAAAACCCTTGCCCTGAAGGCTGTGGGGGAGTGTCCTCCTCAAAAACATAATTTCTTTCTGAAAATCAACTACGCTGAACATAACGGCTATCTCAAAATTTTGTTTGGATCTGTTTGGGGGAACGATGGGCGTGGGGGGGGGGGGGGGGGGGGGCTAGTTGCCCTCCAATAACTTTCGCCTATTAAAAAGGGCACTACCCACTCCAATTTCCAATCGAATGAGTAGTTGACAACTACTCATTCTTTATTGTTTAAAAAAAAGAGTCGTGAGAAAGTCAAACTTTAGCGTAAGAGCGAGGCGTTGAGGAGGGCACAGCCCCTTTCATATACGGAATAATTTCTGTTCGTTTTAAGTTTTAATGTCGCTCCTTACTTTCAGTTTCAAAATTTTTTATTTTATTTAAAGGCTGCGAAAGTGGGGGGTTTGGGGGCGGCAGCCCCCCAACTGTACCTTCTCATCCCTGTACGTTTTAAGGTTCGAACTTGTGACTCAGCCTCTTTAACTCTTTAGAAAACGTAGTTTTTTTCAAATAATTTCTGCACGTTTTTGTACAGTTTATTACTTATTATTGCTTGACTAACTGTTAGATGATTGTGTATTATTCTTTTCTTTCTCGACAGGGTGTTTTAAGGGTCGACCTTGTAACTCAGCCTCTTTAACTCTTTAGAAAACGTAATTTTTTTCAAATAATTTAAAAAAGAAACTGAGTTTCTTTTTAAACTTTAAATTCAGTATATAAAAAATTTCCTCTGACGGGGAATCGAACCCCGGTCTTCCGCCTGAGAGTCAGGAGTATCGACCGCTGTACTAAAGAGACACAATTCTTTTTTAGTAAGTGGAATCTTTTTTTGACGCAAGCAAATCCCCACAAACTTGATATTTGGTTTTTGGAAAACAGGGAAGGTGTGATCAGATGAGCTGAAATTTCGTGGATAAGCTCCCAGGCCCCAGGAAAGCTTATCCTCTAAATTTCAGCCCGATCAGACAACGTTAAAGGTGGGCTGTGGTGGGAAAAATTAACATGGGCTCTTATAGGAAAACGAGGTTTTTCGTAAATGTAAATTCGGAGGATAATTTTTTCGGTCTGAAAATATCAAAAGGCCCTAACAGGTCGAATTCTGCTTCGAATGAGTCCTCATTCACCCGGATCAGTTGCCAACTGTGGCCTGTAGGCGTGGCTAACAAGAAATTTTTTTTTTAACTTTAAGTGGCTATATTTGGTTTTTGGAAAACAGGGAAGGAGTGATCGGATTGAGCTGAAATTTCGAGGATAAGCTCCCGGGCCCTAGAAAAAATTAACCTCTAAATTTCAGCCCAATCGGACAACGTTAAAGGGGGGCTGTGGTCGGAGGGTCGAAACTTCTGGCCCACTTTTACCCATGAAGATAAAGTCGGAGGGGGGTGAAATTTTGCACGTTTTTTAATTTGAGCTTGGGCTACAAAATGCGATTACCGCTGTCTCTGTGCGACCGCTAGGACCGGAAATCGCTTAACATTTGGTGGGTCG
Organism: Artemia sinica; assembly: GCA_027921565.1. Taxonomy (NCBI): domain Eukaryota; kingdom Metazoa; phylum Arthropoda; class Branchiopoda; order Anostraca; family Artemiidae; genus Artemia; species Artemia sinica. The sequence continues at coordinate 18,468,473 of CM051262.1, forward strand.
CCTCTTTATAGAGGCACAAGTGTGCCTCCTTGATTGTTAAGACTCTCAAACCTTATCTGACTTTACCATTGAAAAATTTCTCTCCTGACAGCGCTCAAATCTAGATTCTGGTATTGCTTGTCTTCTTCGTTTTCAGTTTTCCATTTTGCCGTTAGTTTTTCTTAATTTGTAAAAAAGCGTATAAAGCTCTACAAACAGTTAATTTTGAAGATGTTGTCAATAATCCTTAAAGTTTGTGGTAATATTTATAACACAAGGATGAACTGATCAAATCAAAATGAGTATAGTGTTCAAATGAGAGTAGGTAGTTAATTCAAAATTAGGGATCACTTTTCTTGTTACAAATTTGTTTTTACCATTAAAATCACTTTAGGTGATTTTTTCATCAAATAAATATCCGTGTGTTTAAATTTCAAACACAAATTATCCTAATATTATTCCTGTTCGAATTTTTGTTTGATTTGTTTTATGAACTTTCTTTTAATTGGTAAATATTTACCGTCTTTGCCAAAATTCTTAAGGAACAATGGGAATGGATGAAAATCAACTCTTAACCGCTGTTAAATCCTTTGTAAGCTGGTTAAGGGACATTCTACATTAAAAAAAAAAGAACCTTCCATTTCTAGTTCTCCAAATTTTTTGACACTAAAAAATTAATTGTCACAATGCAACAGCGATGAAACTCTCCCTCTAAGAAAGGATTCGAGTTCAGACCGTGCTGTGGCAACGACTATATATATCCAAAACTGTCTGGAGAATTGATGGTATTAAAAGTTCTTTTTTTTCAATTTAATGGTAAAAACCCTGACAAAAATATTTGTTGTTTTTATTGCTTTTTGTCCTGTTGTGGTGCAGTGGGTTTGATCTCAGCTTGATAGTACAGGACCCAGAGTTTGAACTCAGCTGCAGCAAAAAAATGCAGGGCCAACGTAAGGACTTAAGTAGTGAAGAACCGTAGTTGATATACTACATACCAGGGCCGTATGTTGGGGGGGGGGGGCTTATGTAAATAAACACAATTTATGTTTGTTTGTATTTTTATTACGTTTTTACGAGTCGGACAATTTTTCTTCTTCTTTTTTTTTGGGGGGGGGGAGGTCAGACCCCCTAAAGGTATAGCTAGTTATAATTTGGCTTGATATTAAGAGAATACGAACTCAATTGGCTCTTATTTTGCTCTTATTTAGATTTTGTGCCCAAATCTGGAATTTTTCTGTTATAATATTGCTAAAGTGTTCTAGTTTTCTGCGGGAACAATCAACCCTGAATGTTCACAATGGTTAGCTGAATAATTTTATTTATTTGATTAGATATTATAAAAATTATGTCAGATTTGCAAAGAGCTGCAGATACTGATAGATTTAATGCTCTAGCCTAAAATCGCCCTATATCTTGTGAGGTTTTCTTCTTTTTCTTCTTGTTTATAATGCTATGGAGATGCTTTCGAATAATGTCATCCGTAGAATCAAATTTTGAGCCCTGTTCTATGTCCTCTCGTGAAGTAAATTCGCCTCTGTAAATACAGCTATTAAATAAAATCTGCTAAAGGACTATTGAACCACTAAATCAATTGTTGGAGACGCCCTTTCGTTTTATGAGCTAGAACAGTGGTTCTCAAACTTATTTAGACACTGTACCCCTTTTACCCACAAAACATTTCAAGTACCCCTTCTCAGTTACCGGTACTAAGTAAGCTGTAGCAAAAATATAAATAAAATTGCAAGTCCTAGAGTTAAAAGGTTGTTTTATTTTTTTTTTTTGACCGGCCGCGTACCCCCTAAAAATGTTTGCGACCCTCAAGGGACATGCGTACCATAGTTTGAGAACCACTGCCGTAAGTAGTTCTTAAGATATTACAAATACACCCTTTTGACAACCTTGGCCAACGCATGATTTAGTTTAACATCCCCGTCAATTTTCCCTGGAAGTTTCAATTTAATATCCTAAACTGTTCTGGATATATTGCAGATACGCGCCAATGCTTTCTTTTGCCAATCTGGATCCATATAGCATCTTTTGAAATAAAATCAACATCCCCCTCAACATTCCCTTAAAGTTTCATTTAATACACTTAGCCACTCCCTAGATATTGCACATACGCCCTTTTGAAAACCTGGATGCAAATACTGTTTTTGATTTAGTTCTACATCCTCACAATGCTTCCTATAAATTTCAAAAAATAATACCCTTAGCCGTTCCCAAGGTAAAGACTTGTATCATTTTTTGTTGACTTCTGACAGGCCTTTGACCTAATCTGTAGGAAAGGCTTGTGGCGTATTCTAAAGATCTGCGTTGTCGCAAATGAAATTATAACGATAATCGAGAATATGTACTTGACTTGACTTGACTTAAGGTTCCTGCCGAGGGTTCGGCGTAGAGAACGATGAGACTAGGTGCCTCCAGGTTGACCTATCGCTTGCCAGGATCGCAGCTTCTTCCACCGGGATGTGGGCTTGGGTGAGGAATTCATCGGCTTTGTCTTTCCACCTAGTGGGTGGGCGTCCTCTGGGTCGTTTCCATCCGTGTAGGGTGGGTTCAAAGTCAAATGCGACCCGTGCTGGGGCGTCGCGTGGCATGCGAAGGAGGTGGCCGTTCCACCGAACAGTACGCTGGGCGAGCTGCGTCGAGAAAGGAGTTTGAGCCGTACGTGATAGGAGAGTCTGGTTGCTAACGAAGTCAGTCCAGTGAAGTCTTTTGATTCTTCAAAGATGTTTCGTCTGAGCGACATCGACGGCGCTGAAGATAGATTTGGCAGCTGGCCACGTCTCCGCTCCATACAGCAGGACGGTGCTGACTGACGCATTGTAGATGCGCATTAAGCGGCTTATGTTTGGCTTTCGCCAGATGCTGCTAAGCCTCCCAACAAATGCTGAAGCTTTGGCAATTCGAGATGTAAGCTCTTTTGTCATCAAGCCATTATTCGACAGAATAGATCCCAGGTAAGTGAAGTCTTCAACCACATATACTCGGTTGCTTCCGATGTTGACTTCCTTTACAGTAGAACGGGGACGTGGGGGGCTCAAGGAGCATAACTTTGGTTTTCTGCCAGTTGATCTTCAGTCCAAATTTCGAGGCTCCTTCTGAGAGCACCTGGAGAGCTTTGGTCATCTTATCGACGGTGCTCGCAACTAGCGCTATTCGTCGGCGAAGTCAGCATCAGAGAGTACCCGGTCTCCGAACTGAAGACCGAATTGAAGGCGATTCATCATGCTGGCCATAACATGGTCTATAAGGCAGTTGAAAAGCTCGGGAGTGGCGGCACAACCTTGCCGGACGCCATTCTTCACCGGGGAATGTGGGACTGCGTCTTCCATTGACTTGCACGCAGCTTTCCGTATCCTCATACAGCTTTTCAAAGAGTGAGCAATATTTCTTGGGTAGACCCGTAGTTCTTAGTATCTGCCAAAGTGAATGGCGATCAACATAATCGAAGGCAGCCTTAAAGTCCACGAATGCGATGTACGCTTTTTGGTGGAACTCCCGCGTCTTCTCGATCAACTGGCGCATAGTAAACATTTGCTCCGTTGTCGACCTGCCGGGCATGAATCCGGCTTGCTGGACTCTTCTCTTTCTACGCAAAAAGGTGGAACACCTGTCCAGGAGTGACATGGCGAAGAGTTTACAAGGAACGGAGAGAAGCGTGATCCCAGGATAGTTGGAGCAGATTTGACGGCTGCCCTTACGTTTCCAGAGCGGCAATATGATGCCAGCATGCCAGTCATTCGGTATGCTTTCCGTCGTTCATACAGCTGAGAAGATTATCTGGAGCCAGAGAATCATCGTTGCACCCCGTACTTGAGGAGTTCTGCAGAAATACCACAGACGCCGGGGGATCGATTATTATTTAACCGTTTTACAGCATTTTGGATCTCAAATGTAGTAAACGGTTGCGATACGAGGTAGGAAGTAGCCTCAGGTGTGGTCATTGCTGCTTGAATCAGATCAGGGTCGGGATGAGCAACTGCCTCGGTATTCAGAAGCGTTGAGAAGTGACTGCTCCAGGCAGAGAGTTGGCCTGCATCGTCATCCGGCATGCTTCCGTCAGCAGAAAAAACACGGCTCACGGTGGAAGTCTTCCCTTCCGTCAGCTCGCGAAGGTGTTTGTAGAAGGAGCAGGTGTCTCCTTTTCTCGAGGCATCTTCAAGATCTCTGGCTTTCTTGTCGACAAAGGTCTTCCTTTCACTGTGCAGTAGGCTATTGCGCAGGCCATTGAGTCGTCTGTACTCTGGCATATTCTTTGCTAAACGGGCCTTCCGGCGCAGCTCGATTACAGACAGAGTCTCCTGGGATATCCAGGGTTTATTCTTGTGTATGCTGCGGCCAATGGTACTGCCAGCAGAATCGAGTATATTATCTTTGAAAGACTTCCAGGCTACTTCAGGGTCGTCCAGAACTTGGAGGCAGCTAAACCGGTTAGAGATATCGAGAGCATACTTCTGTTGCATCTGAGATGTAGCCAGACTACTCAGATCGAGCTTGGGAGGCCGTCTTTCTTGTTCTTGTGCTCTCAGGCGTAGCCTGAGTGTGGCGACTACCATCCTATGGTCTGTGTTTCCAAGCTCGGCCGACCTACAAGTTCGGCAATTTGTTATCGACGAGCGCCAGCGACCCGAGATCATAACATAATCGATCATCTTCTTTGTCTGGCCGTCGTTACTATACCAAGTGTATTTGTGTATATCTCGTCTCTGAAAGAGCGTGTTTGAAATAACCAGATTATGCATATTGCAGAGCTCGAGGAGTCTTTGTCCGTTGTCACTCAGTGAATCTGGAGTCACAGGGCCGAGAACACTTCTCCACACGCCCTCCCTGTCATTTACCGTCGCGTTGAGGTCTCCCAGACGAGTGACGATGTCGTGGGTGGGACTCTAGACAGGGTCAATGAGAGCTCCGCATAGAACTGATCCTTCACTTCCGCAAGACTAGGATTGGTGGGAGCATAGCATACAATAATTGTCCACTTTTCCATGCTTGTGCTGGAGCTGAGCCATCAGTATTCTATCTGAAATTTTTTTATAGGAGAGAAGGCATCTCTTGGCTCTAGCGTTCAGCGCGAGGCCTACACCATTTGTCTTGCTTTTTGGGTCATCAGACCAGATCAGGTGAAATCCTTCACCAATATCCTCGGACTCTCTTCCGACAAGGCGGGTTTCCGTAAGGCCAGCCACAGCTATATTGAAGCGTTTTAGCTCATAGGCAAGCATTGATTTAGCTCCAGGAAAGTTGAGTGTGAGTACGGTCCAGGTGGCGAGCCGTATTCCACCCTCGTCAATAAGGTTCATTCGATGGTCTGAAATCGGTCCAGGAACATGCTGGGGTCGTGGAAGGTAAAGGGGGGCAGGTCATCCGAGGCAGTATCATCGTTTTTTCGTTGCGGTAAAATTTTCGGGTGGAGGGTTGCAGGCCCAACCGACCCTAGGCCTGGGATCTAATTAGAGATAGGACTTGCCTAGTTGAAAGGATAGTTGAAAGGTCCAATAACTATTCCTTTGGGGATAACATAAACTCCCACAGGCAGTGGGGAAAGTGATGTAAGTTACGGAATTTACCCATTGTTTAAATATAGTATTTTGTATTTGGAAGTATACAGACATTTTTTTTTGGGGGGGGGAGATTTTCTGCTTGGGGGATTAATGGAAGAGCAAGTTTTCAGTGGGGAGGAAGTTTCCGGTGGTGAGCTTTCCACTGAAAATCTCACTTACTGAAAAAAAGCACTTTACTGAAAAAAATATTGATGTTTTTACTTTTATAATTTAATAAATCAAATAATATTAACACTTTGATTACTAAATATCAGTAAATGTATATTAAACTGACAACACACATTCATTTGTGTTTTTATTTGTATTTTTTTCAGTAAAGTGCAAATTATGTTCTGGCCTTGGGAAGGCATAGGGGTTTTGAGCCCAACTTATGTTAATTTCTGCTCGTTTTGAGTTTGACTTGGTTATTTATTGTAATTTCTGTTCGTTTTGGGTTTCATTTATTTATCGATGCTTGATTTGTGGTAGTTTCACGCTTGGTAGATTATTTGATTTTATTTTTGCCCATTTTTTGTTTAATGGAGTTCTTTACTTTTCTTTGAAAAACTTATTTTGTGGAATTTTTTTTTAATTAATTTCTGTTCGTTTTATATTGACATAGTCTTTTCAGGGAAAAAGAAAATAATATTTAAATCTTTCTGTTTTTTTTTAAGACTTTATAGTTTGGCCTGCTATTTGTATGCTGGAGAAATATTTTCAGCAATTTTTAACAACATACACCCTTTTGAAAATCTCGATACAAATAGTAGTGTTTAATTTAGTTTCATACCTCCTCTAGTTGACCTGAAATGCAAAACTTGATACCATTCGCAAAAAATATGTTTACTTTCTTTGATAGCTTGGATACACTTACGCTATTCTGATTTGGTTAAATTTTAAGAGCAGAAGTAGCCCCGAAAGATTGAACATAATAACCTAAGTCGTTCTTGGGATACTGCTGAGATGCCTTATTGTAATTAGCATTAACACAGTGCATTTTGATTTAATCTTAAGGCAAAATTTAGTTTTTAAGCATAATGGGCAAATGGGAGGGTGGGCGTGGGAGGGGGATCAGTTTTCCTCCAATCACTTTCGACTATAAAAAAGGGCATCAGCCCTTTCTATTTTCAATCCATTTAGCCCTTTTCGAAGTTCCCACGCCAACTCCTTCAATACGAAGTGCCCTGGCCTAAACAACAATAAAAATAATACATTATACCCACATCTTAACTATAATTATTTGAAAAAAACTACGTTTTCTAAAGAGTTAAAGAGGCTGAGTCACAAGTTCGAACCTTAAAAACGTACAGGGATAGGAGGTGCAGTAATTTGGGGCTTCCGCCCCCAAACCCCCACTTCCGTATTTGAAAGGGGATGTGCCCTCCTCAACGCCTCGCTCTTTACGCTAAAGTTTTTATTGTTTAAAAAAAGAGTTGTGAGAAAGTCAAACTTTAGCGTAAAGAGCGAGGCGTTGAGGAGGGCACAGTCCCTTTCATATACGGAAGCGGGGGTTTGGGGGGGGGCGGCAGCCCCCCAACTGCACCTCCTAATCCCTGTACGTTTTAAGGTTCGAACTTGTGACTCAGCCTCTTTAACTCTTTAGAAAACGTAGTTTTTTTCAAATAATTTCTGCACGTTTTTGTTCAGTTTATTACTTATTATTGCTTGACTAACTGTTAGCTGATCTTTTCAGGAGTTAAAGATGGGGGGCTGCCGCCTCCCAAACCCCCCCGCTTTTGAAGATTCTTGTGTTAAGGCTTTTAATTCCTGAATACTCAAATCAAATGCACAGTAAGATTTTCTTTTTTCAACTTTTCTTCGAGCAAGCGGGTATACGGCATGTTATCAAAGCAGTGGAGACTTACCTGTAACCTGAAGGCCGACTGTGATATTCTTCTGGAGACGCCTGTTGAGCCGAAGGATTTAATAGATTGGATTTAAAAAGAAACTGAGTTTCTTTTTTAAACTTTAAATTCAGTATATAAAAAATTTTCTCTGACAGGGGAATCGAACCCAGATCTTCCGCCTGACAGTCAGGAACAGTGACCATTGTACCACAGAGACGCTTGTTGTATTATTTTAGTCTCTTGTATCTATTTTTGACGCAAGCAAATCCCAAAAAACTTGATATTTGGTTTTTGGAAAATAGGGAAGGAAGGATCGGATTGAGCTGAAATTTTGAGGATAAGCTCCCAGGCCCCAGGAAAGCTTATCCTCAAAATTTCGGACAACGTTATCGGACAACGTTAAAGGGGGGCTGTTGTGGGAAAAATTAACATGGGCTCTTATAGGAAAACGAGGTTTTTCGTAAATGTAAATTCGGGGGATAAGTTTGTTTGGTCTGAAAATATCAAAATGCCCTAACAGGTCGAATTCCGCTTCGAATGAGTCCTCATTCACCCGGATCCGTTGCCAACTGTGGCCTGTAGGCGTGGCTGATAAAAAAAAGAGAAATGAACATTAAGTGGCTATATTTGTTTTTTGGAAAACAGGGAAGGGTGATCGGATTGAGCTTCTCGAGGATAAGCTCCGGGCCCTAGGAAAGCTTAACCTCTAAATTTCAGCCCAATCGGACAACGTCAAGGGGGGCTGTGGTGGGAAAAATTAACATGGGCTCTTATAGGAAAACGAGGTTTTTCGTAATGTAAATTCGGGGGATAATTTTTTCGGTCTGAAAATATCAAAAGGCCCTAATAGGTCGAATTCCGCTTCGAATGAGTTCTCATTCACCCGGATCCGTTGCCAACTGTGGCCTGTAGGCGTGGCTGATAAAAAAGAGAAATGAACATTAAGTGGCTATATTTGTTTTTTGGAAAACAGGGAAGGAGTGATCGGATTGAGCTTATTGAGGATGAGCTCCCGGGCCCTAGGAAAGCTTAACCTCTAAATTTCAGCCCAATTGGACAACGTTAAAGGGGGGCTGTGGTCGTAGGGTCGAAACTTCCGGCCCACTTTTACCCACGAAGATAAAGTCAGAAGGGGGTTGAGATTTTGCACGTTTCTTAGTTGGAGCTTAGGCTACAAAATGCGATTACCGCGTCTCTCTGCGACCGCTAGGACCGGAAATCGCTTAACATTGTGGTGGGTCGCCTCTTTAAAGAGGCACAAGTGTGCCTCCTTGAAAATGTTCCAATCACTTTCGGCTATTAAAAAGGGCACTAGGCCTTTCGATTTCCATCGAATAAGCCCGTTTTGAAACGACAACGCTTTCTATAAACACCTTATATGCACCCAGGGCATAAATTGCAACCCTTACCCTAAGGACTGTGAGGTGGTTGTATCCTCTAAGACCTAATTTCCAGAACTTTCAACTAAAGTTAAACAAAACGGCTATCTTCAAAATTTTGATTGGATGTATTTGGGAAATGGTGGGCGTGAGAGGGAGCATTAGTCGCTCTCTAGTCACTTTCAACTATTAAAAAATGGTACTAGCCTTTTCAATTTCCAATCAAATGAGCCCTTTTGAAGTTTCTACGACAAAAAACTTATAATGCCCCCAGGGTATAACTTACATCCCTTGCCCCGAGGGCTGGGGGGGGGTTCATTCTCAAAGATCTAATTTTTTAGAACTTTCTACAACGTTGAACAAAATGGCTTTCTGAAAATTTTGATTGGATTGTTTGGAGGAAAAGTGGGCGTGAGAGGGGGGTTAGTTTTTCTCCAATGACTTTCGACTATTAAAAAGGGCACTAGCCTCTCAATTTCCAATTGAATGACCCCCTATAGAAGTTTTAAGACAACTCCATCTATAAAAACCTTATATGCCCCCAGGGTATAACTTACAACCTTAGCCCTGGGGCCTTGGGAGGGGGGGGGGGGGTTGTCTTCCTTAAATACATAATTTCCAGAACTTTAGACTACGTGGATCAAAATGGCTATCTCTAAGCTTTGATTGAATGTTTTTGGGGAAATGGTGGGCGTGAGAGGGGGGTTAATTACTACCCACTCACTTTCGACTATTAAAAGGGCAATTTCAATTTCCAATCAAATAGGCCCTTTTTGAAATTTCTACAACAACTTTCTATATAGACCCTTATATACCCCAGGGCATATCTTACAACCCTTGCACTGATGACTCTGACGGGGGTTATCAACCTAAAAGACCAAATTTCCAGGACTTTCAACTACGTTGAACAAAATAGATATATCAAAATTTTGATTGGATGTGTTTGGGAAAATGGTGGGCGTTAGAGGGGCGTTAGTCACTATCCAATCACTTTCAAGTATTGAAAAAGGCACTAGCCATTTCAACTTCCGATTGAATGAGCCCTTTTGAAGTTTCAGTAGAGATGCCTTATTGAGTCCTACTGGCACACCATATATGGGCATAGCCTCCCTAGGGAGAATGATTGCGTAATCGGTCAATGACCTCTTTCTCCAGGTGTGTTTTTGGCACGCTCTCAAACGAATGCCAAGGTCAATGTTGTTATTGTTTCCGAGGCAAAATGCCAAGGTCAATGTTATTGTTGTTTTTGAACAAAGTCATTAGAGAGAACACGTGGTTAATGGGGTCATTGTTGTTGTCGTTTTGAACAGCGTCATTAGAGAGAACACGTGGTTAATGGGGTCGATGTTATTGTTGTTGTTTTGGACACGCTCTCAGCGAATGTCAATATTGTTGTTGTTTCCAAACCAAATGTTATGAGTTCCCGGGAAACAGTTAATTAATGTCTGACAGATGACGTCAAGTTAATTAATGTCTTTGCATTTCCAAAGAAATTGTTTCCGAGAAACAGTTAGATCACACATGATGTCATGATTGATTGATTGAGACGAAAGGGGAATTAATTTGTTATTCTAAAGAGAATTGATTCATGAAAGGGAAATTAATTTGGAGTTCTAACAAGAGAATCGTTTCCGAGGCAGATGTTTTGATCTTAGCGCGCGAAAAGGTTTCCAAATAATTGAAATAAGCCAGCGCAGGGATGCCAAACAAAAGGAACACGCTGAATTACGTTTAGGGATAATTTTGGCGAAACCGTTTAGCTAATTTATGGAACTATTACGATGAAACAGTTAAAGACATTTGAAAGAAGATTTTAGGAATGGTTTTAGAAGAGAATTTGAGGGTGAAACTCTGTGGTCCTTATAATACACAAGTTCCATTTGAACAGTGTTGTGAGGTCCTCTACCCCAACCCCAAAGGGTTTCCAATCCCTCTACCTCAACCCCGAAGGAAGCCCCCGGTACTCAAAGGTTCTCTGGGCTTCAAAGGGCCCCCCGGCACCCCCAAAGGCCATCATCCTGTCCCCAAATGCCCCCCAGGCTCCCAACTGGTCCACCGGACCCCAAAGGCCCTCCCCAGACCCCAAAAAGCCCTACCCGAGCCCCCAAAGGCCATACCCGGTCCCCAAAGGTCCACCAGACCCCCAAAGACCCTCCACCAGTCTCCAAAGGCCCTCTCCCGGTCCCCAAAGGTCCCCCAGGCACCCAAGGACCCCAGACCCCAAAAAGGCCATACCCGGTCCCCAAAGGTCCACCAGACCCCAAAGACCCTCCACCAGTCTCCAAAGGCCCTCTCCGGTCCCCAAAGGTCCCCAGGCACCCAAGGACCCCCAGACCCCAAAAAAGGCCATACCCGAGCCCCCAAAGGCCCTCCTTGGTCCCCAAAGGTCCACCAGACCCCCAAAGGCCCTCCACCAGTCCCCAAGGCCCTCTCTCGGTCCCCAAAGGTCCCCCAGGCACCCAAGGACCCCCCAGACCCCAAAAAGGCCATACCCGAGCCCCCAAAGGCTTTCCTTCGGTCCCCAAAGGTCCGCCGGGCTCCCAAAGGACCAATCGGCCCTCAAGTGCCGCCCAGACCCTAAACACCCTCCCCAGGCTCCCCGAAGGCCCTCCACCAGACCCCAAAAGCCCTACCCGAGCCCCCAAAGGCCCTCCCCTGGTCCCCAAAGGTCCCCCGGGCTCCCAAGGGACCAGTCGGCCCTCAAGTGCCGCCCAGACCCCTAACACACCTCCCCAGGCTTCCAAAGGCCCTCCTTCGGTCCCAAAGGTCCACCGGGCTCCCAAAGGACCAATCGGCCCTCAAGTGCCACCCAGACCCCTAAACACCATCCCCAGGCTCCCGAAGGCCCTCCCCTGTCCCCAAAGGCCCTCACCGGCTCCCAGGGCTCCCAAAGGACCAATCGGCACTGTAGTTTGCTTTTTAGACTTTTCAGAGCTAGGATTTCTTAGTCACTCATAGGTGTTTGTTGTCTGAAACTTCGAGTTTGGGATGAGTAGTTGGTTATTTCAGACTTTTCCGAGCTAAGGTTTTAGTCTTTCATAGGTGTGTGGTGTCTGAAACCAATAGTTGGGATGAGTAGTTTGCTATTTTCGACTTTCTGAGCTAGGTTTCTTAGCCTTTCATAGGTATGTGTTGTCTGAAACTTCGAGTTTGGGATGAGTAGTTGGTTATTTCAGACTTTTCCGAGCTAAGGTTTCTTAGTATTTCGTAGGTGAATGCTGTCTGAAACTTATGATTTGGGATATGTAAATTACTATTTCTGACTTTTCATAACCAGATTTTCTTAGTCTTTCATAGTGTGTGGTGTCTGAAACCTATGATTTGGGATGTGTGGGTTGCTATTTTATACTTTTCTGAGCTAGGTTTCTTAGCCATTCGTAGGTGTGTGTTGACTGAAACCTATGATTTGGGATGGCTAATTTGTTGCTATTTTTGACTTTTCTGAGCTAGATTTCTTAGCCTTTCATAGATGTGTGTGTCAGAAAATCATGATTTGGGAGGTGTAGTTCGCTTTTTGGACTTTTCAGAGTTATGATTCTTAATCTCTCATAGGCGTTTGTTGACTGAAACTTCTAGTTTGGGATGAATAGTTTGCTATTTCAGACTTTTCTGAGATAAGGTTTCCTAGTATTTCGTGGTGAAGGCTGTCTGAAACCTATGATTTGGGATTACACATGCACACGAAAACTTACATGCACACAAAAACTTACATGCACACAAAAACTTACATGCACACAAAAACTTACACACACACACACACACACACGAAAACTCACACACCCACGTCAAAAACTTACACACACACACAAAAACTTACACACACACACACACACACACACACACGCCAAAACTTACACACACACGCCAAAACTTACACACACACACACCACAAAACACACACACACAACTTACACACACACACACACACACACACGAAAACTCACACACACACACACACACACCAAAACTTACACACACACAAAAAATTACACACACACACACACACACACACACACACACACACACACACACAAAAACTTACACATGAACACAAAAAAACTCACACACTCACACACAAAAACTTACACACACACACACACACAAAACTTACACACACACGCACACACGAAAACTTACACACACACACGCCAAAACTTACACACACAAAAACTTACACACACACACACACACACGCACACACACACACACACACAAACTTATACACACACACCCACACACACACACACAAAAAAAAAAACTTACACGCACGAAAACTCACACACACACGCCAAAACTTACACACACACACACAAAAACTTACATCCACACACAAAAAACTTACACATGAACACAAAAAAACTCACACACACACGCACAAAAACTTAGACCCACACGCAAAAACTTACACACACACACACCAAAACTTACACACACACACGAAATCTTACACACACACGCCAAAACTTGCACACACACGCCAAAACTTACTCACACACACGAAAACTTACACACACACACGTCAAAACTTATACACACACACACGAAAACTCACACACACACGCACACA